>BLKR01001162.1:0-329339 GCA_011170035.1 Teleogryllus occipitalis | reverse complement strand
ATTTTACCGTCAGCCGATTATGCGGTGTCAAGGACCCACAAAACATGGATTCATGCTACACTACGTGTTAAAGGATTTTTGTTATAAATGTAGCAACTATATTTATTGACATTTTCGTTTCCAAGGCCCTGTAATAAGAGTTTTTGTGCCGAAAATTCGCCGTTATTTTGTGCAGCAATAAGTAGATATCTTCCTCTCTACTCCGTAATGGAAAAGTAAAAGTGCAGGGAGTCACCAAATGTGACCTTGATCAGTGTTTTTGATGTTGTTGTTGTTGTTGTTGTTTTTGTTGTTATTGGAAATGAGTAATAGCAACCATATCTAAACACATAACGTATTGTTGCAACAATATTTGGTATTCGTTTCAACATTCGTTGTTGTATCGTCCTAAGCATTATAGGCCGTTTCCGGGGAGCTAGAACACGAGGCAGGCTCACACAAAACCGCACAAACCAGTGGAGGCTCCCAGGAAACCCCTTCACACTCGTCAAACAATGACAGTAACGTCCTCACGGATTAACACAGTAGTTGGAAAAAGAAGAGCCAGTGTCCAGATGTGCTTGTACCAAGTCTCATATATACTGCAATAAACCACCATTTTGCAGAATTGAAACCTTCAATGTCCATTGCTGAAACACGGAGAGAAGTTCAAAAGTGTCTTAATTGTTTCTAGAATCTTGGAAAACACAACTCCGAAAGATGTGAAGAGCTGGTGAGTTCATCAGTTTGACATACGCCTCCATGGCCTGCCTCATCCTGCACGATTGCAGGGGGACTGTTAAAGCCTAAAATGCAGTCTTAACACATGTATCATCTCTCCTAATGTTTTATGACGGAGGAATACAGAAACAGGACACAAGCAATGGTAATGAACGTTGGTCCTAAAATTACTTGATCCCAACAAGATAATGAAGCCGAACTGAATTTCTTGAAAGGTTTTCTCATACAGTGACAAAATAACTATTTTTTTGCAGGATGTTTGCCCAGGGAATCGCAATAGAGGAATAGAGATCTAACACAAAGCTCTGTACAAAGTAAGTATATGCATTTATTGACAGTGAAATGTTTAAAACGTTATATGACGGACATTGGAGAAAGCATGAAATTAATACATGATGATAATTTGCTATTTTGTTTGCTCTCTCTTATCTTTCAGTGAATGTAAAGCAATGTCATCATAAGCTGAGCGCATCCAAATTACAGCGTTTTCAATTCACTGCACCGGTGAATTCTCGAGGCAGCGGTCGTGATCCATTCGATTGCTACGGTGCACCTGTGCAAAGAAGTAGTGCATATTTCATTCACACTATGGCACGGAACCATAACGAATAGACCAGAACTGAAGACCTCCTCAACACAGTACAGGGACCCAAGCATTTGTGAGGTATGATACAAGAGCGAAATTTATTAACATTTAAGTGAACGTTCAGTTTGAAATTGTGAAGGAAATTGTGGATCTTCTGACACGTGCAGGGACTTAAAATGATGGAGAATAATGTGTTTTATAACAATTGAAAATTTGTTTACTTAAGTTTGTTCGAAGAAATTGCAACGCGACCGGAACTCGAACTCCGGTCTCCTGGTGTACGCCCAGTTGCTCTTACCACTAAGCTGCCAAGATGATAATTCATTGAACAGTTTCACAGGCCTAATATATTGTTAGTTTATGATATTCAATGGCCACCACTCAGTCAGATTTTTCGAAGAGGCTATTCTCGAAGAAGCAACTCTACACTGGCAAATCTCGAAAATGCAATTTTGAGATGTGCATTCTTTCGTTTTTCTTTCGTTTAGCATACTTTAATTATTGATGATTTACGGAGTAAGACTTATAAAAGATGGCACGGAAGTATCTTAATAATAATGATAATAATAATTTTAATAATAAATATGTTAATAATAGTAATAATTATTATAATTCAACTTCATATTTTTGACTTTGTGGCTACCGCCATCGCGGTAGAGAGAGCCATGTAATGCTGGGCGAAATAACGGCGAATTTTCTGAAGAAAGACTTATTATAGGAACTGGTAATTAAAAAGTGGATAAATCCTGGTTGTAAATTTAGAAAAGAATCCTATAACACATGTTGTGTAGCCAGAATCCATGTTTTGTGTGTCCTTGATACTGAAAAATCGAATGATGGCAAAACGCCTTTCTGTCTGTCTGTCTGTCTGTCTGTCTGTCTGTCTGTCTGTCTGTCTGTCTGTCTGTCTGTCTGTCTGTCTGTCTGTCTGTCTGTCTGTCTGTCTGTCTGTCTGTCTGTCTGTCTGTCTGTCTGTCTGTGCCACCGTCTGTCTTTTGTTAACAACGCTAGGGGCTACACTGATCAGCTGATTTTCTCCAGAACTGATTTTCCCTTGTCGATCTGGCTGATGTCGTGGCCTCTTGAATTTGAAATTGACATTTTAAGTTTTAATATACTTTACACGAAGCCCCTGGGACATTTTTCAAATAAAAAAAATGGGTCCATCGTTTTTCAATAAATTATGTTGTTGGATAGTGTAAAGAACATTCAAGAGAATGGCGTAGGCCTCATTTTCGTTGAAAACTCTGATTTTTCGAAAATTGAAAAATTGAAAAAAATTTTCGCCATGTAAATCCTTAAAATATACAACCTAAGTTATACTACATGACATCAATAAATCGCTCCCATAATTTTCAAGAAATCATATTTAACTATTTTTGGATGTGGCAGAAAACCAATATCAATCACATTTATCAATTCTTCAGTGGTAAATTGGTATTCCTCGGCACTATTTTCAAGAAAACTAAAACTAAAACTAAAAAAGTAAAAAATTCGACTCTTCGCCGACGACTGTATATTATAGAGGGAAATTGCAGATCAGCACGATATGATTCAACTACAGGACGATTTAAATAAAATTAACGATTGGGCAATAGCTAATAAAATGACTATAAATGGAAAGAAAAGTAAAGCGATCACATTTTGTAGGGCCAGAGCTTTTCATACAATATCTTATCAGCTAGGTAATGACGTAGTTCCGAGAGTCTCGAGCTGTACATACCTTGGCATTCTCCTGGATAGTAAATTGGGGTGGGAGAAACAAACGAACTATGTAGTGGGTAAAGGTTGGAGGTCTTTGCATTTCGTCATGAGAAATCTTAAAAAATGTAATACGAAAGCAAAGGAAATCGCGTATACCTCGCTTGTCAGGCCGGTAATGGAATACGGAGCCAGTTGTTGGGATCCGTACAGAATAGGACTTAAAAAGAGCTTAGAGAGGATACAAAACAGAGCGGCAAAATATACATTTCGGAAGAACACACCTGCGCATTGGGAATCATTAGAACGCCGGAGGAAGAGGGCACGACTTTGCGCGCTGTATAAATCTTACGTTGGTTGCTCCGCATGGCAGGAAATTCGGGGAAGGATAGATAAACCAGATTATTTAAATAGATTTGATCATAAATATAAAATTAGAACAAGAATACAAAGAACGGACGTAGGAAAATTCTCCTTCGTAAACAGAACTATAGTAGATTGGAACGATTTGCCTGCGACAGTTTTTGAGCCCTTTCCTTGCTCAGCGCGAGGGTTTAGAAAAAAAATATAGGAAATTAGTCAGTAGGGTGAAAACGTATAGTGAAGTGAAGTGAAGTGAAGTGAAAGGTGCGATTATGCGTAGTCTACAGAAAAAGTATTGAACAATTAATATTTAGATAAAGTTATATGCAGAGTGAAGTGAAGTGAAGTGAAGTGAAGTGAAGTGAAGTGAAGTGAAGTGAAGTGAAGTGAAGTGAAGTGAAGTGAAGTGAAGTGAAGTGAAGTGAAGTGAAGTGAAGTGAAGTGAAGTGAAGTGAAGTGAAGTGAAGTGAAGTGAAGTGAAGTGAAGTGAAGTGATTTCATTTCTTCTGAATATGACTGAATAAGTTCTGATTGGTGTGTAGGTGAGGGTTCCTTCGTCTCTCTATGTATATACGCGTATATGTTTGTATGTATGTATATTTGTGTAATATGTAAGTTTATTCATTTATATGGTAGTGTGTAAGCATTTTAATGTTTAGTATAGGAATGTAAATGCCATCTGCATATATAGGAAATGACAGTCCATTTGTTTGTTTATATTTATTTTTTATATATTATTTTATTTGTAATTGTAATTTTGCATTCTGCCACCGGGCATCATTTGCCCAATTGTAGAATAAATTTCTATCTATCTAAAAATAGTTTGCAAGGCTGATTCTTCTGTCTATATTTGTGTTCCAAACCGTTTCTCGAAAAATTTAATGTTAAAAATGTATTTTGTAGGAAATTTTATTGGCTTTAATTTTGTAGATTAGAATTGTTCCACTAAAGCGTATAGTTTGAAGATATGAGCAAAAAACTAAAAACGGGGCGAAATTTTTATGGTTTTTGCCATTGTCTCTGTAAAACCAACCTTTTTTGATGTGGCAAACATCAAATGCGGATTTAGCACACTCAAAAACATATAGAACCGTTGAGAAAAAACTTCCGGAATTTTTTCTTGGATCAGATACCATTTGACTGGACTACTTGAAAATATTTATTTTCGCACTAAATTTTCCGCCATTCGTAATGAGTTGAATCCGGAACTTCATGCACTAATAAAGTAAAATTATGCATGGACTTAAAACTGGCAATACCTTTTGTGATTAATTTTGCCGCGTTTTTTTAAATAAATTACTCCTCAGAATGCTCGGTGAGGTACGATATCTACCATTTAATATCATCTGATCCCTAAAAAAATACTGCGTATTAAATCAAAGAAAAAGGCACATTAACCATATAACTTCTTCAATAACTTAAAGAAAACTACACCTGGGAAAGTTTTTACGTAAGAACCTGTACTAATTTAAACTTGTTTTATTAAAAAATTATGCCAGTAAGGGTCAAATTGCTTTTCCCGCTTTCAAGAACAGAGATTTTACGTTCGTTTAAAGTATTTTTTGGGGGTACCGTAGTAAATATAACAAACATACTACCTTAATGTTTTATTTTCCTGCGCTTTGTATGAGGCGATGTCAATAGTATCACAAAAGGCGATAAAAAATTAACTTAATATGCAAATTGTAGAATATTAAAAGTTTAATTACTTTATTTTCATTAGAGTTATTTATCAACTGTGTGATATACTAGGATTAACCGATAAACAAGTTGAAATCTGAATAAAGATGGGAAAAAATACTTTGCAAAAAATTATTATCAGCCAAGGGAATGCACATAGTTTTAACAACGCTGCGCGGGCGACAGCGCTTCTGTATAATTTGCAGCGAATTCTGTATCAGTCAAATGTATTCCTATTCGCTTCATTTGTCAAAATAAAAAATGATTGCTACTCCTTACTATCGAAATGAATGCAGATATGCATTACAGGCTTTTTTTTAATTGCAGGTTTCAAGTAATAGCCACTGTGTTAATAGCGCATAAAATGCAATACTTCAATATTGTGTAGCCGTTTCTAACAACGAGAGATAATATGTACTGTTGTAGCACCACTAGTTTAAATTCTGAAGAGTCTTGCTCTCATATTCAACTTATCTCACTGCACACGCACTACGGTACGAAATCCCTTTCTTTCGTAGTTAACCTTCATGAGCTAAAGGTAGCCCCGTAGCTATGCTTTTGCATTGCTGCTCATTGCACTGCACTATTGTGGGTTTCAGTACAATGAACGAAAAACTCTATTAGAATATACGTTTAATAACGTTCCTCTGTGCAGAGACGAAGTCAAGCGAGACGCAACGACACCACGAGCCCCAGCTCTGAATGAAAGGATTCCACATTGAGAAGGCTCCGTCTTCCGGTAGGCCTCATCCCAAAAGCAAGCTCCATGTGTCAAAGTGCCCAAACAGAGAGATTTTACTGGACGGTGCAGTTAAAGAGAGATAATGTTGTTAGGAGGTCCAGTCCTTGGACTGAATTAGGAATCTAGTAGACGAGCGGTCCCAGTTAAAGAACGGTCCAAGATTAAGAGATTCCTCAGATGAATAGTGGTTCAAAATAGAGGTCCCTTTTAAAGTCACAGTCAGTTAACAGCGATCAAGGTTAAATGGAAGTGGAGTTAAAGTAAGCCCCAGTTCCCGAAAGGTCCTACTTAAAGAGATCCCAAGACGACATCCAAAATAAAAGATAAACTGGTGGCAAGACGGTCTCAATCGAAAAGGAGGTGCCAAATAAAGAGAGCCTAAACCAAAAAAGCCTTCAACAAAAATCACCCCAACCGTGAGGGGCACCAACCCATACGGGTCGCAAACGAAAGGGTTCCCAACTAAAAGTACACCCAACAAAATGGGTCTCAACAAGAGCCCCAACAAAAAAGGAGCCCCATTCCAAAGTCGCAACAAACAATAGATGTTAAGCAAAAGGTGCAAAGCAAAACGGACCCCAACCAAACAGAGCTGCAACAAAAAGGGGCCCCTAGAAAAAAGGGGGCACCAATGAAAAGGGGCCCCAACCAAACGAGAGCCCCAATTCCAAGAGGACCCCCATCAAAAGGGGGTTCCAAATAAAAGACGTCCTATCAAAAGGGGCCCCAACCAAAAGGGGCCCCTATCAAAAGAAAGTCTCAAGCCAAAGGAGGCCCCAACCAAAAGGGGGCCCCTTACAAAAGGGGGCCCCTACCAAAAGGGGCTTCAACCGAAAAAGGGGCCCCCAATCAAAAGTGGCCCCAACCGAAAGGGGGCCCTAAACGAAAGGGGGCCCCAACCGAAAGGGGGCCCCAACCAAAAGGGGGCCCCAACCAAAAGGGGGCCCCAACCAAAAGGGGGCCCCAACCAAAAGGGGGCCCCAACCAAAAGGGGGCCCCAACAAAAAGGGGGCCCCAACAAAAAGGGGGCCCCTACCAAAAGGGGCCCCTACCAAATGGGGCCCCCAATCAAAAGGGGCCCCCAATCAAAAGGGGCCCCCAATCAAAAGGGGCCCCCAATCAAAAGGGGCCCCCAATCAAAAGGGGCCCCCAATCAAAAGGGGCCCCCAATCAAAAGGGGCCCCCAATCAAAATGGGCCCCCAATCAAAAGGGGCCCCCAATCAAAAGGGGCCCCAATCAAAAGGGGCCCCCAATCAAAAGGGGCCCCCAATCAAAAGAGGCCCCCAACCAAAAGGTGGCCCCAACCAAAAAGGGGCCCCAACCAAAAGGCGGCCCCAACCAAAAGGCGGCCCCAACCAAAAGGGGCCCCAACCAAAAGGGGCCCCCAATCAAAAGGGGCCCCCAATCAAAAGTGGCCCCAACCGAAAGGGGGCCCCAACCAAAAGGGGGCCCCAACCAAAAGGGGCCCCCAACCAAAAGGGGGCCCAACCAATAGGGGGCCCCTACCAAAAGGGGGCCCCTACCAAAAGGGGGCCCTACCAAAAGGGGCCCCAACCAAAAAGGGGCCCCCAATCAAAAGGGGCCCCCAATAAAAAGTGGCCCCAACCAAAAGGGGGCCCCAACCAAAAGGGGGCCCCAACCAAAAGGGGGCCCTACCAAAAGGGGGCCCTACCAAAAGGGGGCCCTACCAAAAGGGGCCCCAACCAAAAAGGGGCCCCCAATCAAAAGGGGCCCCCAATCAAAAGTGACCCAAACCGAAAGGGGGCCCCAACCAAAAGGGGACCCCAACCAAAAGGGGGCCCCAACCAAAAGGGGGCCCCAACCAAAAGGGGGCCCCAACCAAAAGGGGGCCCCTACCAAAAGGGGGCCCCTACCAAAAGGGGGCCCCTACCAAAAGGGGCCCCAACCAAAAAGGGGCCCCCAATCAAAAGGGGCCCCCAATCAAAAGTGGCCCCAACTGAAAGGGGGCCCCAACCAAAAGGGGGCCCCAACCAAGGGGGCCCCAACCGAAGGGGGCCCCGGTCAAAAGGGGGTCCCAACCAAAACGGGGCCCCTACCAAAAGGGACCCCAAGTGACAAGAAGTCCAACCCGGGGCCCCTTCAGAGCGTGGGCGTCCTGCAGTCTCTGATGTTCGCCCGTGACGCAGCCGGCGCCGGTGGGGTGAGGGAGAAGGCACGAGGGGGTGAGCTGCTGGCGCCGCCGAGGGGGGTGAGTGGCCGCCTAAGCCCCCGGGGCGCGGCGCCCGCGGGAGGGGAAGGGCGTCGCCGCTAGCGGTGGCGCCAGGGGGCGCCGAGGCGGGGGAGGGGCGCGGCGGCGGAGGTGTTGGGAGGCGCGCCCGCTCGGGGGCCGCCAGGCGCTGGGGCGGCGCCGGCAGCAGGCGCTGGCCCGCGACGGCGGGCGTCGGGCGCCGCCCGGGGGCCCCAAACAGGCGAGGGGCGCCCTCGGCGGAGGCGGGGCGGCGGCGGGGGCGGCCGCGCCCTCCCGGCCCCGGGGCGGAGGCGTCGAGACCGCCCGGCGATTCGTCTCCCGGCGCAGCGCAGCCGGCTGGAGGGGTGGGCGGGGCGCGCGCCGGGGCTGGAACCGGCGCTGTCGCCCGGCAGGCGGCGGGTGGTGGACGCGCCGGGGGGCGCGGGAGGGGGGACCGGGGAGGTCGGGCACCGCGCGCTGCACGCACGGCCTCGCGGCGACGGCGGATGGCGAGCATACGTGGGCGTGGCAGGTGAGGCGGGCACGCACTGTCGCGCCATCGGACAATCCTTACATATCAAATTCTGCTGACCTCTTGAAACACATGTTATCCAATGATGTTGATTACTCTTTTCAACAAACACTTATCACATTCAACGTTACATCTACAATGCATAATGAAACAAATTAATGTTCTAGGGGGCTTGTCACTTGACTCTTGGATCTAATAGCACAACAGAGCGTTTCAGTCTCAGATTGCAGTACGGAGTAAATAGACTACATCCTCACACAATCTCCATAAAGACAGGAAGATAGCCCCGCAAATAATTTCGATTTCCTCATTCACTTCTCATTTTGAATAACATTCATCATTATAATAACACTCATCATTAACTTTACAAAATTCGTTCTGTTTTGTTTAGTAGGCATTTCTAAGGAGAGATGATGCAATAAGTTCGATTTCCTATGAATCGGATTTCACTTAAAAGCCTCACATTTTAGTTTTCTTTCTTGTGATTTTCTTAAAAAAACATGTTGACATTTGTATCCCTATTTCAAAAATTGAAACGCCCGAGGAGAAGTCTTAACTTTATCCCTTGGTTCGTAGATTCTGGCCTCGATAATTTGACACTATTGCGTACATTTCTACCCAGCATGTTGTGTACAATATATCAATTTTCAGCGTCATCATTTCATGTACACTTGATAACACCCAGTTATACTCCAAGTTACTTGTGTTATAAAGGCCGCTAGCAAACCCTTCCCTCTCGTTTCCGATTTGCAATTTCTTCAATCTTTCAACATAATTTGTTATGTATATTCCCCTTTACATTTATCATATAATGACGAAATAGGACATGCGTTTATGCACTTCTTTTTATATTCTCATTCCAAATCATTCCGTACATCGATACTCGTTCTTCGTTCATAGAAACGCGGTCTTCACCAACAACCTCTCCAACAATTCAAAGTCTCGTTTGCAGCTGCTTCTGAAGCATCTAAATGTCAACAACAATCAAAAATATGTGTTATGACATGTCTAAATGCAATATAATAACGTAATTGTTTTCAGGACTCTCACACAAACTCATTGTCTTTCTAATCTTAGAACCCAGTCATATTTTAATTTTCCTAATCTAGAATCGGATAGAATATTTTAGGGCTAACAGAGAAACCTCCATAAGGAAACTGGATAAAATGAAGTCAGTTTCACAAAAAAATTCGTTCAATTATCATACTAGGAGAGCGAAAAGAAAATTAGATCATTTGGTCGAAAATTCTCTAAATAATTTTTCCATTTTCTGTAAAATTCTTGAAAACTGGAAAAATATTGTTGACAATAAAGGTAGCTAAACAATCGTCCCAGCACTGAGAGCGATATTTTAATATATAGATTAGTTTTGATGAATAAAAAACACTGACGACAGATGACGCAATAACTTCTTCCTCATTGTTACATAGCATTTCTTTTCGTTTTCCTTGTAATGGTTTTCTAGATGTGTAGTGTTGAGATTTGTAATGATAATTTAAGACTTATGTTGCAAGAGATGAATCATTCACAACACTGCTTTCTTCAAAGGTTCTTGTCTGTATCATTCAACATAAATTCCCTTCCTTTTTTCAAGGAAGTTTATTGTGAATACAATAATATCAATATTTGAAGTTTAATTTAAAAAATTGTTGCTCCTCACAGGTAGGTTCCTCCATATGCTAAATAGCCGTGAACTTACCGAATTACTTATCTCTCTTTCTCCCCCTCTGTCTCCCCCTTCCTCCCCGTCTCTGCCCCCTCTCATTCTCTGTCCCCCCCTTCTCTCACACTTTGCATTTGCAGTTTAAAACTGATTTTCTTAAGGCAGTCATATTCCAGCTTTTTCTAATCTGAGCACAAGTATATTGCCATAATATTTCATATCATTAGAAATGTTTTTTTTTCTTCTCAAAAGGGTAATTTCGACAAGAAAAGGTAGCGTTTTATTCTTAGACAAATTTGGGTTAATTCCCCAAGATGGTATCTCAGAAAGAACAAATTCTTGAAGCCACTGATTTCAATTAATTCTGTAACATTATCCTCTGTGGACGTACTATTTCAAAATGGATTGAAACCCCTTCCCTCTCTCTCTGGTAGAATTTCTATTTGTACTTCTATTACTTAATATCAAAAATTGAAATACATGTGAAGAAAATCAGCATTTGATTTAGAAAGGTAAATAGATATAAAATAAAGATTATTAAAACATTGATAACAATAAAAATTCCTTACGTTTTTAGTATTTGCCAGACATTTACCTTATTTCTTCGAAATTCAATTGCACACTCAAAGATTGATTCGCAACTCCTGAGCTCGTTGATTACCCGAAATTTATTTTCGGTCTTCATAAACTATTTGAAGGGAATCCTGCCAGTCCATCCCAACATTTCCAACATTTTCTAGACTTTGAAAGTCGAGAAACAAGTATTCTCATGAGTCAAATATTTGCCCCCAATATTACATACACTCATTCTCCATTATTCATCCACTTCACATAAAAGTTTTAGAAATTTTGTTAATATTGAAATTGTTTTATTTTTTTAGACAGTAGTGGCGTAATCAACAGGATGAAACACAAATCACATCATAGAATCAACACACTAAAAAGACTTCAATTGTTTCATAAAAGTCCTTACTGCAAACTAGATTGAGACGCTCTACAATATACACTAGTATTATAATGGTGATTGTAGTTGCATAAATGTGTTCACAATCAATCACAAATGTGTCAACAATGTGTTTCAAAGCTGAAAGAATGTTTAAATCAAATGTTTTAATCATTTAGTAATTCTGTTAAGTTTTTTTGACTTCACCGTTTTTTTATTATAATTCATCAATTCTTCTCAATTTTTCATCTCTTGTTTGATACTTGTAATGGTTTATGGTAGATTATATATTTTTGGATTTTACGTATCCTTTACGATGAGCTCTATCTCTTTATCACTTAATCATTTTTGCAGTTTTCACGTTTCCTTTCGATTCATTCCGTGATGTAGAAAAACTTGAACTATGCTCCATGAATTCTTCCAGTACTTAGTTCAATTGATAAGTAGCATTGCACATTGATTTTTTTATAAATTGTATTAATTTTTATTGAATTTATTGTCTTTGTTGAATTGATTTGACCACAGGATTCTCCTAGATTTTGTAATTTAATTCTCTTCATTGAGTCCTTAAGTGTTAATTAATGTTTAATTCTCTTCATTGAGTCTTTACCCATTTAGGTTACTTTATGTTTTCATGTCATTTTCAAGTTTAATCATTTTTAAGATTTCTACATTTCGTCGCTTCCTGTGTCGTTTCTTTTTTGTTGGCCTTCAAGAGACCATTCTGGCAGTTTTTTTTTGGCAATCTAATATCTGACATACGGCAAAGATGAAAAAAGCACTTGAGGGTTCTATTTTTCTAGTTTTTGTTATTGAGAAATTAATCGTCAATCTCTTTCAACTTTTGTTCAATTTTCATTCAGTTCCTTGTTGTTAATTTTCAACGGTTTTTAAAATCCAAATATACTATCTTAATTCTGTATCTAACTGATTTTGGAAGTGCCCATCACCTCGGGGCACTATTTTTGGCACAAAACTATGAAAATTGTAAAAGTAAAGAAATGTTAATTAAATTATATAAAGTTGTGAATATTCCTACTTGCTTATACGGAAGTGAAAATTGAACCTTAACAAAACAGACAAAATGAGGTAGCAGGGTGCGGAAATAAAATTCCTGCTATAAATTGAACGATATAGATTGATATTGATATTTGGAATACTGATATTCGAAAGGAACTTGCAACTTGCAAACCTTCCAACTTCAAAATAGAATGGAAGAATATATGAATTTCTGTCATCAACATATCATGGGAATGGATGAAAACAGGTTGCCCAGGCGAGTCCTATAGGAAATAACTTCGTGAGCCCGAGGACATGAGGGATGGAAAGATAGAACCACGGAGGCGTATCTGGTCAAAGCATAACTACTTGATAAGAACCAAGGAGGCGTATCTGGTCAAAGCATAACTACTTGATAAGTAGTATTCTATTAAAACTCTAATTTCTTTGTATCTTGACTTAGTTTCATTCCACAGAAGCCCATACAAAGCTTGAGTTTCTCTTTTCTTCATGACTATTGCTGTAGACACCTCTCTTCTACAGTGACTGAAGAACAAATACTTGTTCCCAAAAATTTAAAACTATAACGATGATTTAATTTCTTTATTAAGTTTTAAACTTTATCACGAACATCGATGCACATATGTTCAGACTTAAAAATAATCATTGAAGTCCATGTTTGAATTTATTCTTTGAATTTTATGACGATGAATTCAACATCTTGAGAAAATGCATCTTTTTCGTCACCAAACATGAGACTGCGCTCCTTCCTGCTAAATCAATAAGCATAAAATATCAATAGTCCATTCTCCCAATGACATTTATACGAGTGCACAGTTTTCATTTTCATTCTTTCTTTTCGTGGTCTGACATATTCTACATCTCAGAGTACTATCGTTTGCTTTTTCCAGATCAATAAAACAAATAAGTGTATTAATTTACTTTCCCTGTGTTTTTCCTGCAATTGTCATACTTAACGTCAAAATTTTGAACAGGTTCTTCAAGCTTCTCTTTGTTTCTCGCTGAAATGTCACTTCTTTCTATTTTATTAATTACCCTCAAAAATAGAATGATAATTATCCATGTTGCATTTATTCCACGATATTTTGAACATTTTCTTGTCATCATTTTGTTCATGGAAGTAATGTATGATTCCTTTCGTTCAATTTCTCTATTTTATTAAAGATTTTAGTAAAATACTGTGACGCATTCGCCAATGTTTTTTTAAAATTCCATTTGCACATTAACCATTCCACTTCATGTATAGATATATGCATGAGCCGCTTAACAACTTCAATGGTTTATTTTAGCTGCCATTTGTTGATGTTCATATTTTTGTTCCTCCTTGTTGTCTTTTTCTTCTTTCTGTCTTTTGTTTTATTTCATTTTCAGCCGCTCAACCACTTTAATTGCGCCGGTCTCTATAGTTGGATATATCCATGTAAATTAATTATATTCATCAATATATACCTAAAAATAAGAATATCGTTTCTTTGTCTAAGGCCAGCATCATCAATATTGGTCATAAAAGAAATTTAACCATTTTTAATCCAATGAAAAAAGAACTTTTTGTTAACAGTTGTTCTTAAACCTACTCATCACAGACTTTTTGCGATTTTTGTATCTCATATTAATGTAAAAACAGAGTCTTTGCAAAGTTGTCAGTATCCTATCAATAATAAAATGACCGTGTTGATGATATATCCTATTCTTCCTAGTCTTCATCTGTTTTATCATTTCTGACAAAGATTCGTTACCTTGCGCATTGTTCAACAAACATTTTAATGTTTTTCACGACGTTCTGTAACTGAATATCCTATTCTCTAGCCCGACATATTTTATAGTTGTCTTAGAAGGTTATGTCACTGACATCATCTTTGACAATTAATTTCTACTCAATATTTTGCATCTTCGGACAAGACTTGTGTTCTTCTTGCCAAAGTCTTAATAATATTCCCCTGAAGTATCCAACCCACTACTCTTTCCTTGTCAACTGAAATTTCATACAAGCTGTAAGAATTTTAACTGGAATACCAAACAAATAAACCCACAGGAAGTATTTACCAGCTTTAACACCATGCGGTATCAAAATAGCATACTCTTACTTGCATGCGTACCTTGGTCTTGTCCAATGTCAAAGGTTCTATCTTTTATAATATTAGTCGTCGAGCAATTCTTGCATAATTTGGTATAAAGTTTCTGAACTGTTAGAGCGAGACGCTTTGCACTATTTTAACATCTTTCAACATTGCAAATTTCTTTTCAGCTTGCACTATGTACTACTTGGCAGTCTTCTCTTGACATCATTGACTTAAGTATTCAATTATCTAGTCCATTGGATAGAGACACTCTTAAAAACATTCCACAAATTCTATTAATTCAAGACACTTATAATTGTGTTTGTAAATCTTAAGGGAAAAATATCTCTTTCTTCTGTAGCAGATACAGTCTAATTGGCAGTAGAAATGTACATCTGTACACTCTCTCTACTTTATCCATAGGAGGATGTTTCATTATTAAATATACATAGTATGTTCAGCCATTTTAATATTAATACGTATAAAATTTAAAGATATATTATGCTCTATTAAATAATTCTGCAAAACCGGATAATGTTTTAATCTTTTCTGTAAGTTTTTATTTATGCAACTGCAATCTCCAATTTAATACTCACACTTGTTATCGGTTTAACATCTCGTCTCTGATGGTCAGCGTACCATCTATCCCGGTGGATGCCCGTTCGTTCTCCAACTGTCGTATTCTTTCGACACAAAACGTAAATTCTTTACGTTTATCTTTGTGTTCATCCATTCGTATGATCGTGGTTCTCGGGCCTTATACCAACGGATGGCCGATGTGTTATTTGAATATTCATCAATGGTTTTGTGATCAATGTAATTTAATTTTTGCTTCATGAGATCTTAGTATAATCTTGTTTTCTTCTAAAATATCAAAATCTAAATGTGTACCAGTTTCCGCAAATCAACCTCACAAATCGTACTAGCGCAGGTTTTCTTCACACAGGGTCGTATGGGAGACCTCGACTCACAATCTACTGATCCAAATCGTTGTCTATTAGCACTAAACGAGAATTCGTAAGTACGAAGGTTTTCCTACAATTTACACCATCCATCGAGCGCTCTTTAGTAAGCACGAACTTCCTAAAACGACGTATCGTAGAGGTCTGATAGTCTGAGGGTTGGGGAAAATGGTTATGAGTCCTTTGAATGGAGAGCATGGAACAGATCGCATAACACTGGTTGTATGTCTCCTTAATGAGATATTTAGATTGATTTACTGGTTTCATCAATGAGAGGAGACTGTTGTCTGAGTTAATTTCTGAATCTAGTTGCAGGTCGCTGGCGCGCGTGAAGCTCTATGTATATTTTATACATCCTTTCTCTGTGAAGAGTAGAATTCTGATGCATTTATTGATCTATTTATCTATGCTTCTGTTTTCGAAACAATCTTATCCCCATACCCTTTTCTAGGTTCTAACTTCATTTTCCCTTTCGCCATGTCAACTGTACTGTTGCAACGAAATATTTGAAATAGAATTTTTGGATTTCAGAAATTGATTCCTCCATAGCATATTGAATATTTTGCATTGCCCCAGCAATGATTGATCACAAATACACTGAATTTAATATTAGATCCAAGAGACAAGAAAGCATCATTCCAAAAAAGCATGACACATCATATTTTCAATACTTCCGTTATCGTTAACATTTGGGAAGATTCTGCTTCTTTTTACGTGATTATGAAGAGAAACTCAACAGTAACAAAGATTGAATATTTTTGGTTTGTGGTTCAAAAATAATTGTTTACACACTTCTTCAGTTTTCATCGATAATGATTATATAGCCCAAATATCGTTTCCGTCCCAGCAAACTATCGATTTATTCATGTTGAAAATAGTTTCAAATCATCATCGTAAAAAGTAGCCGATTCAGAAGTTGTATGGATTAATAATAATATTTTTATTCATATGCCCTTCATGCACTCAATTCAAAATCACAAGTGAACTTGCATTTACTTTTATTGCACAATATATATGTATAGAGAAGAGAAAACTTTGTACACCGCAGAATACTGTGTTCTTTCCCATATCCTAATATAGAAAATGATAACTTAAATGTAAAATAATGTTGGGTTTATTTATTTTTAAATATTAATCGGTAAATAACAGCCAAATATTCTCTTCACCAAGTGGTGTAGTGTATCAAGTGAAGTAAGTGACAGTGACGTGAAAGTGACGTGAACGTGAGGTGAACGTGAGTTACAAGTGACGTGCCAGTGAAGTGCAAGTGACGTGAACGTGAGGTGCAAGTGAGGTGCAAGTGAGGTGCAAGTGAGGTGCAAGTGAGGTGCAAGTGAGGTGCAAGTGAGGTGCAAGTGAGGTGCAAGTGAGGTGCAAGTGAGGTGCAAGTGAGGTGCAAGTGAGGTGCAAGTGACGTGCAAGTGACGTGCAAGTGACGTGCACGTGACGTGCACGTGACGTGCAAGTGACGTGCAAGTGACGTGCAAGTGAGGTGCAAGTGAGGTGCAAGTGACGTGCAAGTGACGTGCAAGTGACGTGCAAGTGACGTGCAAGTGAGGTGCAAGTGAGGTGCAAGTGACGTGCAAGTGACGTGCAAGTGACGTGCAAGTGACGTGCAAGTGACGTGCAAGTGACGTGCAAGTGACGTGCAAGTGACGTGCAAGTGACGTGCAAGTGACGTGCAAGTGACGTGCAAGTGACGTGCAAGTGACGTGCAAGTGACGTGCAAGTGACGTGAAAGTGACGTGAAAGTGACGTGAAAGTGACGTGAAAGTGACGTGAAAGTGACGTGAAAGTGACGTGAAAGTGACGTGAAAGTGACGTGAAAGTGACGTGAAAGTGAGGTGAAAGTGACATGAAAGTGACGTGAAAGTGTCGTGAAAAGTGACGTGAAAGTGTGGTGAAGTGAAGTGATTTAATGTGATGTACAGTGTTGTAAAGTGAAGTAAAATGATGTAAAGTGAAGTGGAGTAATGTGACGTAAGGTGTAGTGAAGTGAAATTAAGTGATGTAATGTGAAGTACAGTGTAGTACATTGTTGTAAAGTGAAGTGAAGTGGAGTGGAGTAATGTGACGTAAGGTGTTGTGAAGTGATCTGAGGTGATGTAAAGTGAAAAAAAAGTGAAATGAAATAAAGGAAGGTAAATAAACTGAAGTAAATGGGAATAAAGTGAAAAATAATTATTATTTTATCACTTTTTATAAAAAATAAGCATTCTTACATAAAACTGGCTGATAAGTTTTTGTTTACATGCTACCACTTTAAATGTCTGGACATTTTCTAAAGAATTAAATTTCCGTACGTGTAAGTAACGGCATTGCATCCTTTGTGACTTTGTTTCTACTGATGGATTTCTTATATCCAATATGAACATTGAATTCTTTTGGTTTTAAAACTTCTTTGTTTTAGTCCACATTCTTATTTCATGTGCCTGTCATCAATATCTACCTTCTCGCATTTTTTTCTACGGTGTGCAATTGATGTCTCTGTAATATTCCTAAAGGATCCTCCCATCAGTTTGTTTTGTTCTCTAAAATCAGGGACTCAATTTTTTTATTTTAATGCCTCGCAATTTCATTCCGACTTGTTTCCAAGGATT
The DNA here is from genome assembly GCA_011170035.1 of Teleogryllus occipitalis. Taxonomy (NCBI): domain Eukaryota; kingdom Metazoa; phylum Arthropoda; class Insecta; order Orthoptera; family Gryllidae; genus Teleogryllus; species Teleogryllus occipitalis. The sequence goes on along the minus strand of BLKR01001162.1, from coordinate 311,581 downwards.
TCGTAAAAATGCTATATGTTTTACCGGATTTCAGATCCTAAACACAAAGAACAGAAAGGCGTTTCTTCGAACACATTTTGAGGATTTTGCGAGAATCAGTCTCTTCTGCTGATTCTACTTTTTTCAAACATATTAATCACACAATTAATTAACATTTCAAATCATAATTTGTACGTGCGGTTATTTACTATACATCATATTATTGATCTTCATTAAATTTCATAGATACTTTTTGAAGCATCAAGCTTCAAGAGCCGTTTCATTATGCTTGTGATGAGAAAGAACCTCTACATGCACGACACAGTACAAATACACATTTACTCTCAGATACATCCAATGTCCCAACAATCAACATCGAATTGACATTTCATGTGGTTTCAAAGGGAGGCAAAATTTCATGTGAAAAGGAGCCGTCGGATGGCCGGCTCTGCGGGTCGGCCTCCGCGCCGCGTCCGCCGCCCTCGCCCTCCGCCCGAGACGCGACGCCCACGCCTGTAGGGCGCCGCCCAGTCCTCCCCCGCCCCCCTCCCCCACCGTCCCCCTCCGCGCCCTACGCCCCGTCGGCCGGACGGCGTCGCTGGCGAAGGCGCTCGGCCGCGGGCAGTCCCGCTCGGCCCCTCTATCGGCCAGCGGGCGCCGGGGGCGACGTCGCGGCGGCTGGCGCGCCGCCCCGCCCGGGCGGCCCCCGCGGCCCCCCCGGCACCGCGCCCCCCGCCCCCGCCCGCCCACGCCTCTCGCGGGGCCCCCGCCCGGCGCCCCGCGTGGCGACGCCCCGGGCCTCGCGCCCCGGCCACGCCCCCCTGGCGGCCCCCCGCGCCGGCGCCCGTCCCTCCGCCGCCCGCCCGCCGCCCACGCGCCCCCCGGCGCCGCCCCGCCCTTCCCTCACGCCTTCGCCCCGCGGGCGGCCGCTCTCCGGGCGCGGCGGCGGCGGCTCCCGCCCCCGGCGCCCGCCCGCCAGCCCACCCTCGCGCCCCCGCCGCACCGCCCGGTCGCTCACGGGGCGACGTCTCGCAGCGGGACCCCACGCTCTGCCCCTGCGACAATCACGCGCCTGCAACAGCGACACACGGTCATCAAGCGCCCTCAAGATGGCTACAGAGTATCCTTAGGCTAATGAAATTAGCTAGATGGAAGAACCACTGTTTCTACCACGAACAATTGTGACCCATATAGTGGGCGCTATTTAAGATGAACACCATTTTCGAAAGGTATGTATTGTTCATAAAATAATCACTAGAAAAACTAATGGTGCTAAAACAGCACGTACTTTCTCGTCTGTACTTTCATGCATAATTATGCGAAAAGTATTCAAATTTTCAAAAAATTTAAGAATCTATGTTTAAGGAACAGATTTCCTTAAGGAAAACGATCTTCAAAATTGTAGTTATAGGAAGACGCTGAAAAAATGTTGAGTTTTTGCAATTTTTAGAAAAATTATGATTTTCAACGAACATGACCCCTGCAGCACTCTCTTAAACGTTCTTCACACTTTCCGACAACGAAACTTAATCGAAAACAATGAAGCCATTTTTTTGAAAATGTTCCAAAATCTTCATGAGGAAATCGTCTGAACGGTTTAACCGCTAGCGTTGTTCACTGACGGATGTATCCACTTTTTAGTTACCAGAGTCCTGTAATAAGAGTTTTTCTGCAAAAAATCGATCGTTTTCCCCGCACCATTAGATAACTTTATATCTATTGCGTAAGTGGTAGCGAGAAAGTAGAAACCAGCAAATTATATTCATTAGTCTATAATGTAATGTTTTCTTTAAATTAAAAAAAGATACCCCCCGGCATAAAAATATAAAAGAGAGGATTTTTACACTCTAAAAAACTTGCATATATGTGTATTTAGGATCTAAACCTTCTGAAATATGCACTTTCATATGCAATAAAACTTAACAATATTTCATTTCGTTTATAAACCTTTCTTGATAAAATTCAGGAGAAGCATGCTTGGATTAAAAACATTTACAACATAATATAATCTATCTTGCTTCACGGGAGAAATAAAGTAAATATTCACCTTACTGAAGTTCTTTGTATGTCCTCTTGCATTTTTTCTGCCTGGTTTTAAAAAATATATAAAAAAATCCTACATTTGTACACGTATTTTATCATGTTTAGAAAAAAAACGCAAACTCTGACAATGAAATGAAATGAATGAACGTTCACTAATAAATAGGTTCTTTGAAAAAATGTGTTCAGAGACGTTTTAGTGATATTTCTATTTTAACGAAATAAGCAAAATATTCGCCTATAATTACACGAATAAGCACTAACAGGAAACGTCGGCAAAATATGCACAAATTACACTAACATAAAATTAACTACATAACATCCAATTCTAACCAAAGTAAAAAATGACATTCTAACCAAATGTCAATTTAACCATTGACTACAAACACACAGCATCCTATTCTAACCAATCATCAAGAAATTTCACTTAGCTGTGCCCTAAAGCAACGGACAAAAATACGCAAAATCACCAAAATCATAGAAATCCGCAATTATTAATAAACATGCAATATAGTTTGCGATAGAACCAATTTTGCACTTAGTCCACATAAATTATTTATCGTCCAATCATGAGCTGTGAAAACAAGACTGTTACCCTTTGTACATGTTTCAAAATGCGATGAAACTCTGGTGCCTTACCCCAATAATTAATAATAAAATATCACATTTATAAAATAATATTGTTCTTTATTTACAGGAACACCGTGATAGTAGGGGAAGACTGCAAGAATTATTGCAGAACCAAGTTAATTGATAATTTCACGTGTTAAAATGTTGCAAAATAAATTTGTTTTTCAAATAATTTTTATATACAACTTATTTTATTTCTCATGTAAAATATCTAAGCATTGCATCGATTTTCTTGCTTTTCTAGTTTTATTGTTCATTTTTACTAAGATATAATTCAAGGTTTTTTGTCCTCACTTCTTCAATACATCAACAAAAACGGATTTCTCATATGACACTATTGATGATAAATGCTAATAATCAATTATAATAGAGTCTAAAAACAAGAAACGTCCATCGTCAATTAGTTTTCTGACAGAAACATTTCGAAAAATATTTTGTTTGTATATAGTGTCACCTCATCTAATATTTAAACTATCTGTTGAAAATATAGTGCGGAAGAGAGCAGCTACACATCACTTTTCGTTACTCAAATTCCAAAAGGAATCGCAACCAGAATCTATTGCAGAATGCAAGAATATCATATCTAATAATCACAATAAGTACATGTCCATGTGCTTTGATAATAGCCATTTTATCTTTCTTTAATCTCTGGAATGCGGTAAAAAGCATGGTATGCAGAACTCATGCAGAACGATCGGCCTCGGTGCATGATAACAATGAAGGAAACTGAACTAGCGTGTTTAGATGTCTTTAGGCAACACATTCTCCCATAAATCATATAATTTTTGGAAAGCTCTTAAATGACCCGTATTTTAGAATGGAAGGAATAAAGATACCGGGATGACAATGCACTACGTCTCAACCATAAAATTATTTGATTCAATATATTGTGTATAATGGTCACATTGTTACAATTGTCCAAAATTTGTCTAACTTTTCCCCGCAACTCAAATTACATCTCTGTAGTGTATCTGTTTCTTGCTGACGACAGTGTTCACTACTTCCGTTTGGTACCAATGAATTAATACTTCATTATAATTATAACATCTTAACTATTACATTTAGATAAATCATATAATTTGACACATTTTCGTCATTTTAACACATGTTATTTTCTTCATACATCAAACAGCTCTCTTCATTGTCTCATCTGAAGATATATTTAATACCATTCTACGACAACCATTGGTTCACACAATACGCCATACTACAAAATAATTATAGCTCGTCTTTTTCTAGAATTCATCCAGAATATAATAGCGGAAACCGGCTAAGAATGGAGGCTAACGATGTGTCTAGTCGAGAAAAATCAAATTACATATCGATCAAATGTGTAAGTTCCGCAAGTCACTCAAAATACGTTTAAATTGCATAAGTACTTTTTTTGAATAAATCAATTAGAATCTTCAGAATTAATCCACGTAACATTTTTCACTTTCCCACCAGTACACTGAAACGCGACAAACAATTAAACAAGATTTAAATACATAGATAATGTTGGATAAACGGAAATAACAAATGTCCGTTGTAATCTCCAATTTAAGTATTAGCAAAGTCATGGTGTTCAGACTTATTCACATGAAGTTGAAACCATGAGTTATCATGGCCTCAAACAAGGTCATTACCAAATGTTCCAATATTTGAAAATTCAAACACTATAAGATGTCGGAGTTGCTAATTTTTGCAAGCATATTTGTTGAAAAAGTTAAGACGTTACTTTTGCTACTGTCTTTACCATCGGTATTGGCCCTGTCAGCGGTCACTCTAGAGATAGGCCACTGCTTTCTGCCAGGTCGCGAGAACGGAACCCGGCTGGCGTGATCACCTCTGATCGACGAACAGCACAGACAGGTTTAAGTGGCTTAAGGCATCAATTAATTCACAGCAGTGCCACTGATCGGGAGACCCTAGGGTTCGAACCCCGACGGAGGTTGGATTTTCGACTCTAGCCACTGAACTACGTGGAATTCAGCCGCTGCCTGGGGGAGAATTCTAGCAGCCGGCTGCTCTGATCGGTACTTTTCCGTGGTTTCTTCGATCTACACCAGGCGGATGCCGGAGAAGTACCGTAACAAATGCTTCACGGACCGCACACTATCTTTCCTTCTTTTTCCTTGTCCTACCCTATTCCCTTACTTTTAGTTACACTTACACCTACGAGCACTACACCACTCCACGTGTCTGCAGGCCAGTCGGGAACGTAGAGCTTCTCCCGGCCGGGGCGTTGCCCCGGTGGTGGGAGATACTTTGAGAGAAATCCCCCAAACCGACGGGGAGGCTGCCGATGTATCTTGCCGATGTATGGGGAAGATAATATCTACTTCCAGCGATAAAAGATCCACTACACTTACGAGACTAATGACCTTAGCAGTTGGCGTATCCGAAATTACTAATCAATCTACTGAACAGCACGGAACAGCGAGGTCACGCAAAGAAGGAAAAATCACCCCCAATTCGTAAAGCATTTATAGCAAATTAATCACCAATTTTACGAAATTTAGGAAAAGTTTTTGTGAAGTCACGGGTCGCAATGTTCCAATTCACACGACAACGCCGTTCAAGTTAGTGACATCCGTATATAGAATGTTGTGGTTGATGTATGAAACCAACTCGCAAATTAGCCTGATAATATTTGCGTTATCCGAAAAGGTATGTGTAACATATGAAGAAGAAGTAGCTTCAATGTGTATTTAGGATTTTATGAAATTGTAATTATTTTTTGGAAAAAACTATTATTTTCTGGGTTAAGTTTTTGTACAAACAATTTATATCTTCTTGTTCGTAATTTTGGTTCAAGTCTTGACATGTGTAGAAGACAATTAGCTACAAAAAATGGATATTTCTAACTTTTCTCATTCCCGTTATGAGATCAAAAGAATTTTTGGTGAGAAGGAATGTCTAAAAAACGAATTAAGAGCAAAAGTAGTCTAGATTATTGGCAGGCGATCGTCTAAACCGAGAATGACACTGAACGGTTAATACAGTCCTAAATGGAGAAAGGCGGACATCGCCACGCTATGTCAAGTCAAGAAAGGTTTGCATAGGTCTTTAGAATGCGGCCCAGAGTCACCCGCTAAGCGGGGAAATTTGTCAGTGAAAGAGTGCAAACAATCAAATTATGCGCGGACCGACAACGGAGAGAGATTGAGAGAGGAAAATCAGGTCAACAGGATGAAGAAACAACAAAAGAGATCACCCCAATGCTTTAGAAAGCCTTCATTATTTCGTTCTTTAAACTGCGGAACTTCCGAATAATTGACTTATTAAAGAAAATTGAGCAGGATTTAAATATAATAATATCAATAAGGAAATTTTAGACAAATCTTTAAATTACAATTCTCTACTACACACCTCCCTATCATATACTCGCAAACGTGCTCTTGATATGAAGATAAAGAATGTTTAGACGAAAATTTTACTTTCATCGAGAACACATTTGTTTTTGTGACATAATTTTGCCAAATATATAACATGCTTTGAGGTCTTGCTCACAATTGCTAGAATGAAATGAAATTTGTAATAAATAAAATAGATAATATTAGTCTGTAAATATAAACAGTAAAATTAGTTTTCTCTTTTTGATTTTTATTTGAAAACATTCTGAGATTAAACAAATATTTTCTAAAACCACAAATATTTTTCATTTATCGGTTTTATCAAGTATCTATCAATTTCCTTCAAAATTAAAGAAATTGAAAGGCGTTTTATTGTCAAAGTAATAAACGCAATACTGTACACAACATATGTAATATACGCACCATATATTACATACATAAATATTTCCAAAGCTTTAATCTTTTAAAAAATTTGCTGTAAATGATGATATTGAAGGTAATTCTCAGACAAATCCTTATGTAAAATATAATCAATTATTAATTTAATTTGTTAATTGTCAATTTGCTAGTTTTTATTTACTTAAAAATTAAAATGTGCTTAAGTGGATGGATTCTCACCCTACATTAACAAGAAGTCGACCTTTTCACGTTTCCAAGACACACTAAAGCAACTCTCCAGAGATTTCTGGGACGTTTTAAGGCAAATATATGAGCGAACCACCCACGACCCTGGCCTTAAGAAACCGGCTCAACGTTCTCCCGCTTATGCAAGGGAAACATAGATCTCGGCAACACGCGCAAGTAAGAAACCCAAGAGCAACCAGCTGCTGCCATGAAGTCAATTCATAAATGTTCAAGCCGAAAGAATAGGACAAAAGGATAAGTATGTGTTGGTATGGTTATTTACACAAGACACACAATTGGTTTGTTGGAGAGAGTCATTTCCGGTGTTAAAACAAGGTGTTCTCAATTAGGTCAATAAATGTTTTTGTGATTTTACTGAGAAACACTTTGCTACTGCACTTTCTTGGACACATTTTTTAGCAATTCCTCTTCTTCTATAATGTCCAGAAGGTTGTGTTTATGGTGAATCAAAACGCTCAGCACGTGTCGCTGAAGACCGAATCTTTGTGGGACCCAAACTAAAAACGCAAATGAACAAATTTATACATTTAAACAACAGCCCTGTACCACGCGACACTGTAATTGCATTATATCTAGCCAGGTGGCCGCTAGAGACGTAGAGGGCCCTCTGTTCTATGCCGCGTCTTCTCAGAACAGCGTAAGCTGATCACACACGGCGCAGCCACCATAGGCTTATTGTTCGTTTGTTTTTTTGTTGCTTTTTTTTTTACAAATGTAGCACATGTGTGCTAGCACTTCGACATAAGTATAGCAGGATCCTTCGAGGTTCCTCAGTGTAATGTAATATGAGTCCACAATTGCAAACGGTTTGATTCTACAATTGGAAATTGGTTCTACAATTCACACCATTGGTTCTACAAGGCACCTATTCTGGATCACATGAATGTCACAGTTTCGACGAAAACTACTGTTCTTAAGAAGTACTAAAATCTATCAAATCTGTATTGTTAATTCTATTTGTGCTAATCTCCCGGGAGAAAAGCAAGTTACAATTGGTAATTTTTTAAAAAAATGTCTGAGTATCTCTTCATTACCTCATATTATCCTCATTAACTCCAATACAAACGGTCCATAAATATATAATACCTAATATATTATTAGAAAAATAAAGACATTGATTTTTTCGTGTATCCGGGCGCGTCAACTGCCTTGGTCATCAGTCCCGAAAGTGTAGTGCATGTTTTTTTTTCTCGGGATATGGCGGTGATCTTCCCCCGCTGGATGGCGAGATACGGCGCCGACCTACCGTCGGCTAGTGGGGTTTCCCCCTAACCAGGACTTTCCCACCAGCGGGACACCGCCCCAGCCGGGACGAGCTCTAAGCTTTCGACCGGTCTCACAGAATATGTGGTTGTGTAGTGCATGTTAGTGTAAGTGTGTGTGTAATGGGAGAGGAGAGGACAAGGAAGAGGAAGGACAGACGCGCGCGGTCCGTGGCCCGTTTGATAGGGTACTGCTCCGGCATTCACCTGGTGTTGATCGGAGAAACCACGGAAAACTACCGATCAGAGCAGCCGGCCGCTAGAATTTTCCTCCAGACAGCGACTGAATTCGACCTAGCTGAAATGCTAGTGTCAAAAATCCTGGCGCCGTCAGGACTCGAACCTAGGACCTCCTGGTCAGTGCCCCCTGACTGGAGATACCTGGCTAAAAAAGTAGAAAATGAATGATATTGAAATGCTGAATGCTGCTACACCATGCCGTAGATCAGCCTTAGAAGAAAGTGACTCCATCCGTAGGCCTTTTGTCTTTCCGAACAGTAGATTGAAAATCCTGCATTTATACCCATACGTGGGATTGCCACCAGAGAGATTGCTACCCAGGGTATGGAATTTTGAGGGTTTTAGTCTCTATACACAACCACTTCCAGCACAAGAACACCTTCGGGACGATATCTTGATTCCACTGGAAGGCAGTTTCTCCTTTCGGGAACCTTCCCAATTAAACCTGGATCGGTTGACTCTGGCAGCTCAGAGGTACTAGTTTTCCAGGTTAGCACCGGTGTCAAATTCACCGCCACTCACACACGCCAGGCAAGTCTGACAAGTTAGGCTCTTTGTCCAGAGTATCGGGTCACTGCCACGTCGTAGCCTAGTACCCGATAGGGGGCTACCTGGGCTGAGGCCCGGGATGCTCCGCGCCTCCAACCCGACTCCCCAATGCCTCCACCTACAAGCGAAGTGAGTGCCGCCGAAAGACTCGGGACCAGATATTTGAATTTGTATTTAGCCATTACATGTCCCGTAAAGGACAATTAATCTCGGCGCCATTACATCTCGGAGTTCCTAGTAGGTCACCCAACCAGGAATCTACCATGTCTCGAATTCTCTTAACCTTTGTGATTTCACGTAGTTAACGAATTCTGCTAGCGACGCCGGTTTCGCGGACGTGTCCTTTCAGTAGAACCATCCCAGCATTGACCTAGATCGATATAAAGCCCGAAAATCCTGGTCAGGAAGGCAGGTACGAGGATTGAACCCCGTCCTCTCGAAAGAGAAGTCAGCACGCTACGCCCTGAGTCACTTCGGTCGGTCGGGGTCAGGTGGACATCTCCAACTCTACCTACTGTCTTGCGACTACCTGGCTCGCCAGCAGGGGAGGCGATGTATGTATGGAACCCCGTATAGTCGACATGTATGTAGGCTCGCCTGCAGGGGAAACGATGTATGGATGAAACCCCGTGTGGTCTACAACACCACAACTCTTTGCTTCGTCAGGGGGACAAGTCCGCGGGATGGGCACCTTGGCCTCTTTGGACTTCTATGCTCACCCCCCACCGACGTGCAAATCTCTGACGGACTGACGTCCGGATCCAGCCGGAACCCAGTTTGCCCTCACGGCAACCCTGCTAACTCAGAGCTCTCAGCTTTCCAGGCTAGAACTGGGGTCTCAACAATGCCCCACTCACATGCGCCGGGAGTTCCCTCCTCTATGCCCAGAGTATCAGACCACTGCCGCGACGAATCTGAGATCCCAGCTGGTAACCACCTTTACTAAGATCCAGGCGTCTCGGAGCTCCCATCCTGTTTCCCCAATGCATTGCAATGCTCACCGCCAGCTATCGACGTGGGTGACGCCTGAACCGAAGTAACCTGACGGGTGGTATCTAGTTTCCCGCCGGACTTTAAACTGGGATCCGGAGTACTCCGAAAAGCATCCTTCACCCAATCCTGCTCCAAGGTCAACGCGCCATAGGCCCAACTGGTGGGTAACCGGGCGAACCCAACTACCAGGAACTTAGCATCGCCTTCTCACTGCCTGCACCTTCAAGCTAACAACGAGAGCGGCGCCACGAGACTCAGGGCCATATTTATAAACCTCTTCCAGGGGCCTGCTAGGCCTAGCAGACCGCCAGTGTTCGATTTTGCGATTTATGAACGGCCCCCAGCCAAAGACAGTCGCTCCTTGCCCTCCCAACAAGCTCCCAGATGGCAGGCCCTTAAGAGCTCTGCTGGCAGAGCTTCATAAATACGACCCTCACGGTCCGGGTGGTCGTCTACGACACTCCAGCAGAGACCACGACAACCTAGACCATCGTGATCCCCCCTCGCGATCCGGGCAGGTGAACGTGCTGCGTTGGAGCGGGGCGCACTTCCTGCAGCGAGCGCTCGCGGGGAAAGCGCGCGGAGCGGAACCGCGCGATCGCGGGGCTACCACGCGTCACGGAGAAAACACTCTTGATTTCACGAGCGGCGGGCGGCGAGAACGACTGCATCGCGGGAAGCGCGTTGTGCGGATGATGCGGTGCATTTGCATGGCCCAGTGGCTGCAGCGAGAAGCGCGAGAGCGTTTTGACGAATGGGCGGACATCGCGCTAGCTTTCCAGCTCCTGGTACCAGGGTTCAAATGTTCCTCGATTCAAATGGAATCTACGGCGGACAAAACGGGTTCGCAGGAGGTTTTGTCGGGGTTGTCAGGTTTCTTCTGCTTTCCAAATATCCATACTGCAGATTAATTCTGCACAGTATTCTTTAATTACACTTAATCACTTTGATTAAGCTATTAAGGGGGAGGCGAAAAATAAAATAAATATTGAAAAACTGCCTTTTAATGAAGTAGTATAAAAATATCGGTTGTACATAATAAATTCACCACCACCATGTTAACTGAAATGTTCTCTAAGTTATGTGCAATAACATTTGGTGAAATTTTCATGATTTTAAAGAAAATGTTTATTTTTGTGTGTTCGTGCGCTTATGAATGGGCAATGTGGTGGTCATAATCCGGGTAATATGGTAACCATTTTAAATAAATGGGGTGTTTATGTTAATAATACCAAATGACAAAATATATGACCATTGCGGCCATAAAACCTTACGTTTCAGAGATTCAGTGTAGTAAATATATTGGTTCCAATGTAGAATTCTGAAATAATAAAATACTATGGTAAATTTGTTCTCTGTAGTTTAATACTTACGTAGTGACTGTTTTCAAGTAAATTAGTTTTAGTTTTATAACCATAAAATGGTTTGGTCGTGTTTTGGTTCTGGGTGCGAAACAATTATATAATCGCGTACCAAAGTTTAAATTTCTCACGCGAAAGAAAAAGTGGTAGAGAAATATATATCACGTCAGATTCAATTATACTGCGCGTTTATCGTTATAAAAGTAGTTAAAAGTTTGTGATTAGTTAAGGCATCTTTCTTTCTGTTTCAAATAGATCGATATGAGTATTTAATAATTTTCACAATACAAAATACCAAAATTACATTTTCTCAAGAACGGTTCTTTTTATTCGGTTTGTATACATGTTTTATACTTGTACGTATGTTGTTCTCGGGATATTCCGCATAATTGACTTGCTCAAAAAAATATCTTTCTCAATATCCTCTACTTCATCGACTTTCTCAGGATATTCCACTTGATTGACATCGATCATTATATCAAATTCCGCGGAGATCCTCCTCAGATCGACTTCCTCGAGATGCTATTGTTTTCTATTGTCTTGATGTATTTCATCTTGTCTTTTGAAACCCCACTTAATCTTGACTTTCATGAGATTCTCCTTTTATTGACTTGCTCGTGAACCTCGGCATTATCGGCTTGCTCGATATTATCTAATTTATCGTCTTCCTAAAAATTCTCTAGCTTAATGATTTGCTCAATATCTTCATCTTGTTGACGTTTATGAGACCTTTTTTCAATTTTACCAATATCATCCACTTGATTGTTCTTCCTGATATTCCCTATTCAATCAAAATTCCCCAAGAGAATGGAAGTTTCAGCCAAGTAAGTTGTTTACCTAGAGGGAATGGGTCAAAATCGAAAAGAAGTCCTAACCTAATACAAAGGGGTATACTCTATTGTGAGAAAACTGGTTCCATTTTGTATCAACAAAAGTTTAGTGATGTTGTGTGCCAATGCTGAAAACAATTGATGTATGTATAATGGTTCATAACACGATCGATATAGATAGAATGATTTAAAACACGATTACTTTAGGTGCAATTTGTGTCAAAGTGGAAGTGCGACAGTCGTTTTTGCCTTTTCCCTTTCCTTTCCTTACATCAGCGCTCCATTATTTATTTGGTATCTTCAAAATGAATAGCCCATCATATGAGTAATCCATTCTAGGAATGGCCACAGGCCTAGATACTGGAATCTCAATAATGCGATTTTATTTGCCTGTGATCACACTCAGGCGTGGTACGGACCATGAGGTGCATTGGCACAGTGATTGCAATGTGCTGTGCGTGACAACCTTGTATCATTAGCGTACTATCATCGCTGGCTATTTGGCATAAATTAATCCAATAGGACGATGTTACTTCTATTAGCATAAAGACACTTTCAATTTCAGCTGAGGGTTATGGTCTGAAAGTGCAATGTTAAAGAAATGGAGAAAATCTCATTTACATGTGTATCTGAAATTATCTAATACTAGTGGTTTGCCACAGCAGCCATGCTGCTGAACAAGAACACATTACGTAGCACTAATGCTACTTAATGCTGCTTAATGTATTATGTAGCATGATGGCTTAAGAATAAACAATGTACGCTCGTATAACACTGCAAGAAATTAAATAATTGATCAAAAAACATCTTCACATGTTTTGCAACAACATAGTAAAGTATAAATACAGAACAGCAGCCCTTTGGATACCAAGAATATAAATGTTGCTGTTCAAGAACACAACAGGGTAATAGCAAATATTTAATGGCAGTCAGCCTCTTCCCTCGAGTCTTGCAGTCACAAGACGCCAGCTCTGTTGTAAAAAGTGACGCACTGAATATGAGAATTCACTTGAAAAGCACAGCATGAGAGCAGACTGAATAGCACTACCAAATATTTGCAATTTCAGTCAAAATCAAAACTGTTTACTGTGTTTGAATTTTCCCGAGTTCCTGAGTATATAAAACATCGACATATCTTGCAAGCCAGGAGCCTACTGTCACCAAGATGTCAGCTGTATCTTAAGCAGTGAGCAAATAAGAGAACGTGAAGAGAGAACTTAAGAAGTGAGCAAATTAGAACAGTCGGTTCCTGCAGTATGAGAATATGCAGAATAACGCGACCAAATATAGGCATTTTTCTTTTAAAGTCCAAGCAATTTCAATATTTTTGGATTATTTCCCAGTTCTAACCACAGACATCTTTCACATGGATACACCGACCTTCCGTCGGCTAGCAGGGTTCCCCCCTAGTCAGGACTCTCCCACCAGCGGGGCACCACCCCAGCCGGGACAAGCTCTAAGCTCCCAACCGGTCTCCCGGAATATGTGGTAGTGTAGTGCATGTTAGTGTAAGTGTGGGTGAGTGTGTGTGTAAGGGGAGAGGATAGAAAGAGGAAGAAAAGATTGCGCGCGGTCCGTGGCCCGTTTGTTAGGGTCCTGCTCCGGCATTCGCCTGCTGTTGATAGTAGAAACCACGTAAAACTACCGGTCAGAGCAGCCGGCCGCTAGAATTCTCCTACAGACAGCAACTGAATTCGACCGAGCTGAAAAGCTAGTGTCGAAAATCCTACCGCCGCACATAGGGTATTGCGTATAGAAAACTGGCCAAAATTATTTCTTTGTTAGAATTTATTTAAAATTAGTTAATATGTATATTTATTATTATTTAAATATACATATTAGTTAATATGTATATTTAGTTAATATGCAAGTTAACATATTTTTGAGAGAGCGACTACTTAAAAAAGCTCAGAACACAAATTATTAAATGTGGATTAGTTCATTGGTTAATTAGAAACTCTACTAAATAGTTCTCGTTAAATGTGTTACACTAGTTTATTTAAGAATATATTTCTCTAATTCCCGATATTCACAGTCGCTAATATTCATCATCTTATTCATCATCATCGTCGTCATCTTATTCATCATCGTCATCTTATTCATCATCGTCATCTTGAATCATCGTCATCTTGAATCATCATCATCTTGAATCATCATCATCTTGAATCATCATCATCTTGAATCATCATCATCTTGAATCATCATCATCTTGAATCATCATCATCTTGAATCATCATCTTATTTATCATCATCATCTTATTTATCATCATCATCTCCATCTTCTACTTCTTCTCCATCTTCTACTTCTTCTCCATCTTCTACTTCTTCTCCATCTTCTACTTCTTCTCCATCTTCTACTTCTTCTCCATCTTCTACTTCTTCTCCATCTTCTACTTCTTCTACTTCTTCTCCATCTTCTACTTCTTCTCCATCTTCTACTTCTTCTCCATCTCCTACTCCTTCTTTATTTTCTTCATCTTCTACAGTTTCTACTTCTCCTTCTTCTTCTTCTCCATTTATTTCTGAGTTCTGCCCAGTTTCCTGTGACATTAGAAATTCTAGTGCGTCTTTTGAGAACAGCATTCTTGTTCTCCTTACTTTCTGTATTAATAATATGGTATTGCCTTCGGGATAGACCGACTTCTACAAAGACTGATGGAGCTTGCCGTGTTGACAAGGAATGAATGAATTGTTTTTCGCGTTGCTGAACGCTTGTTATTGCCTTACGCATTTTTGACGCACTTTTCAAAGATTGCGGCATCTCTTTCATAACATCAGATGCATCGATTTTACCTGCAGCTCTTAAACTCATTTGAACACCATAAGCAATTATGGTCTCTGGTCCATGCTTCCGTAACACTTGTGTTTTGCGTCTTTTACTGCGGTCTCTTGAATATCTGAATTCCTTTCTCGGTCGACCCGCCTTTTGTTTAGTCCATATTTGTAATTTCACAGCACTGATAAACCACATTTCATAATTTTTACGAAACTTTCTTCCATATTAAACGTAGCTGCCCATTTTTGTTTGAATTCAGACTTCAAAAACCGTAATTAAACCGTACGTTTAAATTCGTTCGCTTTTTCCGATGGACAATTTGTGATTTTCAACAAATGATTCTCCATATATTTAATATTATCATCAATTAAACCTTCATAACACTGCTTGATATAGATGTAGAGTTCTCCCTAGGTCATCTCCTTAACACTTTCTTTGGAATCTACAACATAAAATCTTACTGATATCCTCAACTTTCACGAATTTTGTTACGCATCACCGATCTCTAAATAAAGTGCCATAAACTAAAATTGTGGAAATATGTGGGAAGTTTTTTTTTAATTGTAAGAATATGAACTTTAGAACGACTTGTAATAAAAATTTTGGTATGACACGTCCTGACACTAAAATTAAAACAGTAATGTTTGATAAAAGTCAACTCAAAATTTGAATACAATATACGTTCACTTAAAACGTCTTAAATTATGTAAATATTAATCTTAAATGGATCGGTTTTTAATTTAAAACACAGTACATACTTGGAACGCCAATATCTACCACGAATTAATACACTTTACAACTTTGAACGCATTCACAAAGCGAACAAAGGAACCCATTTTATAGAACTGCTGGTAGCAAATGCTTGCAGCGCATTTAACGACTCACTTTAGACCGATGCTACAACGAAAATACTAGTCTGAGACTAACAGGTGACTGTCGTATGACGTAATATATATTCAACTTATAGGAAATGGAGTTAGTTTTCTCGTATGTTAAAATTGTTTGTTTCGACTTTTGGCCATCTTTTCTTACAAAATACCCCTATGTGCGCCGTCAGGACTCGAACCTAGGTCCTCCCGGTCAGAGGCGCTGCAGTGACATCAGTTGCTGCACTGAGCTACCGCTCTCGGTGCGCGCATTTAAAATTAGTAACCGATAAATGAAGGACTGGAGCGAAGTGGCGATGTGGATCAGACCGTAGATCAGACTTTGCAAACATGAGGCCCGGATTCGATCCTCGCGCTGACCATCCTGACCGGGGTGTTTCGTGGTTCCCCCCGGTCATCTAGGCGAATGATCTAATGGTTCTATTACAAAGGCCACGACCGCAAAATCGGCATTGGTAAGCCGATTTCTTTAAGTACGTGAAGCACCAAGTTTGGTCCTCCGTGTTGGGGGTTGATGTCAGGCTGACAGCCGGTTGAAAAAAGCACAGTCAAATAATAATGGATCGTAGTAAGCGAGCCGAAAAATCCGACCCCAGTTAATTGGGATAAGGTTTAGAAGACGATGAGATAAATGAAGGACTTGAGTAGTAAGTACAAGATAAACCACAGCAAATCTTCTGTTTCCTTTCTCATTTAGTTGTCAAATTTCACAACTATTCAGTATTCTAAAGACCTTTCAAAAATATTTTAAAACGTTAAGACTTAATGAGTTGTTTTTTTTTATTCGAACTAATTTGTACTTATAATGTCACTCTCAGATCGTAACCGTTACATTTCATTCTTAATTAATTACATTCATTTTTAATGACTTTCACTCATAATTAATTACATTTCCAATTATATTAGCATCATTACTAGCAAATGAGTGAATTAATTGATTAATGAAATCTGTAATACCTTTGAGGACACTCGACCAACAAAAACAACGAGAAAACAAATACACTACACTCAGAAATTTCACATTTTCTTCTTCCCAACTTCGAAAATAGATTTCTACCTATTCCCTTAATACAACGGCAACACAAGTGGCATCGTAAACTCAGGAACCCGAGCATTCTCCGACAAGAGAAACCGTGCAGAGAAAAGGATTTTACAACTGGGGGAGCGGAGAAGATGGAAGCAGAGTTTCGATATCCGCTTTCTTTGCTCTCGGGAGGGCGAACGCACTCGGCCGGCTCGGTGCTCAGCGCTTAGGAAACAGCTCAGAACTGGAGCTGCCCTCAAGGGAAGAAGCCTACTCGAGACGGCAGCCGTTGGAAATCGGGTGACGGGGTCAAGGGATGAAAGTTATATCAAAGCAGAAGCACTTCTTCTGCAGCCTTGAAAACGCGAATTCAAACAACTTGAAGTAATGTTTGCAAATAAACGCACAACTGAGCACACTGAGAATTTGTTTCCTCAGCATTTCTTTGTTTTTTATAATTAAGTGAACTTGAATCATAACATGCAATTAATGAAGATGAAAACGTGTAGAGTTTGTGAACAATAAATACTGACGTGGCATCCTAGATTATTATTCATATCAATTCAACATGCCAATGATAAATTGATTAGCTCCCGGTGTGAGTGGTAATGTAATGCCTGTAAATGTATGTGTATGTAAGTGGGATGCCGTGGTCAGACACATTGCAGTGAAACGAATTGATGCCCTGAGACACCTAAGCCGGTGCATGCCAAAGAGATTGTTGAAATAGTAGGGAGAAAGCATGGGAAAATGTGAAACATATTAACTTCTATTTTGCTGTTCTTAATGTATTTATTCCTCTTACAGTAATAATGTTGTGGTTTTATAATAATTTGTATTAGTATAGCAAATAATATCACAAATATAGACTATAGTAAATATAGATTACTAAGGGTGGACTAAATGAAGTTTGGAGGATCAATTGAATGCCTGACCCAACACTCAAGAGTTCAGGGGTGTTCAATTTAGTAATCACAAATTTCCCATCCTTGAAATGGTAGAAATGATAAAGTCCGATTTTCATCTATTAAGCACCACCTACAAAGATATTAAATGTGTTTCAGGTTAAAGTTGCGAATTCTTATTCAAATCTTACACTTACTATAATTTATAATAATAACATTTTGTGTATTTAATCGATTTCGTCGTATGTACGTTTTATACTTTAAAAATTCGCAGATGTTCATTCACTAAGGAACATTAGCTACACGTGTGTGAATTACAGGGTTTTTACTCTAATTTATCAAAGATCATATTGCAATATGCAACTAAAATTGCCATCTGCTACACGGATTTTCACTAACATGGAATAAATTGAAATGACGTTAATGGATCGAATTAGCATTTGACGTAAGTAATATGCAAAGCAATCAGTGTCCAAATGTATCCGACTGTCCTTCACTGGAAGTGAACGGAAACCTTTCATCGAAAGATAATAAAATTGCAGGATCTCTACCTAAGTACAGGGGTTATTCAAAGTATCGAATTGTTTCTATTGTTTCCATTGCGATTGCTTCCTAAAGATATGGTAATCGAATTTGAAAATTTATGGTTCCCAAATATGTAAATAGGGTATATTTTCTTAGGCTAAGCAAATTCACCGTGTTACTTGGACCCATTACTTACCATCATGCGTTTTAACTCAAAGCCCAATTCTCCATACAGGGCTTCCTTATTGGAAATGACGCTCAACAGAAATGACATGAAGGATTCTTAACTCTGATTGCATATCTTTCCGTGTAAAGTTTAATTTTTCGGATTTATATTTTTGAATTACGAAAGATATTATTGTTATTATTATTATTATTATTATTATTATTATTATTATTATTATTATTATTATTATTATTCATTAGGCACATTGTTGAAAATTTGGAGAAAATGTTTCATACATAGGATGTGAATCTCCTTGCATTTTATGACACACGAAAAATGTAATCACAAAAACAAAATGATATTGCGGCAGTCGTATATGTAGATTGGAAGCTTTATTTACCATATAGTAAATTTCTACTACACCACAATTCTGCTGAATGGAGAAATGTGTAAAGAACTAAAACAACTTGAAACTAGTTTTGTTACAACACATATTCTCGTATTATTTGTATTTTTTGCAATTTTGGAAAAGTCAGAGCGCTCAACAAACAATGGAATATGCTTCAACCCCATTTTTATGAGGATTCTTTTCTCTACTAAAAAAAATAAAGAAAAAAATTGGAGCGGTTTTTGAGATTATTTTTTCAGTTGCCTTCACTACAAGTAAAAATTACGCGCAAACTACTCATATATTCAAAAACTTGTATGCGACATTTAAATAGGTCGGGTGGACGGGCAGTCGGGCGGCCGGGTGGGTAGACCGGCGGAAGGTCGGCGTTACACACACTTGCACTCAGAAGCACTACACTACTACATATGCAGAGAGAGCAGTCAGGAGCTCAGAGCATGTCCTGGTTGAGGCGGTGTCCGTATGGTAGGAGATACTCTGGGGAAAAATTCAAGACGACGGGTAGATCGGCGGCGGATCCCGCCATCCAGTGGAGGAGGATCACTGTCATCCCCCCCCGCGAAAAAACATGCGCTAAACTTACGGGAATAGATCTTAGCCGTTGACGCGCCCGGAATCTCTAATCAATCAATCAATTTTTGGAATGAAGACTAATAGAATTCTGACCACACAACATGTTAGAAGAAGTAATTTACTACATACTACATATAAAAAGAAGATTTATTCACTCGTTTCACCAGCGCCCCAAAAGACTATTTTTCTGAGAAAAAAAAACGCACTTTCCCGTACAGTAATAGAATACTTAAATCTTTACTTCGTAGTAAGAGAAAAAGTAAAATTAGTTCAATAGCAAAATACCAAATGATATCAATTTCATTATTTATTATGCGAGAAATATTATGAATATATATTATATATGTGAATATACATAAAGAAAAATTGCAACTATCACGTTGATTACAACTAATTATCTCGCTTTAATACGACAACTAAAGAACAATGCTTAAAAAGTTGTTTTCATACATATTCACATAAAATGTCCTACATAAGACACAGAACCTCGATCGACATTGGATCAACAATATTTTTTTTCGGCGAGTTCTAACCAACATGCTGGGATACCTTGCAGAATGCCAATAGATTTGCAGTAATATATCGCATACTACGACACGAATTGTTATAATGAGTGATTTATGCAAACGATGGCCCATCGGGAACTCCATTCCTCTTGCTATGGCTGTTTTGTTATGGATGCAATTTTCCATATTCTCCCTTCTACAATTTCTCTCGACAAATCCACGTAACTGAATGATACTCTTGGTGGTCTTGTTCTTTTTAAACATGTCCTTCAGGCTATGTTCTTCCTTTGCTATTTGATTGTTCCTCAGTTACTGTTTCTCTTTTTGTCAGAGCAGAGAACCTTTTTGCCTCTCTAGCCCTCAGCGTTTTAGTTTCTTTTCTCCACTCATTTTCATTTAATTTTTCTTTGTAAGCGTTTGTTTCCGACTAACACAACCTAACACTCTTCCACACTCTGCCAGTCTGTTCCTGGCCGTCTCTTTCAAATCCTGACCATCTCTTTCACTTCAAGAGTCCTTGCCGTGAGTTTCAGTTCCCACCCGTTTCTTTCAGTACTTGCAAGTGATTTTCAGTTCCGATTAGTGTCCTTCAGTTCCTGTCAGTGACTTCAGATGCTGTTAGTTGCCGTCCGTGACTTTTAGTTCCTGCCATCGTCAGTCCCCTTAACCCTCTGCTAGTCTCTTACAGCCCCTATCAGTCTCTTTCAGCACCTGTCAGTCCCTTCCAGCGACCGTCAGTCTTCAGTTCCAGTTAATCTTACAGTTGTCTATCTCAGTCGTTAGTTATTACTCTCGTTCAGTTGTTGTGAGTCCACCTGTCTATTTTAATCCCTCGCGGTCCTCCCCTTCCCTCCCTTCCTGGCGCACCTGTGGCCTATTTTTCGCCCGCCGCAGCCTCCGCCGCCATCAATACACCTGAGCCCTTCGCCCGCCCCATCGACCCCCCGCCCTTTCCGCGCGCGGCCCCTCCCCCGCACCCCGCCGCGCCGCGCGGGCGATATATTGAAAGCCATCGGGCGGCGCGCGCGGGGCGATCGGCGGGAGGGCGGCACAGCTCACCGCAGGTGGCGGCGCGCTCGCCCTCGCACTCCCTCGCAGCAAAAACAAGGGCGGAGTGTCCTCGCACGGATGCCAGATGAATTGCAGGCATAGGCAAAAGGGTGGGGTGAAGCGAACAATGGAACTAAAAAAAGGAACGTTGTTGAATGAATTAGACTATGTAGTTTCGTGTACGAAACTGAAGGGGGTTGTACACTGGGAGTCCATACGTTGGAGTTTGGACGGCAGTGAAATTTCTACACTAGTTAAATATTTGGATTGAACAATGCTTCTTCATTTCTGTAGTAGTGAGCATATTAGGAGAGGACGATGAAATATTAAAATGGACGGGTGAACAAGCAATGGTGACTACAGGATAAAGTGAGAGAGTCAGAATTGAGTAATTCCAGATACATCGAGAACTTTGGTCATTGTTTCCGTAAGTATAGTGCATGTTATATTCCGGGGAAATTACAGTGTTTCTCTCTCGCGGAAACCCGAGAATCCGGCGCTCAGCAACACGTCGGCTTGTGGGGATTCCCCCACCCCTACACGAATCCCCTAGTGTGGCATCGACGTCAAGCTCTAAGCTCTCGACCGGTCTCCCGTCATTTGTGGTTGTGTACTGAATGAAAGTGCCTCTGTGGGGAGGGAAAAGCACAAGGCGAGACTGATGAAAGAAATATTGCGTCCGGAACGAGTACATTCGTTAAAGCACAGCCCTCACACATTGTGGGATAGAAACTAGAGAGAACTACGAATCAAAATAGCTGGTCACTATAATTGCCTTCCAGACAGTGACCGAATGGGATCCAGCTATGAAGCTAATGGCTAAACCGGCGAACTGGAAACCTAGAACCTCTCGGACAACAACTCTGCGAAGGTAAAGTTTTGTTTTCACCGAATCGCAGTATCCGGGACTATCGTAAAATGGTGTATGATATTCATGTACTAACATCTTTGTACAGCACTCTGTTATCAAACCCAGCCAAATGATCTCGTTCGATAACTCTCAAATCTCATATTGAAACAAGATCTCTGGTAATATTAATTTTGTCAGTAACTATTTCCGCTCTGGAGCCGGCTAAATAAATACCCGAAACGTTGGGATTGTAGAAATGTTTAGATTATTTATTGACCTATCGTGACGGTTCTGAATACCATGAAAATGAATATTCAGTCATTTTAAATACGTCATATATTAAGTTACACTTGTGTGACTATTAGCCAATTAGGATTCAATATTTTACTCAATCAATTCTCTTTTATCTGAAAGTGATTTTACTTGAGGGTTTTTAGAAGATATTTTACGAAAATTGTTTAAGTCAACAGAACTCACTTTATTAAACGATTGACTGATTGTTAGTGCTACCGGGCGCGTGAACTACTATGGTCATTAGACCCGAGTTTTTCCTCGGGTGGGGACGGTGGTCTTCCTCCGCTAAATGGCCAGATCCTGCGCCGCCGGCTAGCGCGTTTTTGCTCATTAAGGTATCTCCCACGAGCCGGGCAGCGCCGCAGCCAGGTTCTA
The DNA here is from genome assembly GCA_011170035.1 of Teleogryllus occipitalis. NCBI lineage: Eukaryota > Metazoa > Arthropoda > Insecta > Orthoptera > Gryllidae > Teleogryllus > Teleogryllus occipitalis. The sequence goes on along the minus strand of BLKR01001162.1, from coordinate 289,377 downwards.
AGACCCCGACCGCTCTCCCGGCATGTGTGGTAGTGTAGTGCATGTTAGTGTAAGTGCGTGTGTAAGGAGAGATAATACAACCAGGAAGAGGAAGGAAAGTTCGCGCGCGGTCCGTAGCCCGTTTGTTTGGGTACTACTCCGGCATTCGGCTAGTGTTGATCGGATAAAACACGGAAAACTACCGATCAGAGCAGCCGGCCGCTAGAATTCTCCCCAGCGGCTGAATTCGACCTAGCTGAAAAGTCAGTGTCGAAAATCCCGCCGCCGTCGGGACCCGAACCTAGAACCTCTCGGTCAGAGGCGCTGCAGTGACATCAGCTGATGCACTAAGCCACCGCTCCCGGTTCTTTATCAAACGAAAAATATATTTCCCCAGTGCTGTTGTCAAAGCAAGACCAGAGAACGGGAAAGAACCGAGCACACAGCGCGGTGTATTGTATACGTAGAAGCAGGAGGTCGCGCGGGGCGGCCGCCCTACATGAATAACGCATCGGTCGGCGTCGCGTCTCTAATGAAAAAGCGCGCGGAGGTCGAAGGTGTAACGGTGCAGGGGAACGGAGACAGAAGATGAGAAGGCAACTCATGCGGAGGAGGAGGAGAAACAAAGGAGGAAGAAAAGGAAGACGAGGGGGATAAAAGAGAAGGAAGATGAGGAATTCGAGAGCGCAAAGCGGTGAATTCGAAGAGGATGATGATGATGATGATGATGATGATGATGATGATGAATAGGGGGATGTGGAAAATTGTGAGGACAAAATGCGCCGAGGATGCGGCGGTGGCGAGGTTGTAGGCGAGAGGAAATCTTAAGGCGGAGGTGGTGCTGGAACTCGGTCGCAGCCTCAGAGAGGCAGCGCAGGTCGGAGCGAAGATCAGGCTGGAGAAGGTGATGGGGATAGGAATGAAAGTGGAGGAAGGGCTGCGAGGGTGACGAGGGAACGGCGGGGGTGACGGCGGGGACGAGGGCGAAGGGAAGGGATGGGGAGGGGCAGGGGCGAGGGAGAGGGCGTGGGCCCGGGCCCGGGACGAGGACGGTGGGCAGGGGCGTCGGAGAGAGTGGGGCCGAGGGCGAACGCGGTGGCGGGGCCGAGGGCAGGGGCCAGGATGGGGACCAAGGCGGGAGCAAGGGCGGGGACGGAGGCAAAAGAGGGGGCGAGTGAGGGGACAATGGCGGGCGCAAGGGCGGGGGGTTAGGTGGGTGTGGGGGCGAGGTCTGGGGCGGCAGCAAGGGCGGGGGCGTGGGCGGGGCGAGGGCGGCGGTATAGCGGGGCGTGAAGCGGGGGCGGTTAGGAGGCGGAGGAGAGGGCTGGGGCTGGGGCGAGGATGAGCGCGAGGACGAGGACGAGGGCGAGGAGGGTGAGGGCGAGGAGCGAGGGTGAGGGCGAGGTGAGGGCGAGGGCGAGGAGCAAGGGCGAGGGCCGGTGCGAGGGCGAGGGCGAGGTCGGTGTCGAGGGGGGAGAGGGCGGGGGCGAGGAGGGAGAGGGTGGGGTGAGGGCAGGGGCGAAGGTGAGGCGAGGGCGAGGCGAGGGCGAGGCGAAGGTGAGGCGAGGGCGAGGCGAGGGCGAGGCGAGGGTGCAGGCGAGGGCGATGGCGAGAGAGGGGCGGGCACGAGGATGGTGGTTATGGCAAGAGGGGCGGGGACGAGGACGGGGAGATCTGGTGGCGAGGGCAGGGGGCAGGGCAAGGACACAAAGTCGCGGGCGAGAGGGAGGGGAGTGTAAGGGCGGAGGAAGAGGACGCTGCCGGGAGCGCGTGCAGGGAGCGAGCGAGGGTTAGAGCGGGAGGAGGCGAGGCCGGAGCGTGTGCGTTGGAGCATGAGGAAGGAGCTGTGCTGGAGACCACCGCGAGGAAGGTTGCGACGATCGTTAAGTAGTGACGCGCCCGCAGGTGGTGTGTTTTGGTACTGACAGTTCCGCATCCCCCTCGTTTAGAGTAGATTGCACCCCAGAAGGAAAATATTTTGCGTATCTCTAAGCAGACAAATTTCACTCGAAACACACTCTAATTCATCTGATTTAAACAGTGTCATAAATTGTCCGTGAAAAATATAATTTACTCGTTTTCAATTCTTCACCGAAGGTCATAAGAGTATTTCTACATCAAGTTGCGTGCTAGGAAACAGTTTCTTTTTTATGTGCGGAGAATTTGCTTATTAATTCAAACAATTTTTCAAATGATAGAAGGAATACAGTAGTTTTTCGTTTTTCAACCTTTACCACTATAACTGATAAATATTAATAATTTAAAAACATCATGTTTCAATGTCAAGAAACCATTATTTCAAAAAAAACGAACATTTTATTGAAAATACAAACGATGAAAATAAATAGTTCCATGAATTATGATCGTATGGTAAGTAACCTTTCGTGGATAGCGATTAAAGTTATAAGAAGACATTCCAATGGCAGAATCTATCATACAATGTTCATTTTACTCCCCGTTCATTGACAACGCTTTTCCCTTGTGTTTCACCACAAGCTCCGTCACATCACACTGCCTCCGCATAACTGTCCCCTTTCCCGCCTGCGTCTTAATTACAAACTCCAAAAGTTCAACTATCACAAATAAATTGCCATTATCACTTACGCCGTGGCATCAGTATCGTCATGGTCAGTTCCCTATATCTGTGATATCGTAGGCTTCCGCGGCCAGAGTTATGATCTGGGCTGTCCGGGTGACGCCGCGTCGAAGGCCCGCGTCTCTGCAACCACTATTTTTCACGATTCCTCTCCCCAATTTGATTTCAATGACTATTGGGCTAATTCCATTCCCGTCTCCGGTTCCCCTGCAAGCTCCACGCCCTCTTCTGGTTCCGCTCCCGCTCTCACTGCAGTTCCCACTGCCGGTTCCGCCCCCCAATCTCCTCTCGATTCCCTTTTCCATTCTCACTCCCACTTTCGACACTATCCCCGACTACAGCCACGCCCATCGACCGAGCTTTTACTCGAGCTTAAACTATTCCATTATCCTCTTCTCTAACATCTTCGAAACCGACTACGCTTCGGTTGCAACTTTGCTTTTACCTTAATACATTGAAAATTGACCAAATTGAACAAACAATGTAGTACATTATTTCAGAACGTTTCAACTTTTGTTTTGGATTTTCGGCAGGCAATCTGTATAATTAATACAGTGTTAAACATTAAACAAAAAATGACTATTATGAAGTGATGAAACATTTTTCATTAAAGTGTAATGTGCATAAAAATTAGAAAACTAGATAAAAAATTGGAATATTAATACAAACACCTTTCGTTGATGCACAATATTATATCCAAAGTGTAATGGAAAATGTACAAAATATGATTTCTTTGTGAAAAAGCTGACTTTGTGCATATCAAGCACAAGTAAACAAATGAAAAGTGCATAAAGTAAAAGAAACTGGTCTGTTGAATTTGATAAATTTACAGTATAATAATGAAATAAAAAATATAAACATAACGATTAGCTTTTCACGCTATTACACTTCAGTTCAATCACATTCCCCCGCAGGCCAGGCTTGTGATCGATCCCAACTCTCGTCTGGCTCCTACTCTCGCTCCCGATCGTATTTCCGTACCCACTTCCATTCCCGCAGTCGCAGCGCACCCCGTTCTAGACCGCGCCCGAGGCCCCAACCCTCGCCCGCTACCGACGCGCCCCGCCCGCTGCCAGGCCCCCTACCCCGCCCCCTGCCCCACCCTCTGCCCCGCCCTCTGCCACGCCCTCCTACCCCGCCTCCCTACCCCGCCTCCCTACCCCGCACCCTACCCCGCCCCCCTACCCCACCCCCCGTACCCCACCCCCGTACCCCACCCCCGTACCCCGCCCCCGTACCCCGGCCCCGTACCCGCCTCGTACCCCGGCCCCGTACTCCCGCCTTCGTACCCCGCCCCCCGTACCCCGCCCCCGTACCCCGCCCCTGCCACGCCCCCTACCCCCGCCCCCTGTACCCCCGCCCCCGTACCCCGCCCCTGCCCCCGCCCCCGATAGCGCCCCCTGCCCTGCCCCCTACCCCACCCTGCCACGCCCCCTTCCCCGCCCTGTACAAATCGCTCGCGCCTCCTGACCTCATCCGCGCCTCACGCGCGGCGTGCGCCCGCCTCGCGGCCGCTTATCCCTGCGGCACGCCGCCAATTAATGCGCCGATCGGGCGGGCGGCAGGGAAAGAGGCGCGACCTTGACTCATATTCAGATGAGCGCGCCCGGCCCGCCGCCGCCGTGACCTTTGCGCAGGGAGGCAAGGCCGCGCCACCGCCGTAAGAGGTGCTTAAATATTGTCGGCGCGGCGGTTCCCCGCTCTCGGTTCCGGCTCTCGAGTCCCAGCGCCGCCCGGGGCGAGCGGGAAACGCGCGGGTGGAGAGTGAAAGCCCCGCGGGCGGAGGAGGAGGGGGGGGGGCGTGGTGGCGGATGGAAGTGAAGGGCTCAGTGCAAGAAGGTGTTAACTCAGAAATTGGCCAAAGGAGATATTTGACATTTAGTAAACTTGCATGGAACTTTTTTTTAATATTACTGGAAATGATTTCTTTTTTATATCACATATACAGTGATATAAGTGAAAAAAGTAGCAAAGCAACTAATACGAAACTCATAGAAAAGTTGTGTTGGTGACAAAACTAAAAAGTGAGTTAACACCTTCATGCACTAAGCCCTTCAATTGAATGTCTATATGGAGGATAAGGCAGTTAAAGGTAATATACTAAAAGACAGGAACAGGCATCTGAGTGAATATTGATTTCAGGCGTATCCACTACTTTGGCCGTTAGTCCCGTAAGTGAAGTGCATGCTGTATCCAGGGAGAATGCGGTGTTCATCCCTTGATGTGAAAGTGCCGGCTTGGGGGAGATTTCCCCAGGTATCTCCCCCCAGCTCGGCACCACCCCATCCGGGAAAAGCTCTAAGCCCCGGGGGCGGAGGAGGAGAGGAGGTGGCGGTGGTGGCGGATGGAAGTGAATGTCGATACGGAGGATAAGACACTTAAAGGTAGAAGACTAAAAGACAGGAACTGGCATCTGAGTGAGTATTGATTTCAGGCGTATCAACTACTTTGGCCATTAGTCCCGTTAGTGAAGTGTATGGGGCATCCAGGGAGGAGGATGTGATGTTTCTCCCTCGATGTGAAACTGCCGGCTTGGGGGAGATTTCCTCAAGTATCTCTCTTCAGTGGGGCACCGCCCCATCCGGGAAAAGCTCTAAGCTCCCGATTAGTCATCCGACATTTGGAGTAGTGTACTGCTTGAAAGTTAGTGCGCGTATGGGAGAGATAAAGAATGAGGAAGAGATCGTGCACTGTCCTTGCCTCATTTATTGGGGAAGGGCTCCGCCGTTCGCCAGGCACTGGACGTAGAAACCGTGGGAAAACATCACTTAGACCATCAGGTCGCTAGAATTCTCCTCGAGGCTGAATTCGATCCAGCTACTAGTGTCGAAAATACGCAACTGTCGGTACTCGCACTCGAGGATCTCCCGGTCAGTGAATGCGGAGGTAGGTGGTGATGTGGGCGCAAAATGTAGACGATGATGTGAAAAAATTTGGCAAATCGTAAGTAACAGCAAAGGTGGCGGAGGAAGTGAGTCAGAAAATATCGGTGGTGGAGGACATTAATACGGTGAAGAATATGATAACTTGGTTTCAGCAGAAAATGGGCTTATCTTGTGGCAGGATAATAGAAGGATAATGGCGAAAAGCGCAGCGTATGGGTCAGAAGTGGAGAAGGTAAGAGAAAAGAAGACGGAGGAAGAGAAAATGTTTGTGCAGAGGTGGTAGACGATTTTCATTGCTCAAATGAAGGTCCAAATATAAGAGTCTTAAAACTGAACAAGAAGGAAGAGGAAATATTGAGAATGGGAAGAAGTGAAGGCTAAGTTATAGTTGGGGTGGACTAGCTGGAGAAAGAGAGAATTAAATAGTATGCATTTGAATTTTGCTTGAAATGGAAGTAGGTTAGGTAATTCTAGGGGAAAGTGAATGTAAACGAGACTGTGAAGGCAAATGGTGAAGTGGAAGAACGTGAAGAAAGGCAAGGTACGTGGTGCTTATGGGATAAACTGTTGGCTGCAAATGAATGATCAATTGATAGTGATTTCTGGCGAGTCAACTACTGTGGTCATTAGTCAATAGTCCCTTAAGTGTAGTGCGTGATTTTGCTCGGGAGGTTGCGGTGGTCTTCCCTCGCTGGATGGTCAGATCCGGTGCCGGCCTACCGTAGGCTAACGGATTTTCTCCAACAAGGTATCTCCTATCTGGGGGCACTGCCCCAGCCGGGACATGTTCTAAGTCCCCACCCGGTCTCCCGGCATGAGTGGTGTAAAGGGGTGAGGATAGGACAAGGATGAGGAAAGACAGATCGCGCGCGGTCCGTGGCCCGTTTGTTAGGTTACTGCTACGGGATTTGTCTGGTATTGATAAAAAAAAACGGGAAACTACCGATCAGAGCAGCCGACCGTAGAATTCTCCTCCAGACAGCGACTGAATTTGATCTAACTGAAAAGCTAGTGTTGAAAATCCTGCCGCTGTCAGGACTCGAACGTAGGAGGTACCCCGGTCAGAGGCACTGCAGTGACATCAGCTGATGCACTGAGCCATCGCTCCCGGTCTGCAAATGAAGAGCCGGCATTCACTAATGTGATAAAGGCAGTGACAGCAGTTCTTGAAATAGAAGCAGATGTTCGCTGAAAAGAAAAGTATACAAATGACGATGACGAAGTGGAAAAATGAATTGGCTTTGACGAAGTTGAATTGGAGGGAGAGGAGTTATAGGCGGAGGCAAAGACAGAAACTGGGAAGCTACTGGAGAAGTGGAAAAAGAACTTGAAAATCACGTTAAACTATGGAAAGAGAGACAATATCAGTCAATAGTGTGTAGAGGTAAAAATTATCAGGAAGTTATGTAGTGTGTGATGGCAGAGGAAAAGACAAGATTTAAAGATGGAGGTCGCAAATGGTTGGAAAGATGGCGTAGGATACAAATACGAAGAAGTGTAAGAAAAGGTGATACGAGCATGATATACCAGAGGTCGAGATTGAGGAAACAAAAATGGAAACTCTGGGTGTCGTTTGTGTTTACGTTTCGTGAAGATAGAGGTAACGTTGGAGACTGCGAATTGAAAGGGGCTGAGAACAAGGACTCTGAGGCAAAAGTACTCCCCGTAAAAGGTGGTGTTGAAGAGGTTGCCATACGAGGGATGAGTTAGTGTTATTTTGTTTGATCAGGGAGACATATATAATTTATATATAATTCGTTTATTTACTTGCGTTGAGTTATATGTTATTGGTGATTGTCGGGTCAGTACCTTAAGAAATAACAATGATCCCTTTAATAGTAATAGTGTTGCAGATAGAGATAGAGTCAAAGATAGAGGCACAGGAATTAAAACTGGATGCGTATAAAAGAAGATAATGCGTTTTGGTACAACATTTTGAGGATAATCGACGCGAAAGAAATGAGTTTTTATGTTTGCGTCCTGATCAGTGATAAAGAATAGATAATTATATGATATATATTGTTGTGTTGCTTACTTTGCATTTAGTATCGGCGTGGGGAAGTTTGGTGACCGTGGAGGTAATAGTAATGATGGACGTGACTTCATAAATAGTAATGGTAATTTTGCAAATAATGATGATAAAGTGACGTCGTTAGTGACTCGAAGAGAATGTTTGAAGTGTGTTACAGGGAAAACAACGATGAATAATTTGAAACATATTTCGGTTATGTACATTTTGCGTAATTTATTACAGCGAATTTGTATGCGACAATGATGTAATTTGAAGTTCGCAAAAGAGATAGAGACTCAGGTGATAGTGTAGACAAAGTTGGAGTGAAAAAAACTGAATGATGGCAATAGAGATGGGAGTAAATCTAGTGATGCTACACTATTAAATTCGTGGATAAGGAGGCGGTGTTTTAATGAGTAAGGTATTACGTCAAGGAGCATTCCGTGTTTCCGGGCATTCAGCATTGTGATAATTAACCCCGTGAGTGCACAGTATGTAAGAGCTGGGAGGTTACAAACTACCCCTTCCTGTGAAACAAGATCCGGTGCCAACCTAAATGACGGCAGGCTGTGTTTTCCTTCCCAGGTATTACCCCCAGCGTGGAACTGCCTCAGCCGGATAAGCTCAACAATCACGACTGGTCTCTTGATAAATGTAGGTAGTGTAGTACATAAATGTGTAAGTGAATGGAGAAAGGTGTGAGGATAGGGTAAGAAAGAGGAAGGAAATATCGCGCATCATCCGTGCTCCATTTTGTCCAGTTACTGCTCTGGCATTCACCTGTTATTGATCGTAGAAACCACAGTAAAATATTCAAACTCGGCACAATATATATACCTTCGGATATATTGATTGATTGATTGATTTTTTCGTGTTTCCGGGCGCGTCAACTACTTCAGTCATTAGTCCCGTTAGTGTAGTGCATGCTTTTTTCTCGGGAGATGGCGGTGATCTTCTCCCGGGGTCCGGTCCGTGGCCCGTTTGGTAGCGTACTGCTCCGGCATTCGCCTGGGGTTGATCGGAGAAACCACGGAAAACTACCGATCAGAGCAGCCGGCCGCTAGAATTCTCCTTCAGACAGCAGCTGAATTCGACCTAGCTGAAAAGCTAGTGTCGAAAATCCTGCCGCCGTCAGGACTCGAACCTAGGACCTCCCGGTTAGAGGCGCTGCAGTGACATCAGTTGAATGCACTGCTACCGCTACCGGTCCTTCGGATATAAAGATTTCCTTTTCTTGCGTTGCGTTTCTTATTAACGGCGGTGGCGACGGCATCGGAGGAGACAGCGATGAAGGGGGAGGGCGTGGCGTGATCGGCAGCGCTGGCGTCGGTCGCGGGCGCGGGAGGACGTGACGCGCATGACATGCGGCGCCGCCCCGCCCCTGCGCAACCCACGTGGCGATCGGCATTCGCTCTACGTCTGTGCCGCAACGGGACATCCAGCCCTCATGTCTCCCACATCGTTTTTGCCCATGCATACTTTTTTTCGGCTGCATCCTCGCTCACTACACATTCTCCCAGATTCAGAGGGTGTCCATTTGTTTCCTATTTCCTTGTGCGATTTCTTCTCGTAGAGTCCCTTTTGACAATTGTAATGGTAAACTGCAGTAGTACATTCTTTTTCGTCTGCACCGCAATGGGATATTCTGCTCTCTTTCTGCTTCCAGCATCGTTTTTGCTCATGTATAGTTTTTTCATTTCCATCCATTAATTCTCAGTTCTCTATATATTCTCGCAGATTCATATGTTTTGAATTAGTTCCCTATTTTTACCAGAGCGCTTTTTTCCTTAGAGTCCCAGTTTGATCAATAAATGGAATTCTGAAGTAGTACATTCTGTATTTGTATTCTGTGGTATATTATGTACTATATAGTATGAAACTTTGACTTTCCGTAACAAATTCAAATGTACGAACAAATAGGTATGCGGTACTTAACTGTCTGGGACAGGCCGCGTCACAGTCCGTCCAGCTGATGTTTGGCTGTCATGTTCTGGCCTTCTCCTAAGCACACTACATACACTGTAGCTCAGAAGAAGGCAGCACATGATGGCGAAACCTTAGTTCGAAGTACCAAATGAGTCCTGTTTCGGAAGCCTACTAATCCACGTAGCCGTAAGCACAAATAGGCTCTCAGATGTTAGTGCAGTTTTAACTACACTAACGAATAATGATGTAATGACGAATTGTGATGGAATCGCTTCGTATTAATTGATAAATACAACATTATATTTTCTTATAGATACATCATCGCTTCCAAACAGAACACAGATTTGTCGTTCCTAACATTACTCTTTATAACCTTATCTTGAGTTATTTCCGCTTCTTTTTTCCACATCTGTTCACATTTGTTCTACTAAGAAGTGATACCCATATATTTCATTAGTAAGCAGGTACTATGTTTTTTAACGTGATTAAATTTAACCAACTAATGTTTATTGATCTACTCAAATGTCTTCCTTTTCTGTTTTTCTTGGGATTAAGCGAATATTTGTGTAAATGTATTAAATCTAACAGCCCTTTCTATTCCAGTGTAGGGTATGAGGAATTGAGAACATAATAGATCGTTATATTATCTGAAGATGGTAGTTAATATGCTTGGATAATCAGGTGCACAACAGAAGTTCACAGGCGAGAGAGATAGGATACGTCGAGCTAGAACAATGTAGTTAACAGAAGCTATTGTTCACGGATTTCTATCGACCTCTCCTTATTAACGTTTTATTTCTATTCCATTATCCTATTACATTATCGTTACTGCGCTAGCACACGCCTGATTCGTATTTCATATTTCTTACCCTATCACGAGTTTAATCATTTTCCTTTTACCAGGTACCTTTATTCCAGGTAAATTACTATATGTAAATACATAAATGCACATTTTTCTGAAACTCGCTAACTCGTTAACTCGAAACAAGATGAAAAACATTAAAAACTATTCAGTTGTAGTGTGGCCATTTGTTATTCCTTTAAGATAAAAAACATCAGAATATATGATGTTCATGTTGAATCAAAATTCTGAATTATAAAATAAACGGTCGTCTAATATGTGAATTATAACGATATAGATCAAGTCGTGGCACGTAAGAAACCCTCAAAATTGATATTGTATCATAAAGTCATAACACATTGTATTGTTTTCGTTTTCCTGTTCAGAGCATTTATACACTTCCGGATGAGGTGCACGCCACCAACATGAATCCAATTTCATTCACGAGCGCGCTCAGGGGCGGCTGTGTAAGAAGCTCCCTTTAAACACAGGGCGAGCCCTCGCCGGCGTCGCTCGCGCACTCTCAGTCGCCCGCGGCGGGGGGTTGGGGTGGGGGTGGGGGCGGAAAGTGGCGTGCGGCTGCCGCGGGGCTTTGAACGCGCTCCCGCGCCGCCTAATCACCGCAGGCCCTCTATTAGAGGGCGCGACGCGAGCTCGGGCGACGAGGCGCCGGCCAGGGCTGGCGAGGGCGAACGCACGCCGGGAACAGCCCAAACCGAAGAAGGGGTAGGGGGATGGAAAACAGAGGGAAGGAGAACGGCGAATTTAGCATCAGGGATTGTAATCTTCCCTAGATTACGTAAGCTCTCTCCCTTCTAACAAAACGCGTCATCTTGTAACAAGATGACTTTGAATGATTTTTTAGTTTCATTCCATTAGTTTGGTAAAGAAATAGACTTGTGTGTAATGTTTATATGGCAGAATATTATACTAAAATGATTGCCAAGTACGGAATGACAGGGTTACAACTGACAAAATTGAAAGTATGAGTTGAGTAATTATGTTCTATTTTATTTCTGCTACAAGTAGAACAATCTGCGGACAAATTGCTACTGTAATAATCTGCAGATGGAGAGATGTCTGAATAGATGAAGACATGAAACTTTGGAATTACTTTAGTCTAAACAACTAAAATGTTACTTGCAACCTTGTCATTTGAAGCGGTGGATATGCTTTTGATGTATATTGACAAATAACCGATATTTATAGATATGAAGTGCAAGAAAGCAATAATTTTTAATTTCAATTTGGATTGAAAGGCAATGTGATAGAGGTGAATCCAATTTATCATTAAAATAGTTCAAAAGAAACTACATGGAAGAACTAGTTGAAAATACTCGAGAGTAGTGTATTAGTTAAAATGTTTGCGAAAAAGGGAAATGAAATTTAAAAATGGTTAACGGTATATAATTGACATAAAAGTGTTTTGAAAACTGTAAGTCTCACACATTTGTCTGTACGATTGCATGGAACTAACACGAGCTTGAAGATGACAGAGGAGTAAGCGGAAGTTAAGGAATTTGTATGAGTGCCAGTAACATTGAAAACGAATAGTAACAAATAGGGTAGCCACGATGAAAGCAAAAAAAGGAAGTGAACGTGTAGTGCAGAGCAGAGCAGTACGCTCAGGGGGGTATGTGAGTGAGTCAGCGAGTGTGTTTGTAAGAGTGCAGAAATTTCACGCGGAATGGACTACTGATAAAAAGGGTCAGATAAAAAAGTAGGAAAGAAGGGGTAAGAGAATGGAGGTGTGTGAGCTGAAGAAAAATGTATGGCGGCAGTAGGGAGGGAGTAGATTCGAGGTAATGCTTTCATGAACTTACAATCCAAACTACCATCATTAGTATCTATTTTCGCCAATGCCTCCGGAAAAAATTATTTATTTTGTTCGCTTACAAAATATATTAAATAAATAAAATAGTTAGAAACAATTTATTAACCGTTCCGAAAAGAATTCTACATGCTCCTCAGTAAATGTTGATTGATTGATTTTTCCTGACTCAGGGTGCGTCAACTGCTTTGGTCATTAGTCCCGTTAGTGTAGTGCATGTTTTTCTTCAGAAGATGGCGGTGATCTACCCGCACTGGATGGCGAGATCCGGCGCCGACCTACCGTCGGCTAGTGGGGTTTCCCCCTCACCAGGACTCTCCCACCAGCTAGGCACCGCCCCAGCCGGGACAAGCTCTAAACTCCCGACCTGTCTCCCGGAATATGTGGTAGTGTAGTGCATGTTAGTGTAAGTGTGGGTGTGTAAGGGGAGAGGATAGGACAAGGAAGAGAAAGGACAGATCGCGCGCGGTCCGTGGTCCTTTTGGTAGGGTACTGCTCCGGCATTCGCCTGTGTTGATCGGAGAAACCACGGATCCGAGCAGCCGGCTAGAATTCTCCTCCAGACAGCGACTGAATTCGACCTAGCTGTAAATGTTGTTCTAAGAGCATACTCCAATTCCAAAGATTTTTATACATCAATCAAATGCACATTGTGACACAAGCACCGCAGAACACTTTCGCATTCCGATCCACGTACGCATACCAAGCACGCGCTCGACGTAGAAAGCCTGGGCCGCGCCCACGATGGCTACTCACCGATCCCCACAGGGTGCTCCACACGGCATGCCACCAACGCCGATCATCATGATTTTCACGGTTTCGCAGGAGAGAACGTACCATACGTTCGATATCTGTATTCCAACATTCTTGTGAAATCTTTCACGGTGATTACCTTCATTAAACAAACAGGCCTTCACTTATATTTGATCGTTTTATGAAGGCCAATATATTCACACATTTCTTAAGAGGGTTTCGGAACAAAATCACCATAAAGTAAAATATCTAATATTTATTTAGTAAGGAGTTGTTTAGCTGAAATGTGAAAATGATAAATATCCTACAAAAATCAAACGCAAAAAATTGCGAAAATATCATGATATCAATATTGCCGTTGTATGTCGATTTTGGAGCACCATCTCTTACCGCATCATTGGAGCTGCAGTTGCAGGCCTGTTTTGGAGAGATCATGGTCAATTTAATCTATCAAAAGATTATTCGTCAATCAACTAAAAGTACGTTTAAATAACTTAATTGCTTAAATCCTCAATAAAGACTAGTTTTCATTTTATTAAAAATGACATTTATGAACTAGTATTTTTGCCGTGTTTTCGATGTGTTAAAAGAATTTTCAACTATATTACTATAACAACATGTTTCAGAAATTACTGTCAGTTTACGTGGCCAACAGAAAATAACGAAGTATAAATTCACTACTATATCGAAGGTCTTTGCGGTACGTGTTCATACGTGTACTATGCAAGAAAAGGTTGGTATTCCATGTGAAATTATTCATATCTAAAAATTCGAGTCTTAGACTGACATCACTTCTGCATATGCAGACCGCGCATTTCTAGCGTTCCTTTAACCAAAGTTGTTTTTCTTTCGCACCTTTTTCGTGACAGATTCCTACAAAACTGCAGCACATTTTTTATCGCCGCTCTCTTCTGTCACCAAAAAGAATGAAGACTGCAGATTCTCACTCTGTGCCATGAAGCTTCATTTCTATGATAGAATTTAATTATAGAAAGCATATATAGTTTTACGAAGTACGCAGGGTGAAGTTACAGTGTCCCGAATGACATGCCACATAAAACAGTAAATAATAGTTATTTATGAAACAAGTGTTACATGTGATATTTTATTTTGCGAGTAGGGAAGGTTGCGTCACGAGGTCGGTAGGTATCGTAGTGCCATCCTACCTGCAAAATAAAAACACTTTTACCACGTGTGTCATACACTACTTTTTAGACAGCCTTCCTGTCTTATTTTATTTTATTTCAAGTATGCAAATCTATTAGTTCTGTACTATGTTACATTAAGGTCCAGAGTCGCTGATGCGGTCAGATGAAGGTATTTTGTTTTCTTTGTTGCATTCATGGTTTTATTTGAGCATTTGACCATCGTCTCACTTTTGCACTAGTGTTAAAAACTGAACTTCGGTTACGCTGTGTATGCCCTAAAAGTAAGCTCTTTTAGTAATACTTGTCCAAAAAACTTCTCAATTCCATATTTCGGCCATTCTTCTGTTGCCTTCTTCAAAGTTGAAACTGTTCGACACACATTGCAGGTATCTTCCACCAACTGGGTATCGCTCCAGTCCGGGCAAGCTCTAAGCTCCCGACTGGTCACCCGAAAAGTGTGATGGTGCATTCAAGTGTGTCTGTGTATGTAAGGGTTGACGATAGGACAAGGAAGGGGAATGACAGATCGCGCAATCAATAAGGACAGATCGCGCACACGTTGGTTTTGGTACTACCCCAAAATTCACCTGGTGTTCGATTGATTGATTGATTGATTGATTAGCGGGGTTTTCCCCAACCAGGTATCTCCCACCAGCAGGGCACCGCCCAGACGGGACAAGTTGTAAGTCCCCGACCGGTCTCTCGACAAGTATGACAGTGTTGTGAACGTTAGTGTAATTGTGTGTAAGGGGTGAGGATAGGACAAGGAAGGAAAGATCGTGCGCGGACGTGGTATCTTTGTTAGTTTACTGCTCCGGCGTTCGCCTGGAGTTGATCGAAGAAACCGCGGAAAACTACCGACTAGAGCAGCCGGCCGCTAGAATTCTCCTCAATACAGCGACTAAATTCGACCTAGGTGCCAAGCTAGTGTCGAAAATCCTGCTGCCGTCGGGACTCGAACCTAGGACCACCCGGTCAGAAGCACTGCAGTGACATCAGTTGATGCATTGAGCTACCGCTGCCGCTTGGGGAAACCACGGAAAAAAACTGATCAGAGTAACCGATCGCAAGAATTGTCCTCCAGACAGAGTCTGAATTCAATCTAGTTATGTTGCTAGTGCGGAAATCCTAGTCTAATTGCGCAAACAAACGGCGCGAAACGCGAAGCGGAAGCGCAGGTGCATTAGCGCCCAATGACGGTTAAGCGACCACGTCCGCAGGAGGAAGCGCGTGCCCATGTGCTCACGCGTGCCGCCGGCGGCTCCTTCGGGCGCGTCACGCCCGTGCGTGGAGTTACGTGAGCGCGCGTGGCCGCGCCCGCCGCCCGCGCACCCACGCGTGGCGTCACGCGGAGCGAGCCGGAGCGTTACTCTACGCGGTCGCGCCACTGCCTCCCGCGCCGTCGTCGCTCGCAGCTGTCACTTTCGGCGTAGCTTTCCTTCTTGCTGCGATCGACGGCCGCGATTATGCAATACGTTGGTTCTGTATTTTTGGTATTTGTATTTTAGTCATTATATGACCCGTAAAGGGCGATTGGCTTCGGTTCCGTTAGATCCCGGGCTTCCTAGTCGGTCAAATAAGCAAGAAACCTCGATGTCTCGAATTCGCTTAATGTTTGGATTGATTGATTTTTTTTTGTGTTTCCGGGCGCGTCAACTGCTTTGGTCATTAGTCCCGTTAGTGTTGTGCATTTTTTTTCTCGGGAGATGGTGGTGATCTTCCCCCGCTGGATGGCGAGATCCGACACCGACCTACCGTCGGTTAGTGGGGTTTCCCCCTAACCAGGACTCTCCCACCAGCGGGGTACCGCCCCAGCCGGAACAAGCTCTAAGCTCCCGACCGGTCTCCCGGAATATGTGGTAGTGTTGTGATTGTTAGTGTAAGTGTGTGCGTGCGCGCAAGGGGAGAGGATAGGACAAGGAAGAGGGAAGGACAGATCGCGCGCGGTCCGTGGCCCGTTTTGGTAGGGTACTGCTCCGGTATTCGCCTGGTGTTGATCGGAGAAACCACGTAAAACTATCGGTCAGAGCAGCCGGCCGCAAGAGTTGTCCTCCAGACAGCGACTGAATTCGATCTAGTTGAAAAGCTCGTGTCAAAGATCCTGCCGCCGTCAGGATCGAATTCGTTTAACCTTCATGACTTCACGTAGTGAACGAATTCGGCTGGCGACCCCGGTTTAGTGGTCGTGGTCTTTCAATAGAACCATCACAGAATTTGCCTGGATGACCGAGGGAAACCGCGATAAGCATTGTGAGGATGGCCGGCACTGGGGTTGAACCCGGGCCTCCCGAAGGTAAAGTCAGCGCGCTACGCCCTGAGCCACTTCGCTCGGTTGGTTCTCAATAAACGATGGTTAAAAACTTCCTCACAAATGCAGTCTATTGCTTCGATTAGTGTTTTACTCGCTTCCTCTTCCATTACCTCTCTTTTTCTCTTTCTTCGCATCTCTTATTTTGCGCCAAAATAGCCAATTTCTGATATTTTACTTGCTTTCATTCTTGTACAATTAAAATAAACGATTATTTAAGAGCTAGTGAATCTTAATCTGGCATTTCCCTAAAGTTACTTTTTCTATTGTTTGGCCCGACTCGAAACACCACAAATCTTCTAATTTTAAAGATATGTTTATGATTATTGTTTATTTAATAGCAGAAAGTCAATTCTAGTGTCTAAATCTGAAATTCTTGCAGAAAATGCAAATAGAAATAATTTATCACTGTGTTAATTGTTCTTGTTACCAGGATTTTTTAAATGATGTATTTCAAATCCCTGCAAAGTACATCCACGTTTCATGTGAATCTTCAAATTTGGGTTCAGGCACTAAAGTATAATCCAAGTAACAATCATAAAAAGGAATCATCAAATAATGTTTAACGATTGATAATTTATGATGTATCAAATTGTACCCTATTTTTGGAAGAAAAAAAGGACATATCGGATGAATTAATTGAAATAATTTTATAAATAAATATTTTTGACTTTGATGATACCTAATCCAACGAGTAATCATGATTAAATTGAATTATATGCCACAAATAAAAATTGTGAAACTCAGGTAGACGAGTACCTTAAGATAAGTGCTTTATTAAACATGTGGTAAGTTATCTTCGTTCTATTTTATATTTTGTGATTATTACTTGAATATAATTTCACATATACTCGTTTTTTAATGATTGTCATTCTCTGTTTCTTTGTAACTTTAAATATTTTTTAATATCTTGACAATCTTTTTTTTGATTTTTAATTTCAGATGAAAACGTATTTAATATTTCAAGTACACGTCTGAAAATGCGCGTAACCAACACGCGAAACGTAATTGAAAAAAATAACACTTTTTTGATGAATAACCTGATTAATTGTCAAAATTAAAAGTATATTTGTATTTTATTGTTAATACACGTTTTTATAAAATTTATTCTATTGCTAAAATACCATTTAGTATCTCAATATGAATAATGAAACCCTTCATTTAATTTTTCATTTACTGTTTAATATAATTTATCAATCATTGTCGAAAAGGGATGTATCTCGCTATATTTTTTGGAATTAGCCTAGATCTCCAAATTTCTGCTTTTAGTGCAGTATAGCTTAGTAAATTCAAGCAATTCACACATGGATAATGAAAACTGTCGAAGAACAGAATGGAACTGAATTTAAAATGCCAGAAGTGAGGATGGTCAATGGGATTTTCATTTCTTGTAATGAAAACTGTAACCAAATGAGATTTTCTCTTACGTAAGTGTCAAAACATGAAACTGATAGTCGTGGATACTGTCGAACGTGGTGAAGCGAAAATGAGAAGTAATTTAATATCCTAACAACACTTGTGACCTAGTGAATAACCGAATGGTTTTCGGATAGGTAACAGGATCAAGGAAACCGAATAAGAAAGAAATTATGCAACACATCTAATATTTACAATACAAGATTTCCCTAATGTACGATTTCGTTGTATTAGCGGGAATTAAAACGGAAAGGTAAAGATTGACGAATCTAAGATTCACAGATAATGTAGTTATGTGTGTCTCTTCCTCTCCAAGAAATATGCAAGATCTGCTAAGAGATAAGCATGAATATCTCAACGTTTGTCTCTAAATTAACATGTCCTAAAGAAAAATCACGTACACCTTTAATTAGGAGTATTACATGTTATGAAAGTGAATACGTTTAAGAATATTTTAATCTGGGCCATTTAATATCTTTTGGAAAAAGGAAATGAAAAGAAATAAAAGTCTCCTTAGGTTCAATAAGTTCTGGGATTTTTCATACTACTAGATACAAAAATCAAAATATCAATCAGACCATTTAATCGTTTTTATTTCGTTTAATTAATGTCAAAAAACAATTAAAACTTTTCTGTGACGTACTGTGGAGAAAAGTGTATTCTGTGCACGTTTTCTAACGTATAATTAGTATGCTGATTTTCTAGAATATAATTAGCATGTACATTCTTGCATTTCTTCGATATAATCGAATATGTTCTCTTTAACAAAAGCACTGGAGAATATGTTAAAGGATACCATGGCCATATATAAAAATTCTTCATACAACACTTAAATATGAAATCAGTTGTGATGAAATCGGAAACAAAACTGAAATACAAGATGCAGGCAAAGTCCACGAAATGAAATAGCGAGGGGGGCAGTCATGCAGCACGTCAAAACCTAACGAGTTCTCGTCACACTGAGTTACGTTCTGGGACACGAAGGATGGTTGACGATGGCAAGGTCGATATCTGATGAGAAAGACTAATGTGTTCAAGTAGGAAGTGGGAGTATTCACTTTAAGACCCTATACACCTCCATCACCGCTCACAATAAATAATGAACCCATAAACTGACTCCCTCCAAATAGTACCGTCAAATATCTCGGTCTAAACATGGATACTAAACTGAACACGAACCAACACATCAATAGTAAAATACAGCAGGCAAATAATAAGATACACCAACTAAACCCCTTCATTAATCGATCTTCACACCTCCCACTCCCAACCGCCATATCCATCTATAAAAATATCATTAGACCACTCCTCCTTTACGCCTGTCCAGTTTGGATCTCCGCTGCAAGAACAAACCTAAACAAGCTCCAAATAGTCCAAAACCAGTTTCTTAGAACTATCTCAAATGCTCCTTGGTTTGTCTCAAACTCACAGCTCCACAAATAATTTCAAATTGACTCCATACAACACCATATGACATACCTCTCAACCCAGTTCTATCACTCCATACCTCAAATTCCACACCTAGTCAACTTCAGACTCCGGAAAACTCCTCATAGAACCCGACTAAAAAATAGATATCCATACCAGGCATTCCTAACCAAATTTGCCGAAATAGATTGTTTTTAGAGGTGTCTGGAAAAGATTTCCTCACCCGAATTAGTTTTTAGTTTAATTTTAGGTAATTTAGAATGTAAGCAATCAATACATATGTGAAGTGTTATATGTACTGAATTATGTATGATCTGTAAAAATTAAATAAATAAAAAAAAGGAAGTGGGAGTAACGCGGTCTTGGATTGCAAGAGGTAGACAAGAATTGAAGAATATTAAAAACAAAACCCTCATGAAAGTCGTTCCAGTATACCACTTATCGTGTTTAAATATTCACGAGTAACTAGCAATATAATCGCTGTCATCAGTGCGTATGTTTTCTCATGGAATACAATTAACTGTGCATTACAAGTACATTAATTCGATTAAGTTGACCTAATTTTCATGCAAACATCAAGAGATTTCAATTTAGTATGTTCGTGGAATATCTCTGTGAAACGCAGCAATATTGCGGTTCTGTGACATCCGGACCTTCGCTGTGAATATTGTCAAACTTACCCGGGCTTCTCGGAAGTAGCGTACTTGGAATCGAGATTAAGTGGACGTTTGCGAAGACGAAGTAATCGCAACCTTGTGCTTACACTTATTTCATAGAGTTCATCGACAAATCTTAAAATTCTAACAAACTTCATTAATCCTGTCAGGGATGCAGAAATTGGCACTTATTCATGGGATGTATTCTGCATGTTCTTGTTGGAAATACTCCTTTGGAATGCGTTACTCTTACACGTTATGTTTAACCGAAACAAGCGAAGGGGCGGGAAGAAACAGCAACACATGTTACTGGCCTGTTCTGTCAACATTCTTCATAGAAATAATATGGTATTAAATTTATACATGACATTCTTTTTTGATTGTTTTAGATTGCTTTGAGTTTCGTGGAAAGATCGAAAGAAGCCTAACCAACTGAGGATTTACTGATGAAATAATGGCAAGATATTGCTGCTAAAAAAACGATGTGAGAAGAAGGTGAATTAGTAGGAGCTATTTTTTCCAAAAGTAACACTTTGCAATTGTAAAAATAGTGTGTACATGTACACGATTGTTTAAAGAGTAAAAGTCCATTTCGTCCTAAAAAATTAGTTTTTATTGTACCTTTATTTTTAAAACTGACACGCAATTCCGCTATCAGCACTATTCCGCTATCTACACGCAATTCCGTTATCAGAAAAGATGCCCGTCCCTTTATTTCCGTTAAAATATGTTCTACTGTAATTCTTTTCTATAAAATGAGTTTAACTACAAACAGATTTTTGATGGGGATGGGCACGATTCCTTCCTCGGATCCGCCATTGGTTACCCGGTACGGCTGTTCACGTGTACACAAGCTTGTCTTAAACATTGTAACACATACTACTTACATTTGATATTTCATATACAACTCGTATTGTCTGAGACAGACTAGTGCCTTTTTACTTCTGTAGATGTAGAACACTAATTCAACCGCCTTGATTCCTTTTTAGTGCCCAATTGACGTTTTCTGTTTCATAATTTGAATGTTTAATTTTGTATTATATAAGGATTTTAAACATATTATGAAAGCCCTTACATATTTTCTATTTTTGTTACATTAAAAAAATAACTACATATATACGTACATATTTTTCTTTTAAGGCAACAAATTCCATTTCCTACTAATAACTTATCAGAAAAATAAACGACTGAAGAATAAAATGTGTTGATTAATAAGTTAAAAAAGGCAAATGACCGGTAAAAATGAAATTCAAATGAAGATGCGAGAAAAAACATTACTTGCAACTATGTTTTATAAATTTATCTCATTTATTCCAACACATTTTCTTTAGTGATGCTAGACAGGAGTTCCGGATAGTTGGCTGCAGGGGAAATGAGTTTTAGTTTCACGCATTACAGTGAATATTCCGAAACACCCTATCACAATGGTAATTCGAAACAGCTGCGCGCCGAACGAGTCGTGAGTAGAGGAACCTTCGTAATGCTCCGGCATGCAAAGTTTCATTTGGAGAGATGCCACAGCCGCCTGTATGAGGCGACGTCGTTCCTTGCTGCAACTCCGGGTTCGTCCCGGACGTGCACAGTGTGAATCACTGCACGTTGCGGCAGAGAGGTCCTTAATTTAGCAAGGAGTTGCCTCAGGGCGGAGAAAGACTAATAATATAATTCCACGCATGTTCATTGCGGCGTCGGCCCGCAGCGTGAGTTACGTAACAATGGTCAGGCATATGCCATGCACGAGCGCTTCCACCGCGGTGGGAGGAGGGTGACGATGATAGCGATGGAGGTAGCGGCGGCGGGAATGGGGGACGTATGGAGATGGCAGAGGATCGGCAGGAGAGTCGGTAGTGGGAATAATAGTCGAAATGACTGTTCCAGTCTATTTGTTAATATACCGATAGTTTGTTGAAGAACGTATAAAGATGTACTAGTAATTCGAAATTTATTTGGAAACGTTAAAATATTAATAATTATAATTAAATCCCAAATACAGGTGGCGCATCTTTCAATAATTACGTTAAGTATCTATCTCGACTTTTAATTCACCTGTATGTTTAGATACCAGAAGTTATGTTAAATCCTAAATAAAATAGGAGAAGGTTAAAAAATTACATTAAAATTTAATATTGTTTGTACCTACTTAATACAATTATATTGTGACATACCAATATGTGGGTCATTTTTATTAATGTTATTTGTCGTAAATGGGTGGAAATGCTAGGGTAATTAAATAGGAATATGGCGCCGTAGCAACGGCGCCCAAGTCGTTGTCAAGATAATATTCATCTGGCATTGAAAGTGACGGCGTGGCTAGTCAGATTTGAAAACGATTTGGGGATTGGTTGGAGAGAGCAACGATAGTCTACTACTGCGGAAGTATGTCTGATTTTTTTGAGACAAAACAGCAGAAAGGGGAAGCCGAGGTCTGGAGGGCTGAGCAGTAATAAAAAAATTTACATTCTGTTATTTGTCGTTACGCTGTGCGGGTCGCTCGCGGATAGATAATTTGTGTAATTGGAACTTGTAATTTTTCATGAGATTGAGGAACGTTGGACTCCGAATAATTTACAGTGTGTTAAAAGTATAGCTCACGAACAGTTTGGACTTTAGTTATTTTTACAACACGCGGAAATTAGAACTTGTGAGAAGTGGTAAATGATAGGACTCGGAAATATTCTGGACGAGTAATTAATTTGTGGAACTTTAAAACATTTCCTCTGTGTAATCGTAAAGAACTGGGTATTATTTGCATGTTTATTCGATCTAGAACTTCGAATATTTGAAGTAGTGCGGATCAGTGGCTCGGCAACGTTCACGTGGGAGAACAGGAAAGACGAACGCAGTACTTCGACTCTGCAATTCGCATCGCCGGGGAGAAGAGAAGATGGTCCTTCGTGGCGACGTCGATCAAGAGCGCGCGAAGTAAAGTTCAGTATAAAGGTTCGAACAAGGTCATGTCCAAAGGACAGTCTTTCTGTTGCAATAAGCAATAAATCCTAAGTTTCTTTTTGGAAGAAAAAAAAGATTTTCATTGGCCAATTCGAGCTAATAAGTAGCTAGATAAAATATTTGTTTTCAGATTCCTCGCCACTCTGTATGGATGGCAGATCGGGTAATCGGCTATCAATAGGTAATAGCAATTATTTCAGACGCAACCCATCGACCAAGCTAGCGGGACAATATTTAGTTTTTGTAGAAGCAATAATAGCTAAAAATATTATCGTAACCTTTTTCCTGGCGCCCATGTTAACATATATTCGGAAACGGGTTACGACGAAACGCCCAATAATTGTAAGCAGTTTGTGGGCATGTTTCAATATTGCCAGGACAAACTTAGTAGTATAAATTGCTCTCTACTAAATTGAAAATATCTTACAAAAATGCTCGGAGACATTGAAAGAAATTAAAAGAAAACGCCTCCGGTCATATGAGATGTGTGTGGTTCTATTAGATGCCCAAAACTCGAGAAAAACCAACAACAGTGAAACATTTATGACTTTGTCTGAAAAATATACATATTTAACATGACATAGCTCACATGCGACGAGGAAGAAGTTTTCACCCGTGCTGTTCCAGAACGGCCAATTTTTGCTCCTCCAGAACCCAAGTTTTGACACACTAGTTTAGCACTTTGTTGTAGGGCAATAATTATATTTTACTATTAATGGATGATTTAGTACCTACGTTTCAATAAATTTAATACTAAGAATATATGGCGTTTGAATTCATAAAACCATTAATAACATATAACATAAAATGATCTCAAGATACGAAACAATTAAGTAACGAATTTAACAGAATAGTAATAAGAAAAGGGTCAGGGAATATTGTGAGGATAATTCCAGGTTTAAGGTCAGAATTTTGGATACAATTAAGATAAATTGTTGAATAAATGACTAAATTGAAATTAATGACTAAATTGTTGTAATAATTAAAATACAAAAAGATATACAAACTACCATTAATGATACTCTACAAACTAACATAACGCCTAATTAATAAATAATTGATTCCTAAATTTTGCATTGGCACATGAAACAGAATTACTGATTATTATTCGTCATGTGGGAATATTCAAATAAGAGAAGATAACAGTTCTATTATGTCATAATTTCTGCGTATAGCTATTGTAATTTGGAGACATAAATATGCCATTTTATACAGCAGCTCGTATTGTATTCAAACTTGAAATTGTATGAATCTCACGTGGTTGTCGCATTGTACAGCCAGAAACGATCAAACCATTCATTACGAGAAGCAACTTATTTCCAGAGCAATGAATCAAGACCATTTCTTCGAAGTTGTACAATGAGAACCAGTTCAAAGCCCTTCTCCAGGTTTGCAAAGATTCTAAGCAAAAGTTCTCGGTAGCGCAATTGAAACATCGACAGCTTTTGAAGCGTATTTCGAAATCAATCGCACATCCTCCGTGCGGAGCGTAACGAGTCTTTCGTTCGCTTGTACACCTCTGCGCGCGTGTCGTGATCTTGAGGACGGGCGTCCACCGCCTCCCAAACGCCCAATAAGGCTGCGCGAGCGGGGAATTCTCGGAGCGGAAACCGCGGGACAAGTGCGCGCAGACCTAAACCGGAGAAACACCGCGTGGAAACTTGTCTGTAAATTGCACGCTGCCGGTTCATAATTAAAGACGACGACGCTCGGAGATCTTCGGAGAGACCTGGGATGCTGGGAGATGCTCTGTCAGAATGTTGGAGAGGTTTGGAAGAAGTGATAGGGGTGATGGAAATGGTTGAAGTGGTGGAAGTGGTGAAAGTAGAGGCGATGGTGGTGGTGATCGTGTTGATGGGGGTGGAAGTGAGGGAGGTGGAAGTGAGGGAGGTGGAAGTGAGGGAGGTGGAAGTGAGGGAGGTGGAAGTGAGGGTGACGGAAGAGACGGTGATGGAAGTGAGGGAGGTGGAAGTGAGGGAGGTGGAAAGTGGAAGTGAGTGGACGGAAGAGACGGTGATGGAAGTGACGGTGGTGGAAGTGAGGGTGGTGGAAGTGACGGTGGTGGAAGTGACGGTCGTGGAAGTGAAGTTGGTGGAAGAGATGATGGTAAAAGTGATGGTAGAAGAAGGGATAGTAGTGAAAGTGATTGCGGCGGACGAGGATGAGTGGTGAAGGTAGTAATGTTTTAGCAATTTTGGTGGCGGTGAAGGTGGTGGTCGTTGTGATTGAATTGGTGGTCAGGGTGGTTGAGGTGGAGGTGGAGGTAATGGAATTGTGAGTTTGGTGATAGTGATTGGTGGTGGTGAAGTAGTTGTAAACGAGGTGGGAGTGGTTGCATTGATGAAGATGACTTTACAAGTAAAAGTAAAGAGAGACAATAGTGTCACTTTAAGATGGAAACAGAAGTGATAGATGGAGAGAACACGATGGTGGCGAATATGCCAGGACGTATGTTGGGAAAAATTGTGACAAGGATTGTCACGACGATTGGTGCCATTGAAGATGAAGTACAATGTCCATTAGTCGGCGACAAGGCATTATTGAAAGAGCAGTAAATGATAGAGAGAGTGCCAAAAGAAAGGGCCACAAGATGACCAGGTTGTAAAAGGAACAGTAATAACGGAGTGTGAAAGTTGTGCAGGAGGTAATTGGAAGTAAGGTGTGCAATATTTCTGGTGACGCCGACGAAATACGAATAATCAATTTTTTTATACAAAGAAATACAGTATTTTTGCACAACATTTGCATCTCGGGAAGTGTTAGGGAGGTCGAAAGTTTGTCCGAACGGGCAGGAAGCGCTGCCGTGCGTTGACGTTGCCTAGTGAGGTCGTGCACCTTGGAGTTCGCAGAAGCCGGCCGGTCTCCGTTGGTCAAGAGTTATAATGTACCTTTGACTGTAATTACCTTACCAGCAGCATGCATACAGTGCCACCGTGATCTAAGGAATGTTACTCTACCGCCTTCCCGCTGTGAGTGGAAGTTACTGTCATTGGCAGAGACCAAACCGCGAACGAAGCTTGTAGCAATGAATATAATGGGATCTCAGATTACCAGAATCTATACTTCAAAGACACGCATATATTTCAAGTCTAAAAATGTATTTCCTAGACATAAAAACGCCATTTAAGTTATTACTCATACTCTCGAGTAAATACTTGCCAGGTGAGGTGCGTGACCAGCATTATTAATTTACTAACAAACTTATTAGGTATGGCGGGATTGATTTAGAACAGGTTTTTAATGGTATGCATCTTCAAACCCCGTCTGTAATTTCAACATATTCTCGCACCGCTTCAAGAAACAATTGGATGAAAATATATGTATATGAATGTCTATCAAATTATTTAGTTTTCTGTTGTTTATCTTTTATTATGATTTTCAAAAATTGAATAATTGATTCAAAGTAATGATTATATAAAACAGAAAAATAATGAGTAACATTAGAAAAATCTTTTGAATGCAACGAAATATCAGAAAATTACTAACATAGCATGATGTTTGATATAATTTTCGAAAATAAAAAAGTCAATGGGCACATGCACATATGATGGATAAGGAATAATCGCTAAGAGTTCAATTTTTTATTTGAATAATTCTTTCTTTAATATAACTTCTGAAACCTAAAAAGAGGTTTTTCGATTGTTAGCATTCCAATTTTAATATAATTAGTATGCCTGTACATAAGACACTTCGATTTATTTTTTCTGTCTCACAAATTGAACAGTTCAAAATGAGTTGTACAAGAGTCATTTCCCTTAAGGCTGGTTTCTAATCAAACATTTTAAAGGAGGATAGATGAGAAAGAATAAAATTATGGTATAAAGACAAAAAACAAGCGGGGAATAAAACTAGAAAATGAATTAATCATTAAAAAAACAAGATTGATTGATTAGTTTTTCCGGGTGCGTCAAATGCTAAAGACTTTAGTCCCGTAAGTGTAGAGTATGTTTCACCCGAAATATGGCTGTGATCTTCTACCTGGATGATAAGATCCGATGCCGAACTACAAGTCGGCTAAAGGGATTTTCCCCAACCAGAATATCCCACCAGCAGGGCAGTTTTGTCCAAGCGGAGCCAAGCTCTAAACTCTCGACTGGTTTCCCCACATGTGTTGTATTGAGGTGCATCAACATGTACTTGTAGATAAATAAGGGGTAAGGATATGACGAGGATTGCGAAAGAAATATCGCGCGCAATTAGTGGCCAGGTTATTAGTGTACTTATCCGACCTTCACCTGGTGTTGATTGAAAAAAAAAACACGGAAAACTACCGATCAGTGCAGCCGACCGCTAGAATTCTCCTGCAGAATTCCAAACAGCGGCTGAAAAAACACTGAAGAAAAGGTCGAAAAAAGAACAGATAATTGCAGATAAAATAACAACAGACGAAGAAAAGAAGTGAAAATTAGTTCAAAAATAATGAGTGAAAGGTAAGGGAAATTTGAAGGAGGTATCAATAGGTGGATGTAAAATGACACACGTAGAAAAAATTATATGCTGGCTCCCACACTTAAACGAAACAAATATCGGTGGAAAATCACCAACTGCTAGTAAATCCAAGGGGCCAACAAGCCGGTAAGAAATCTCATACGGTCGACGTCAACAGAAAACACCGATTGGCCGGCAGCGCGAGTTTGCTAGCGCGAAATGCACCTGGCGGGCGGAAGTCAATCCGCAGGGGAGGCCCGCAGCGCGGGTTCAATGCTCGCGCCCACCGTCTCATCTCTGCGCCGGCTCGCCCCGCCCCGCCCCACCCCGCCCCACGTCGCCCGCTCCGCGCCGCCCCGCGCCGCCCCGCGCCGCCCCGCGCCGCCCCGCGCCGCCCCGCGCCGCCCCGCGCCGCCCCGCGCCGCCCCGCGCCGCCCCGCGCCGCCCCGCGCCGCCCCGCGCCGCCCCGCGCCGCCCCGCGCCGCCCCGCGCCGCCCCGCGCCGCCCCGCGCCGCCCCGCGCCGCCCCGCGCCGCCCCGCGCCGCCCCGCGCCGCCCCGCGCCGCCCCGCGCCGCCCCGCGCCGCCCCGCGCCGCCCCGCGCCGCCCCGCGCCGCCCCGCGCCGCCCCGCGCCGCCCCGCGCCGCCCCGCGCCGCCCCGCGCCGCCCCGCGCCGCCCCGCGCTGCCCCGCGCCGCCCCGCGCCGCCCCGCGCCGCCCCGCGCCGCCCCGCGCCGCCCCGCGCCGCCCCGCGCCGCCCCGCGCCGCCCCGCGCCGCCCCGCGCCGCCCCGCGCCGCCCCGCGCTGGCTGCATTCGCCCCGGGCGGCACAGCGCTGAGCGTTTCTCAGCCCCAAGCGTGCGCGCTTCCGGCTTCGAACCAGCGATCGCAGCTCTGCGCTGCTCAGCTCGGGACTCGGGACCAGAAACGGTTGAGAAAGACGAGGGGAGAGGCACGAAATGGGGTAAGGAGAGATTCATAGAGGTCAAGGGGCGGATCCAGATAATATTTCTGAAGAAATTTTTTTGATCAGAATTTTCACATTTTTTTTATTGTTCAGTGTTAAAGGGCGCGTCAGTTACCATGACTATTAGTCTGCAAGTTTAGTGCATGTTAAATCGCGTTTCCTCTCCCTCTGGAAAGTGATATTCGGCACCGACCTTGTGGAGTTTTCCCCAACGCTTTTCTCCCCAATATTTTGGTTTACCAGTACTCTTTACAGATCAGACTTATTCTAGTTAAAATATCTAAGCTAACTTAATCTATACATTGGAGAGGATACTCTAGGGGAGAACCTCGGTGTTATGAATTGCTTGGCTAAAAGTTTGAGGAATGCTTCAAAAGGGAATCTATTTTTTATTCGTGTGTGGGTTGGATTTTTCGGAAGTTGTAATGGGATGCTGCTGGTATGTCTGTTAGGTTTTGGTAGAAGTTGTGTGATATTTGTGCTATTTGGTTTATTATTGTATTGATGTTTAATTCTGAATGAAGTTAATCCCAATATGGTACCACTCCATCCGGGACAAGCTTTAAGCTGCCAAGTGTTTGTGTGTATGTAAGTGTATGTGTATGAGTGCATGTAAGTGTTTATGTATACGTAAGGGTACAGAAGGGGACAAAATTGAGAGAAGAAAGAGATCCGCGCGGTCCATGGGACCGTGGCCCGTTTGAAAATACTGGTCCGGAATAGTCTAGGAGAAACCACTGGAAACTACTGATCAGGGAAGCCGGGCGTAAGAATATTTCCCCAGACAGTGATTAAATTATATATTGTTTGTATATAGTGTTAAAAATCAACCAGTTGGGACTAACCTTAGGTCACTAATGAAGAGACAATACATGCAATGCTATCACTCATCAGAGATGGAAAATAAATTTTTTAAATACTGGTTTGTAATTGTTTGAAATACAATTGTTGGAAATACAAACGGTTTGAAATGCAAATGTGTGAATGAATAATCATCATCGGAATATTCTGTTAGAAGTGATGTGATCAATGTGTGGTAATTTCTTTGAAAAAATGGGTAAAATTACAAAAAGACTTGGTTTTGGGAGCAACGAGGCCCCCATGCCCCTCTCTCCCTGGATCCGCCACTGAGAGGAATAGTTTTGTGATAAGAGCCTCACCATTTAATAAAGAAAATTAGATTTTCATGGATAAACCCAGAATATATCATTTTATGGGTTTATTATAACACAACATGCAGCACTGTGGCTCATTGATGATTCTCTGTATTCGGGTTTTACTCAAGGATCTAGGAATCTCAGAGGCATTTAAGCAGGATGTGAGCGGTGCCCGATGGTTTAGCTTTTTGCAGATGGTATGTTCGACTCGCATTGAAGTCTAGGGTCATTAATTGACTATCTACGTCTCTGTGTAAGAACTCTAAAACCTAATTATTACTGGGACAACTGCGACTCTTTGTTCACAGTTTCCCTGTTCACTATTACAAGATCAAAATATTTTTTTGTCTTCTGATCCATTGCAAAATACTACAGTATTTTTGTTTTAAGATTATTTTTATTATTATTATTATTATTATTATTATTATTATTATTATTATTATTATTATTAGTTAGCACCTGCGAAGGTAAAAATGCTTAAACAACCACACAAAATCACACAAAATTGTTTTCCAAAAAGTGACCCGAACACTGCTCAAGAACAAGAAACAAAAGATTGTCGTTTATCACTACAATAGATTAAACAGTTTAGCAAAAACAGTCTTCAGAATACTACAATAACATAGTATTTTTCACGACTTCCTTTTTACTTAATCAAACAACCATAAACACCTCTCAAAACGCTGAGTTTGCATAGATATTTTACATATTGCAGGTAATATATTATTTTGATTTAAAATATAATAATTTATTTAGTATGAGGTAAGGGTGATGTTCATGCAAAACGACATGAAAATAGTGAACTTGTTCGAAATTTTTAAGCAAGATTTACTCGGTAATTTGCACAGAAACTGATCGACTGCCTTCACCGACATGAACAGAGGAACAAGCTCGTTTCTCCTAAGAAATACAATATTAAAACTAGTGGTAGTAAAACAGCACATATATTCTCGTATTATTTTTTTTCGACTACGTTAAATTATACTTCTATATAAACCTGGAAAAGAATTCCCAACAAAAATTTTCTCCCTCGGGGCCGAGGTTCAAACACAGGTCTTTCACGATAAAACGTCAAAGGACATTACCCAAACACTACCAGCCGGGCTACAACCAACCTTCCCGACGCTTAAGAAAACTATTGGTCCTCCAATTTACTAACTTTTGCATTTTTCGAAAATTCAGATAATAGAACGAAAATGATTTCTGAGCATTTTTAAGCGACTTTTACTCTATCTGAATAAGACCGGGAAAGGTGGATCAGGACATCCATTGATGTCACTGCAGTCCCTCTGACCAGGAGGTCTTACATTCGAGTTCCAATGGTGACAGGATTTTCGACACTAGCTTGATACTTATGTCGACTTCAGTTGTTGTCTGGAGAAGAATTCTAGAGGCCGGCTGCTCTGATCCGTAGTTTTCCGTGGTTTCACCGATCAACAACAGAATGCCGGAGCAGTATCTTAGTAAACGAGCAACGGAGCGCAGGCGATCTTTCCTTCTCCTTCTTCTTCTTCTTCTTTTTCTTTTTCTTCTTTCTCTTCCTTCTCCTCTCCTCACCCCTCACTCATATACACTTACACATACATACACTACCCCACCTCATTTGCCAGGAGATCGGTCGGGAGATTAGAGCTTGTCCCGGCTGGGGCGGTGCCCTGCTGGTGGGAGATGTCTGGTGAGGGAAAAGCCTGCTAATCCACGGTAGGTTTGGCGCCTGGTGTCACCATCCAGCGGGGAAAGATCGCCATCTCCAGCGATAAAACATACACTCCACTTACAGGACTAATAACCTTAGTAGTTCCGTATCCGGTATCATCAATCAATTTATCCGAGGAAAAAAGTAAAAGTAAATATAGGATTCGTTTTTGAAAATAAGATAGACATTTCATTAACTTCATGCAGACATTACGCGAAATTAATCGTTTCTTAAAAAATTGTTGTATTTATAAATCTATTTTTTAGAATATATTTTATTCAACAAAAATATATACGATCAATATTGCTCTTTGTAAAATTGTTGTACAAACAGCCAGTCGATCCGTTTTGCCGTGAAAAGATTTTTCGGTAATTCACATAAAATGCGGATTCTGACTACATAACTTGTTAGGTGAAGTAACTTACTATGAATAAGATCAAGATTTATTCTCTGTTTCTTTACCAGGGCTTGATAATACGAGTTTTTCTGTCGCAAAATTACCGATTTCCCCTGCAGTATTCAAATACTCTTTACTGCGTAAACATAGAAAAGAAAGTAAAAGTAAATGTTTTAAATATTTTCTGACGAGAATATGGTATCAAATGTCTATGGTGCATATAACAAATATTCTTCTCGCTTTCCTGCAGCAGCTTGGAAGAAAAAAATAGTGAATATACAAGAACTATCATTGACATACTTTATCTGAAAAGCAACTAAACATTCTATTTGTTACTTTCTTGCTCTTACGAAGGTACTTCATAAGAAGAGAAATTTATGTAATCGTGCGCCGAAAAACGACGGATTTTTTGCAGAAAAACCTTTGCTGGACCCCGATAAAGAAAAAAAGATAAATCCTGTTGCTAAATATAGAAAAAATCGACGAGAATGGTGCAAGTCACATGTTCGTTAAATTCCTAGACGTTTTGAAAATTGCAAAACTGCTAGAATTCTTCTCCAGACAGCGACTGAATTTTACCTAGCTGAAAAGCTAGTGTCGAAAATTCTGCCGCCGTCAGGACTAGGACCTCCGGGTCAGAGCCGCTGCAGTGACATCGGTTGATGCACTGAGCCACCGCTTCCGGTAGCAGTTTTCGTGAAATTTGACGCGAAATATAGGCGATTTAAAAAATGTTATTTTCCTCAAAAACCGCTCAATTTTTTTCTTTCATTTTTTTCCCCACGGATAGAAGAAGGGATTCTTCAAAGAATGGCATGGGCCTTATTTGCGTTGAACTCTCTGAATTTTCGAAAATAACAGAAATATGAGAAAGTATATTCTGTTGTAGCAGCACTAGTTTTCTGTTGATTGGAAGAACAGCAGAGCCATAAACTTTCTTGAAAGGTAAATCTGGACCTGCATTTCCATTTGCCAACATGACTGGGTACTGGACAAGCTCATCAATATATTCACGTGCGAAAATGAACAAGGAAACGAAAATGTTCCTTATATTTTAGCTGATTATACATGGAAAGTCACACTAGGCTCGAATTATTATTAATCATTGATCATGAAACAAATCCAGAAATTTCTTCGTGCCCTCTATAAGCTTATAATAACAAATAAAATGTATATCTCAACTGTTTTTACAGAAAAAGAGGATTTATTTTCCTTTTAAATCAGCTATTCACTTGCTGACTTGCCCATGTTTCTATAGCATGAGGATGTTTGCTTCTCCGCTATTGCTTAATAGTTAAAAAGCACAGTCAGCTACATCGTTCTTCAAACACCACTAATATGACACCTTAAAGCTGGTCACACCTTTCTCTTACATGTAACTAAAGTGCTTATTGCCCCGTCTTCAAACCGAAAGTTACGATGAATTTGTAATTGCGAACATGATTACATGATTATCACAACTCCTACATTCATATTTTTGATCAGGACAAGTTAGAAAAATAATATTGTTTGAACAAGATGTATCTCTCACTGTTACTTATGAAGAATATTCTCACAATAAAGAGAAATACAGCGTAATAATAACTTCAGAAATCAAATATCGTCTTAATAGTTGACCGAAAGCGCTTCACAAAGACAACACAACCGTGTTAAAACATAAATGACCTCGGGAAATGGGGCAATTACGTTACTTGAGGCCCATAACTACTCCTTCAACGACACTCTTTCGAAACAAGGCAGAATTTCCACGAGAACGCATGCACATAAAAATCTCGGGAACTCCACCTGAATTCACTCATTCTAGTTCATCGGATCTCAGATTCGGAAGATACTGTGCGGCACGCACTCAACGCATTCTTTAGCGACTAGCGGTGGAGAAATGTGGAGGAAGTGATAAAAATCCAGTTACGAAGTCCTTTGCTGCAACACGCTTTCGCGCCTCTGGGTGAAACATGCCGTGCGAGACGACCTTGGGATGTAATGAATATTCTGGAAACTTAACACCCAAAAGAATTGCTGTTCTACGAGATGCTAACTTGAAAGAGTATACTGACGAGATAACGTGCATATTACCTGTTGAAATGCATGAAGTTACGAAAGTTCGGTTCTAAAAATGGCTAATTGACAAGTATTACAAGAAACCTTCTTGTCTGAACTTTGATCGATCTAGTTAAATATTTAGGAAAATTTGTAAATCAAAGGAAAACTCATAGAAATAGTAACATTTCTTATTGTTTATTTGTTTTTTAACTTTCTTCTCTCATGTTCCGTTCTACATTTAAATAATAAATCGGAAAACCAAAATTCCATAATGATACTATTATATACGTCTGTATAAAAGCCAATTTGAAAAGTCCATTTTTAATGTAACTAATAAAAATACTTTGGAAATAATACGGAAATTCGTAACAACATAAATCACAAGAATTGGCATTTCTTTTTCAGTGCACTACACGCCTGTTTTCAACGAGTCTCCTGAAGTCTTTCCAACCTAAATATAAATTAATAATGTTTGCTGACCTGAGTACTTATAATTCTTACAGAACGCTTCTAAGTTTAACGTAACATTAGTTCACGTAAATTATGCATATTTTTCTCCAAAAAACGTGTACATGGTATTTATTGTATGTAAGTATCAGCATTATTCTATGTTTCAAAAATGGTTTATGGGTATTATTTCATATGCTTATTTATTACGAACTTGAGTTAATTCTCCAGTTGCTGAAGTAACTGTTCCAACATCCACCTGGAATTGGCCGGAAAAAAATGTGGAAGCGAACAGTATAGCTTCTTTGATTAATTTTAACTCACTTTCGTAGTCAGTGGTGCGAAGGTGTGGAAAATCTGCTCATCGTCCAATTTCTAACCTAGCACCTTCCGGTCTACGAAGCTTCAGATGTAACTCACATCTTCATACGGTATCATATTCAGTCATTCTTCTTTTTATGGCTCAACAGCACTCACAGTTCTGTACTTGATATCCACCATCAACACTAGACGTTATTTTTATTGTTTCTAGATGAGAATGAGATAGGCCATTCGTGAATGATTAAGCTCATTGCTCGGCCCGAAGGACAGGCGGTATAACGGCGGTATTGGCGGATTCGGCGGTATAACGGTTAGCGTACCGGACTGCTGTACCCAAGTTTGTGGGTTCAAACCCCATCGAAGCTGTGGATTTTGCAGGGCAAAAAAATTCTTCGTACGCCTTCCTTCGGAGGGGAGGTAAACCCCGGCTGTCCCATGTAGTAGATTCACTGAATGTAAAAGATCCTCAAGCCTAAAAGAAGCCTCTGAGCAAAATTAAGATTCCGCCTGTTTCGTCGCCCAAGATAATACCTCCTTTCTTCGCTAGGTGGTGAAAGGAGTGTAAAGAAATTTGCGTGGTTAGACGGAAGAGCGGTCCTAATGGCCCGCGTCTCGCCACGTAAAAATAAGGCATTAACTAACTAACAGGGATTGAGCACAGGACAGGGAAGGATCGCGCGCATGGTTCGTGTTCTAGGATACTGCTCCGACATTCGCCTGGAAGTGATCAAGAAAACTGATTTGAGTAGTCGGACGACGAATTCGATTCCGGCAGGCCCCCGGACACGCCGGTCATGTGCCATATCCGGCACCTGACAGGAATCGAACGAGCGATCTCTCAATCTATAATATGTTCGAGCCGTAAGGCGTTGTCTTAAAGCTTGTCGCCACCGCTGTTGGTACATCCGGTAATATTATCGTAAAATATGAAACTGATTCTACTGAAGAAGCAATTACTTAAATGCAGTAGGAAAACATTCGTTCAACGCTATGATGGGCTACAGTAACTCTCTCTACGTAAGTACTTGTTTCAATAACCCGTCGTCGATACGATCTGAGAAAGTAAAGGTAATTACACACAAGTATTCTCTAGCTACTTCAGAATTTTATCCAAAACGAATAAGATGCTTTCCCTACGATTGACACGGATTGTGATTTTAATTTCACCGATACGATTATGAAGTCTCGGAAAGAACTTCATGATAATCCTCAATTCGAACAATGTTCCATGTTAGTAAAATTCATATTTAGAGAATCTATCTCTTCAATGAAAGTATTAATGAACAATTTCAGAACATATAAACTTTTAGTATGGATTGTGATCATAAAATATTGTGTGTTCATTATATTTTGATAACACGTTTGACAAAGATTTTCTTAACGAAATATTGTGATTAACAATAATTTTTTTGTGATTGAAGACAGTAAAAAAATAACCCGATCAAGATTTTAGGTGATATAAAACTCAAGTAAGATTTAATACTGCATCATCTATATATAAATTCGATTTTTTCTCCAATTTATGTGATATGGTACATGAAATGTGATATGGTACATATGTACTCCGTTCCATTTTTGAACATTACCAAACTCAAGGCCGAAGAACAAAATTTCATCATAAAATTTCGCATCGAAAACGGAATATTTTATGTACTTTTCTTAAGCTAACTCCTGCATAATAACAGACCTAATTGTAAATTCT
Source organism: Teleogryllus occipitalis (assembly GCA_011170035.1). Taxonomy (NCBI): domain Eukaryota; kingdom Metazoa; phylum Arthropoda; class Insecta; order Orthoptera; family Gryllidae; genus Teleogryllus; species Teleogryllus occipitalis. The sequence continues at coordinate 253,499 of BLKR01001162.1, read as the reverse complement.
GAGGAAAGGTTTGTGTAAGTGCAACTAATGAAGTGAATTTCTCAAGTAATCTTTACTCTCAAAGAACTTTGCTATATCAATTTATATTTCTACTTCTCCGTTTTACAAAGACTTTGAAGAAAATGACCGTATTGGCAAAAATAAATTTTACTAAATTGAAGTTGCGTAGAAATGTTACAAAAATAATAAATTCCGGGCGCGTCAACTGTTAAGGTCTCGTAAGTGTAGTGCATGGTTTTTATTGCGAGAGGTGGCTGTGATTATTACCCGCTGGATGGCGAGATCTGGCGTCGCCCTATGTCGGCATGCTGGAATTTCCCACAACCATGTACGAATCTCCCTCCAGCGGGGCACCGCTCCAGCCGGAACAAGCTCTAAGCTCCCAACTGGTCACCCGTCATGTGTGGTGGTGTAGTGCATGTGAGTGTAAGTGTGTGTAAGTAAGGTTGTGGTTTTTTTGTTTGTTTTTTTCAAAATTTAAATGGTATATGACTTAGTGTAGGGATCACAGAATTTTGAAAATGTGCACACAATTCACTTTTCCCCATAGCACGTCATACGCAGTTTTAACTGTTTTTGACGTAAAATAAATAAAATAAATAAATAAATAAACATCGCGCTCGGTCCGTGGCCCGTTTAATAGAGTAGTGCTCCAGTATTCTCCTGGAGTTGGTAGGAGAAGCCACGGAAAACTACCATCATACCAGCCAGCCGTTAGAATTCTTCTCCAGACAGCAACAGCATTCGACCCACCTATGGTGTCAATGTCGAAAATCATGCAACCGTCGAAACTCGAACCCAGGACCTCCGAGTCTGAGCCACCACAGTGACAAATTAATGAAAAAATAAATCTTCCTTCGATTTTTTTAAAAAAATAACCACATATTTCATATTTGAATGCTCAACCACAATATCCTATAAACCAAGATTAATGTCACATTTTAATGACACGCCCTTATTCAAAAGAATTCAATTACGTCGACGAAAACTGCACATACAAGTATATATGGTATTTAGAGAAACAGCGAGAGCCTGAACGTTTGCACGATGTGTACAATGCAGGGGCTTGCTCGTATGTCCTGTTTATGAGACGCCTGTGGGTGGTGTCCGCGCAAGCAGGGCGCGACAAAGAAATCGTATCTTCACATTTCGCCCTCAGCTCCCTGCTCCGGCAGGGACACGTGAGCACGAGGAAAATGGGAATGGAAAGAGTAAAATGTCGTGGGAGTGAAATACAAGTATTTTTATTCGTATACAACTATTTATTCGTATACTACTATTTTTATTTCCCAATTTATCTAAAACAGTAAACTATAATAAAACAGTAAAATATAAATAAATAGTAACAAGTGCATGTGCATTTTGATTGAGAGATATACTTAATATTCATAGTCAATGCATCATCTCAGCATTTGATTCATAAATCAAGAGCTGTAGGGAGAATGATCCAATGGAGATGGGGATCATTCTCGGCCAAATTCTATAAGTTTCATCAGGCATATGCAGCGTATTAAAATTATACATTAACTTTACGCGTACTTTACTCTTAACTTCATTCAATATCGTTATTATCAGTTCCATTATATAACTATTTCGTATAAGATAATAATTTATCTACTAGGTTTGTCTACAATCAAACTTTAGGAACTTCTTTAAATTTAAATCTTTCTCGTTTGTCTGTGAAATCATTCGAGGGGTTGTAAAATGTATACAAATAAAAATTTTTCAAAGCTTATTGAGGCCAATTTCTCATTCCTCGGGAAAATTTAACTAGTGATGTTACAAAATGGAACAGGCTCTCTCGTACTTCTTGTTTTTTTAAATTCACTTTAGTCTAAGATAACTACACGCCGTTTTAGTTTCTCCTCACCCTCGACCAAGCTTTTACTTTTCGGCATCCAAAGAATTTTTTTTCACATTTTCTTAATTTTTTTTTTAATTTTTCGGCACCCTAGTAGTTGAATTGAAATATGACTTGAAGGATATTATAGAACCTGACCCTATACGCAAATTTTTCTTAAAACATTTGGAACTTATCTTGAAAAAATGCCGTTAGAACCATTCTTAAAATGCGCAATTTTGAATATATTGTGGTACGATTATATCTTGGGAAATTAAAAATTGCATACTGATCATAATATCATAAACAAAATATCAAAGTCATATGTATGTATTTTTAATTCAGGATTTAAAATTACATCTTTTTAGTTTTCCAGCGTCTTAAAAGAATTTTTTTGTTAATTGGAGTCTAATTCTCGGTAATATATTTTTACTCAGTGACTCTCCCGGCCTAACAATTTTCCCTCTCTTGCAAGTAGTTTATAATACATTATTCTTCTAATGCATCATTCAAGAATCTTCATTCGTCATCTTTGCTATTACGGCAATTTAGATGAATGTGAATGGCTCTTTAAAATTCCTTTCTCTTGAAAGATTTATCCCCGCAAACAGTTTATTAAAATCGTATGACTTTCTTTTCCGATCGACGTAAGATATCATACATAACAATAATTTAAGAATAGGAAACCTTGAAATGCGATTTCTGTAATTAGACGTCATAAGGAAAAAATTGTGCAATAAACTTACACACAATTGTCAGTTATTCAGCATTTCAAATACAACTTCATTACAATTCGAATGCTTAAAAACTTTACTTCCATATTAGTATTCTTCCATTACAGAGATTACTTTGTTAAGGTACCACATGTTATTATCATGCAGCATGTTGTGTCTTATTAGGTATTCGAACAGACATTTACTCAAAATGAAAAATTTTAAATAAAGAATGCTGAACAGAAGAAGAAGAAGAAGAAAGCGAAGATAATGATCCGGAGTTTTGCAAAACCACTATTCTCAGATGCCATCTGAAGATATAAATGAAGAAAAAAATGTCTTTCATCAAGTTGTCAAGGAAGGACCTTCCATATATGAAGATGACTAGTGAATTTACCCACAATTGGTTGTGATTACATCGAAATAAAAGTGCCGATGTGATTTTTCATTCAAGGAGATACTTGCATGAGGACCTTTAAGATACATGATATATTCGAGAGAAACACTTTTTCGAAGAATATATATATATATATATATATATATATATATATATATATATATATATATATATATATATATATATATATATCTGTTGAGTACGTAAGATACGATGAACATCGCCCAAATGGTGACCCACCAAATCTTTTTCTGGTAAGCAGTCAAGCATCAATAATTCAGGCTTTATTTATTATCGAGTATTTACCACACAAGATGCTGGTAGTTATTTGCTACAGAAGCAGTTGAAGCAATTAAACGTTCAAAGTATAAAAAGATTTTTAATGTTTTCTTGTTACTTAAATATGAAACATTTGCGGATCCTTATAAAACGATGATAATACAGACTCCTAAAAAGTAACGAGGAGTAATCCGGATTGAAATCAACTCCTTTGTTAATAATTCGTTAAAATGAGTAGTACAGTAAAATTAAATTTCGTCAGTACTAAATTGAAGTTTTTTTAAATTCCAAAATCCCCTTCATTATTAGTAATGAAGACCGCAAAGCGATTTTAATGAGACCCAGACAGGTCCAGTAGGTGTAATTTTCGGCTGTTTGCAATGGTTGCAACTGGTTGCCACTTCCCATGCAGAAATACAATTGAGATTCTCTGATATTTGTTATAGTCGCTTAGATACATTGCTTTCTTGTAATCTAACAACATACTCTGTGTTTTCTGAAGTCTTTTGAATTTTGTGAAGGGTCAACAATCTGTAGCGTTTCAGTTTCGTAATTATATATCTGTCTTGTAATGTTGTCTATCTCTCAATTATATCTATATCTAAAATATTCAATAGATATTTGTGAAAAATGGTTTACTAATATCACCCTATATACTAATTGTAGTTTATTTAAGGGCCGCTAAATCGAATTGCCTCCAAACTGCAAAACAGAATTGCGCGCCGCGACAACAAGCTAATTGTTGTCGCGGCGCAAACAACGCGGATTTACCCCAATCACGGAGAGGAAGAGAAAGGAAAGGTCGCGCGCAATCCATGGCCCGTTTGTCAGGGTATTGCTCCGGCATTCGCCTGGTACTGATTGGAGAAACACGGAATATTAGTGAACAAAGCAGCCGGCCGCTAAAGTTCTCCTCCATTTAGAGGCTGAACTCGATGTAGCTATGTAGGTAGTATCGACAATCCTGTCACCTTCCGGATTAGAACACAGGACCTCCCGGTCAGAGGCACCGCACTGACATCAATTGATGCCCTGAACCAAAAGGCCATTGAAAAACGTGTCTCAATTACCGTCACTTTTGTTATTCAACATCAATTACTAGTAAAAAAACTTATGTTTTATAAAATATTTCCACCAATACATTGTTTGAAAAAAACACCGTCTTCAAAAAACCTCGCAAAAGTTTTCACATATTTATTTATCCTGTGGAATTAAATGAGGCTGAAGGTGGGAAATAAATATCAACCATTACAACACCCGCGTCCACTTCTCAGAAGGCGAGCGCGCCCTGCAGCGCGGTGGAGCGGCGTGTCAACGCAACATCCTGCGTAAAATGAAGGCGCGTCGGCGCCACGCCGCCCTGGCGGTAATTCACGCGAGATAAGTGCAGCACATCCGACACGCGCCGCCTCTCCGTCGCGACGTCGTTTCCTCTCGACCCACGGGACCGCAGCCGCCCGACCGTGGCGCCGTCCTGCCCCGACGCTACTCCACACAAGGGTCGCGCGCGCGCGCGCACACACACACCTCGCGCACGCACTCGCGCACGTACGCGCGCACGCACGCGCGCACACGCGCGCGCACGCCCTCGCGCACGCCCTCGCGCACGCCCTCGCGCACGCCCTCGCGCACGCCCTCGCGCACGCCCTCGCGCACGCCCTCGCGCACGCCCTCGCGCACGCACTCGCGCACGCACTCGCGCACGCACTCGCGCACGCACTCGCGCACGCACTCGCGCACGCACTCGCGCACGCACTCGCGCACGCACTCGCGCGCACACACGCGCGCACACACGCGCGCACACACGCGCGCACACACGCGCGCACACACACACACATACACACTGGGTACGTGACACGTCACCCGTTCCGTTTTACCCGACCGAGCGTGCGTAAGTTAGTACCAATAAACATTGATTTACTTGTAGCGGCACTGCCACGCCTCAACTCGGTCACGAGCTGGAAGTTCGGGGGCTATTCGTCATCGCGCAATCGCGCAGCACTCGCAATACCGAAAATCGCAAGGAACCGAGCGTCCCAGATTACTTGAGTGATATTAGTCATCCAATCCAGCTCCAATACCGAAAATCGCAAGGAAGCTCCAGATTAGATGATATTGTCAACCCCCTCTTCGTCCAGGTCGTACCCTTCAGGCGTCACTATGTTTAGTTCGGAGAACAGTGAGTGAGTTTGTTTCCTTATGTCTTTAGTCCCTTAAGCAGAGTACTTGTTATATCCCGAGAGGTGGTGGCGTTCACCCATTGGAACGTGAAATGGCCTACAGATGTCTCCCATCAATACATCGTTCCAGTCGGTACTAACTAAGCTCTAGACATGTGAGGTAGACAGTGCATGTGAGTGTTAATGGGAGGCGTGTGCTTTTCGGATACGGATAAACAGAAAATCGTTGTCAGACAACTTTCACATTTCCCAAACGTTTTGTTATATTCTTTGATTTGACCGACAACAAATCCCGAAGGTTGTTATCGTTTTTGAGTAAATAATTTGCGCAGTGCATGAGTATGGGCTGCAGCTGAGCTGCATCGCAGGATGAAGAAAAAGGTAAAGTCGGCAGCGATTAGTCTCGACGCGACTGTTCCAACATCAAGGAGACGGTGACTCTAATCAGAAAAATCTCGCTGTCTCAGCAGTGACCTTATCCCTCCTCAACCTCGTAACCCAACACGTTTGTCCGTGCAGTGCGGAGTATTTTAATTGTACGTCAGAAAGTAGCAAAGTAGGTTTCTCTAACAAACAAGAATTTTTGATGGGAAAATATGTGACCCAAATTTCCTCAAAAGAGGTTAATAATCCACATGATTTTCATCTGTGTATTTAATGGAGAACCCGTATTTACCAAAAGATAATTCGTTATAAAAAGAAACGATAGGAAAACTAAAGAAGTTTTCACATATTTATTTATCATAATTATTTAATAGGCCTACAGAGCCTTCCAAAATATGTCCTATTTTGCTATTTATTACAAAAATCTTATTTTTGTAGTAAATAGCTAAATATATTTATAAAATCATAATAGTAATAAATGAAAATAATGTAATAAGTTTAAGATGAATATAAATATAACTATGTAAACATTTTTCGAAAAAATTCCAAATTGTGAAATGTATGCTATATTTTCACATATATTTAGTTTTTAACGTATTTCAAATTACTCTGATAATAATGTTTAAATTTAGGAGTCTGCTTCATATTCTGTTAATTTTGATTTGAAATTGACAAATTAATATTTCTTGTTTCTCTTTCTGATTATTCATTTCGTTCCGTTTAAATTAACTATTTTTGTTTATGGAAAGTAAAAGTATCAAATTCAAATTTTAATTATTTTTCTTATTCTTGAAAAATCTAAAACCTATTTTACTATTTATTTAGTTTGAATTTTGTTTTCTTTAAGGTGAAATTCCACCTGAAAAATGAGAAAAATGTCGAATTTGATTTATTAATCTTAATATAATCTCTAGTGTTCTTAACATTTTGATATATTGTTTATTAAAAAATGTTTGTTTTTTGTTGACTGTATTGCGTTTTGAATGTGGATCAGCACAGACTGGCTGACGTTTCAGAAATTCCGTGGTTTCACGTACACAGAAATAGTTTTGAAACTATTGACTCTGGAAGGCTGTGGTTTTCGCAATTTCATATTCGGTTACTTGTTTATCTGTGTAAATTGGTGGTCTTGTGGTTTTTCTGTGTTTTTAAAGTTAAATGTTATTTTCTCTCGCTTGGGCTAAGCAGTGAAATAGCCTGATGTGTGAATGAAATGTCAACTAGTTTGACTGAGATGACAAAACCGAAAGGTGTTTTTTGGAAGAGCTTGTGAACAAAAGAAATAGTTTCTATCGGGAGGATTGTTGAGGTTAACAATTTGTGTGATGCGGAATAATACGTTAAGCAATGAAGATATTATGTCCAGAATTGATCCAAACAAGGCCCCCTCTTTCCCCCGCCAAAAAAATAGATCTCAGCTGAGAAAATAACAAAAAAACAGAAAAAGAAGAGAAAACATTTTCTAGATATCAAAAATAAATTGCATAATTCACAATACGGAACGGGTTGATGTTGGGTAAAATAATACAAAAAATATGATGGGCAAATCCTAATAAAAACTTTAGGAGCGTTTTTCTCAAAATACAGTTTTTTCGTTATACATGCCGCATTTTCTCATAAACTGTTAAACACAATTTACAGATTATTCTACTAGATAAACGTAAACCTGAGGATCTACATTTTCGAAGTTCACATTGCTTTTTTTAATTTTATAAATAAATTAGTAATTGATTTTTTTTAAATGGAGGCTCAATAAAAAAAATATATTTCAGTTTCCTGTCAAGGAACTCTTTTCAATGTAGAACAAAATAGAATGTAGAATGTAAAACAAAAATGGAACTGATAATGTAAGTAAAAATTTCAAATTGGTATCTCCAATAGTTTCTGAGGTAATGGGTCATTAATATTAATAATTTAGTATGGGTAACATAGGAGAGGGAATCTCACGTTAACGTAAATTGTTCATGTAAATAAATACACATTTTTTGGAGATTCAGATATATCCTCTCTCGTCTTATAGAACTACATGGGCGAGTCGTGTAAAATACCTAGGCAGTAATGTATACGATTAGTTGGCAAATTTTCTATTTCGACTTTTTGGGAATGCCATCTCTTTACGTGGGTTGCCGGAAGTAACGGCAAAAACACAAATTAAGCAAACCTTGGTGAAATACCGGTGTATGTGGACAAATATTCTAAATTCATTTATATTTTTCCTTTCACTGTTGTATTAAACCATGCACAAATTCAAAGTACGGCCTTCTATTGAACGAATGTGACTGAATCTTCATATATGTTGACGCGGTTATATAATATTAACTCACGATTTGCATCTCCAAACATTTACTCACCTCGAATTCATTGATGTACTCTTTTTCTCATAACAGTAACAACTAGGTCAAGCAATTTATTTGAAGAATGAAAACACCAAACAATCGTGAAGTGCAATGGGAATAAAGTGTCATATTATTTCTTCAGTGTTCAAACTTTAGGTCTGTGTATTATCCCGCTCGTTCAGTTAACACATTTCTCAGGCATTCAAATGCATATACACTTGCAAGTGCAAGCTGCGTTAATATTTAATATTCATCATATCGTGGGCCAATATCAACTCTCTTATGTAAGTCTAAAAGGATGTATGTATGACATAAAGAATTGTTTATTGAGACGCTGAGAGGCCATATTTGGTGACACATATTCCGAGAAGGGATTCTAAGGCTACTTACGAATGAGACTAGTGTAATGAATGATCGAAACATCAATTCATGAACACCTTCGATTAATCAAACAACGCTTGATGAAAATTTAATAATCTAGTTTTCCGTAATATTACTAAAGACATCATATGCACACTGATGTGAGGAAGAGTGGAAACAGTTATTAACAACTTATTTCAAGCGTATTCTATCAACAATGATAGATATGTTTTACTTGAATTGAATTTATTTGAATTTGTACTATTTTAACGCATTTTTATTATAGTTATGAAATAACAAGTTATACAAAACTGAGTATTATACAAAATCATGTAACAATATTATTTAAATTCATAAAGAGCAGATAGAATTAAGTCAGTTAATTGAACTATTTAAAGTAATGCTAGTATATTTAACATCAAAATAATATCATGATACTTAGTGCTGATCGTAGTGTAGTGGAGTTGGTGGGCCTAAACGCACAACTGAAGAAACAAAAGGTAGTATGTATTTGTGGGCTCACGTTGAATTCATAAGCAGGTTAATACATCGTCTATTGACTAATTATGTTATGTGGGAACGTAGTTGTTTCAAAGAATTATTACAGGATATTATCAGGGTAGTAACCAAAATGTAATTGTAATGCCATTAGTTTATATCCTTGTATATCAATAGCTCATTTGATTCTTCTCAATGAGGCAAATGGATAGATATTGTTTTATTCAGATCCTTTATTTACATTTTGAAGAAATTAGAAAACTATCGGCCTGTTTCACTTACTAATCAGTAGCTTTGACAGACGTAAATCATTGACGGCATTCATCACTTTAGATGAATTCCTTTTGAGTGTCATTAATGAAATAATAACTCAATTCAATGAAATTCACTTTAATAAAACCAATTAGCTCCACTTTAGGTAACTGAAAGTGAATAAAATATTTTATTATGTGATTTAATAGTTAACGACATTCTATTACCCACTTATTCTCATGATAATTATTATTAAAAAGTACGTAATCTAATCATCCATTTTCTTAACAATTAACAATATCACTATCACATTACCCAGTATTAATAATCATATATTTATTTTTTCTGAAATAAACGTTGTATTATATAATCGTAAGATCGGTCCATTTAAATTTTTGGTCTATTACAACAGGGAAACTTAAAGTGAGAAGAATCCCAACCAGCCTAACTTATGACAATGAAACTTCGTGCGACGCACAATAAAAAATTGACAACTATTTTGCAATTTTTTTCTAATGGTTTGAAAGCAATTATGAGATTATTACACACAAAGAAAATAATTGTGTTATGAACCCACTAATTAACAGTTTTTAGAATTTGAATTTCTACCAAAAAAGCATAAGTGAATGTCAGACAGATCGACTGCTGTTATTGATGCTATTACTGCGTGTCTGTTTAATAAATGCTCTGAGACTCTTACGTCGACACAATTTTTAAGTTTCCACACACAGTCATTTTCCTAGTTGCTTGCTAAGATAATGACGGTGTTTGAGAGGAGTAATATAGTTATAATTAGTAATGTAGACGGATATCTTTGTTGTCTAACTTAACAATACTTTTTTAAAATTATTTATTAAAGATTTTACATAATGCATTCGAAAAAGTTCATTGGCATCGTTTTGTTACAGGAAAGTCGACCGTGACTAATTTAATAACAATTACGCAGTCAATTGTAGTCATTCCCTTCTTAATGAATGTGCACAACTTCATTATATTGATTCATGGACTAATTACGGAAATAAAATTAACATGTCAACTAATTTAATTACAAATGTATTAATAAAGCCTTTGATACTTGAAAACGACTGTATGGCACAAATACTCCTCTAAATGGAAATAAACCGATGGCTTTTTATGTATAAAAGTTCATTAAAAACTGGTTATTCAGTCACGTATTGTAACACGATGTTTAACAATTTTTATTTCCAAAATAACTATTAAATTACTAATATTAATTTCCCTTCAAATGTACTTTTTCGGCGTTTAAATAGTGTATGTACGAAGCGCAATACAATTGAAAGTGAAAACAGTAACTACCTGTTTTATTCAAGATTTATTTAGTCATTTTCAATGGCCGTGAATTTCCTTCTCTAATGTAAATATTAATTTATTTCTGAGAGGTTTTACGGGAATAAATACGCACAATGTGAATTCTGAGTTAGCAAAACAAATATTTTCTTTCCATTAATTTTCGAATCAAAAATTATTTTACAAGCGCGTAAGTAAACTTATTTCAGAAGTTGAAATTTTACTAAAAATAAACATTTGTTATTGTCGTTTGATACTGTCTTACCATCTTAAGCTATACCCTGACTATATTAATTTTGTATTTGATAGAATATTTAAAATAATGTTTAGAGTAAAATTAAAAGTGAAACTTGTTTGTACACTAACTTAAGCATCCATTCATGTGGTACAACAAATGATAATCAAACCGCTACCAAGAAATAATATACAAAGAAATTATTCTATTGTAAATGTGTCACTGCATCTTTCTATTACGTCTTTGCAATACCTCGGGGAAGTCGCCATAATCTTGTTTCCTGAGTGAGAACGAAGAAAAATAATATCCGAAATGTTTAAATAATGCTACCCCTTTCTTCGTTCTCCACTAGAGAAAAGACGTATTTTATCTCTCGCTATCCGCCAATATACTGTAACCTCTCCTCAGGTTGTCTATTAAATATTCATGGATTCGGGGCTCTTTATCAATGACGATTTTGAAAAAAAAAAAAAACAAACACAAAGACATAGTCACAGAACATTTATAATTGGACGTTTTCTTTAACATTTACCAAAATACAGAATGTCAATCCACAAACAATGATAGAAAAAAAAACAAAAAACATTACACAATATAAAAACACATATCCCCAAAACAACACAAACAAGTTTCACTCAAATTTAAACGAAGCTTTGTTTGCTTCTGGAGACAATCATCAATCATTTGTCCATTTGCTAGTTTCTTTATGACTAAAGCAAGAATTGAACACTAGCACTAATCAGATTTCAAAAAGAAAATAAAGAATGATATGATAGTAAAGTAATATTCAGTCAATATTATCACATTCCTAATTGCTCTATCAAACTGGTGTATAAGTATAAAACACTAACTAAAGTATTATTTTCTTTAGGTGCAGAATTGATTGCAGGTTATTTTTCTTAAATGACTCTTAAAATACATCTCACCTTGAAGACCTAAATGGAACAATTGAATGCCTCTTCAGAATACTGTTCTGTTTCAATGTTAACAACACAAAGACTTTTAAATCAGAAAATAAACTCCACATGACAAACACATGTAATCCCCTCTGAGATCAACATGAACACATTCTTGAAAATTTACAAGTGTTTAAATGTCAGGCTGCAATACATATAGAAATGTAACCCATTATGACTCTTCTGTCATATTAAACTTTTACATAATCAGTATAATAGGATAAATTATCTAGTCTTGCACTCTTTAAGAGAATTATACATGCAAAGATGAAGCATAAATATGAATGTCTCATTCCATAATACTCTGAATTTTACTCAATGCCTAATTTTCAATACTTAATAGTCACATAGAATATACAATAACATTCTGTAATACTCTCGTTTTGTTCAGAAGGAACTGTAATTCGTTACGCACACTATTACAGACCACATGTCCTACGTGCCATTGCACAAGCGGAAACGGTTTGTAAATGTTAGCCTCTATTTACAAAACTTCTTGCAATCTGTCTTCTTTTAAACGAGTCTATTGAATGTTTATGATTCTATTTAACAGAAACTGTATTTTCTAACACAATGCATTTTATCAACCGAAGCACTGATCACAATCTCTATTGAATTAACAAAATGTTCAGTACAAATACCTTGCAATCCGTCTTCTTCGTAGAACCTGTCTATTGAATGTTTATGATTCAATTTAACAGAAACTGTATTTTTCTAACACAATGCATTCTATCAACCGAAGCACTGATCACAATCTATACTGTATTAACAAAAATGTAGAGTACTAATACCTTTTTTTCTTCAGATAACCTCATTCTACGCCGTCTGGAATACAACAAGACCGTTTTACTCTCGCCCTCTTGCCTAGTGACGTCTCAACGGACGGGTGGAGAGAACCCCATCCCTACCTCCGATACACCCCTCCTTCTTGGAATAAACTGGTGTCGTCATAGCGGCGGCGGTGGCGCCAAATTCGTTTGTTGAACATTCGAATGGTCACAATACCACTATCACAATGCAACATTACCGCCCCCGACGTGTCTCGCATTTTATACTGTGTCTTGCCAGCGATTGCCTGCTGTCTTCGTCCAGCAGAATTCTTCTTCATTATAAGTTTTTTGTTTGTTCTGCGAAGTGTTCATAATCCGAATATTGTCCATTTTTTGATTTGTATTGTAGATCGATAACTTAATTAGCCGATCAACTTGAATTTCAATTTCGAGAACTCATTGTTGCATAGACTGACAGCCTTGTCTCCCCCTACTATACTTCGATTAAAACGGGAAGTCCTTTCAAGGCCACGAGCTGCGAAAATTTGCGGGTGGGACGGGGGATTGAATCACGATATTCGTTATGACTTAAATTTTTATTATTGAAGTTCCCGATTGGTTGACAGAGTCCCCCTTCTCTTTTCAGCTCGTGACCAGGAAAGGAATTCTTGTTTGATTCTCTCGGCAAGGATCAACTCCATCATCTTCCTCGGTACCTTCTCTACCACCTCGATACCCGTGCAGCGCACGTGTAATCCCTACCGCGGACATTTCACCTCTATTGCACGAATGCTACAAGTTGTAATATTCAATATTTCTCGGTAATTTGCTTTTCATATTCCCTCCTGAAATGTTATCCTAGAGCAAGGTCGCCAATATCTCATTATAGCAGATTTTCGACACATGCTAAATAGCTAATTCGAATTCAGCCGCTGTCTGGAGGAGAATTCTAGAATTCTGCTCTGATCGGTAGTTTTCCGTTGTTTCTTAAATGAATATCGGCATGCGAAAGCTGGCGGAGTACCCTAACAGACAACCGACTGCGTGCAATTTTTCCATCCTCTTTCCGACCTCCTCCCCTTGAAACACACTTCATGCACCCCATAACCACACATGTCGGGAGAGCAGTCAGAAGCTCAGAGTTTATCGCGGCTGGAGCGATGCCCCACTGGGGGAGATGCCTTTATGGAGAAATCCCTGGCAAGCAGAAGTGTAGTTCGGCGCCGGATCTCATCATTCAGCGGAGGAAGATCCCTGCCACCCCCACGAGCAAACAACCATTATACCGACAAGAAAAATGACTTTGACAATTGATTTCAGGGGAAAATCAAACAATTATTCAATACTTATTACTAGTTTAGAAAAGGTTTGTAATACTTCGGCAAAAACTAAGATGTTTTTCGACCAAAAACTGCAAAATTATTTTTCGTATCTCCAGTTAAGTTACATCCTTTAACAGATTTTATAGTCAAAATCTCCGTTGCGTGGGTCCTTGATGCCGAACAATTGGTTTACGGCAAAAGAACTATGTGCCTGTCCGTCCTTCCCTGGTCAACGCAAGCGTCCAAACCGGTCAGAATATTTTCTCAAAATTGATGTTCTCTGATCCATCCGTTCGAACTCGAGGCCGTGACAATTTAAAACTGAGATTTTCGGTATATTTTACATGGAGCATTAAAACCATTTTCTAATTTTCTCAAAAATTGCTCATTTTTTTTCAATAATTAATATCCTCGAACGGAGCCAATTGCTCTTAGAAACTGGTAAACATGTCGCATTTTCTTTGAACTCCATTAATCTTTCAAAATTGCCAAATTTCAACATTATTTCGCCTACTTCAACTACTGAAGGCACAATATTTCCACAACTTCATACGACCGTAATATTAAAAGTAGAGAATTTTCAACATGAATTTATTTAAAGACAACTCTTTAAAGCAGGTCGTAAAGAAGTATATGTCGATTAATAGCAGCACACAGAAGAACATAAACAGTGAAATATGGCTATTGTAGCTAGAAATACGGGAGATTATCTATTTAAATATGTGGGCAAATAATTTCATTGCATGAATCATTGCATTAGACGCCCAGGCATTCAATCTACACGCCCCGTCGACCCCGCTCCAAGTTCTCCCCTCCCCGCAAAGCTGTCTACTCCCCACTACTTGCACTTTCGGCGCTCTCGCGGGCAGATGCTCGGCTCTTGAGTGCAGAATGCCCGCGGGAGCAGGGATTGTGCAGGTCAGGTGTAGGGCGATGCAAAGCCGCGGAGATTGATTGATTGATTTTTTCGTGTATTCGGGTGCGTTAACTGCTTCGGTCATTAGTCCCGTTAGTGTAGTGCATGTTTTTTTCTCGGGAGATGGCGGTGATCTTTCCCCGTCGCATGGCGAGATCCGGCGCCGACCTACCGTCGGATAGTGGGCTTTCCCCCTAACCAGGACTCTCCCACCAGCGGGGCACTGCCCCAGTCGGAACAAGCTCTAAGCTCCCGACCGGTCTCCCGGAATATGTGTAGTTACTGTAAGTGTGTGTGTAAGGGGAGAGGATAGGACAAGGAAGAGGAAGGACAGATCGCGCGCGGTCCGTGGCCCGTTTGGTAGGGTACTGCTCCGGCATTCGCCTGGTGTTGATCGGAGACACCACGGAAAACTACCGATCAGAGCAGCCGGCCTCTAGAATTCTCCTCCAGACAGCGACTGAATTCGACCTAGCTGAAAAGCTAGTGTCGAAAATCCTGCCGCAGGACTCGAACCTAGGACCACCCGGTCAGAGGCGCTGCAGAGACATCAGTTGATGCACTGAGCTACCGCCACCGGTCAGAGCCGCGGGGAGTGGTGCAGGGCTGTGGTACATGTGAAGGGATAGGTCACGAGCAGGAGCGGAGCGTGGCAAAGCCGTGGTGCTGTGCTGGAGCGGTGCGGAGTGGAGAGGAGAGAGGCGAGCAGGCGTGTGCGTGGGCGGCGGCGCGCGGGGAATTCCCTGGGCTCAGGCGCGCGGAGAAACGCGTGCGGCGCGGCGCGGAAGGGGGCGTGGCGCGGCGGAGCGGGGCGCGTGTGGGCCGTGCGGGCACGCAGCGTGCTGTTCGGCTCCCGATCGGGCGATACCGCGTAACAAGGCGGGGGCGGCAGCGTTCCACCGCGCTAATTGTGCGTATTAATTAGAGCGGCCCACCCCATTTCCCCCGGGCGGGCGGGCAGGAAGTGGACGGCGGGGTGCGCAACAATCGACTCCCCCATTGCCCGTCGCCCACGCTGGCGCAATGGGCCGCTTGACTAGTCAACGCCACACTTGTTGGCTCATCTGTGCAATTTATCACGAAATAATCGGGAAATGATCGCGGGATTTATCTGCGAAATAATCGCAGATAAGGAATATTACTTCCTTCTGGACACTATTTTTTTTATTCTCACTATTGTTGTGCTGATTATTATTGCACGTTTATTGCTAATATTTCATGTTTAAACATAATCTTCTGTGTCTAAAATTCGTTCGCGCTCTATAACTTGAATGTGTTTCTTGCAACTATCAGTTTTTAAGACGTGTTCTGTTGAATTTAAGCAGCCACGAGCAGTCACAAAATACCAGTGCAGCAAACCACCCGATTTCTCACACCCACGGGAAGAAAAGATGTTCGATTGAGCAGCAAACCGTTTATGCACTGCTTCCTCACCAGTGAGAGGATCAAACAGATTGTAATTAGACATGAGTAGATGGAAACTATATCCGTTTCTCTATCCTCACTAAATGAAGAGCTTGGGCGGCTTGTGTTGGTCTTGCAACAAAAGAATAATTCAATTTCAATAATCCATCTCGGCGTTCTTATATGCAGAACCTAACGTGAATATAGGTTGCCATTTCATTAAAGCCACCCATCGGCAGAATCAGGGAGGACTTGCTAAACATTGGGATTAATTGTGAATAAAGCTGGGCGTCTTTCTTCTTTATTATCGTGAATGTTTGTTTGACTGTTTTAGAATGCTCCAATTCCACTAGCAAAATTGTCGCCACGTAAAATCAGTATTGAGTTATTTACTGCTTTCTCACCAGTAACAGGATCAAACAGATTGTAATTAGACATGAGTAGATGGAAACTATATCCGTTTCTCTATCCTCTCTAAATGAACTTGGGCGGCTTATTCAAATGAACTACAGTATTTTTGTGACTAGCGGGGATGTTCTCAATAACGGGCACAGTTTACAAATTACTAAATTCACTTAAACAGATTTTACGTCGAAAAGCAGGCATATTTTTTTAGATCGGAAGTTCCAATGGTCTGCTGAGGTGAAGTTTTCTTTTAGGTAGGACATAATAAATTTTGCTCGACCTGCGACTCGAATCATTACGACGATTCCGGTGAAACTTTGGAAAAATTCATGATTTACAAGTAAAGGAACGGGGAAAGAAATAATATTTCGAAATACATTTTAAAAATAATAGTTCGTGTATGAAAATCATCGAACAGACCTGAGGCAGACGTATTTTCACATTCTAAGTGGTTTTACAGCACACACTTAAAAAAGAGCAACAAACTACATGTTTAAGATACTTTAACACGTAATTCTAGCCAAACACCATCTTGTCTACTTTATAAAAAGTCTTGATTTTTTGAATAATAATAGTTCTTCTTAAAGTTGGAAATGCTGCTTACTCTCTTTTGTGTGCTATACATCTCGTCGAAAAACAAAATCAAGTAGCTTATGCCGTTTTCGTTGTGAAATGAAACTTATTTTTATTAATGAAAACGGAATACAGATTTTCTCTGATAATATCTAAGATGTGTTTATTAGGATGTTGCTGTTTTGCATTCCAGTTCTCAAGTAAGCTGGATAAAATAAGATTGTTTTAAAACGTATTTCATATACTTGGTAGCATACTTAAGATTAATTTATTGTAAAACCGTATCATTTAGACAGTTACGTATGTTTCCGATTTCATTGTGTTGTAATAACGTTTTAACCTCAAGCCATTTGGAAAACACCCCAAGCGATTACTTTCCTGGTTAAACTCACAACTTCTTTGCATTCTGTCTCTTCCGGTACCTTCCTGGCTGTATTCTATCAGTACATTCACTCAATTTCCTAGGTGTCCTGTGAGAGATTCGAATTATACACACGGTAAATCTTTGGCTGAGGTGAATTATACTCCATTTCTACTCATATTTTCTCATCAGCTGAGTGAGCGCTTCATGATCGTTTCTTGTAGACCTTTGCCCTCCGAAAGTATCATGACTAATTGCTTCTAACACTGATACGCAAAGAGCTCACGTTCGTCTACTGCGAAAGACATGCCACTGAATAATTACTTTGACAGACAACCTCTGCCTACTATTTACATTGTACTGCAAGTAGAAGAAACTTCATCATTACAGTTAATGAAAAATATGTTTAAAAAAAGCAAGTACTTTCTATACAATAAACAGTACGATATGAATAGCTTTGAGCTGCATTTTTTAAAATTTAATTTTCGGAGAAACATTATTCTGTTTTGAGGAGGATTCTGTTTTTTAAATAATTTAAAATATTTTTCATCCTAGAAAACATCGAATAAAAATATACAAAAAATGTGTAAAATTGCTTCATTTATCGTCCACCATTCCATAAGAAAGTTTTAAATTTTTTACAATGTTGTAAATAAAAAGTTTAGTGCGTTTGTCCGAAGAAGCAAAACTTCATCAATGGACCAAAAAGAAGAGGATATTTTTAGATCTTTCGAAAGTTTTTCACGTTATTAATCCTAACATCTTGCTCAAAATTACCTTCCTATGGAATTCGTGGTATTGCCCTAGATTGGATAACTTCGTACTTTAAACATCGATCTCAAAGAAATACCGTTCTGGCACAAAAGGACCTTATTTACTTATCTTTACAATTATTTGCAAATTGAACATGGGTTCCACAAGGTTCGATCTTAGGTCCTATCCTCTTTCTGCTGTACGTAAATGATATGTCCTTATCTATTAAAAATGGAAAAACAGTTCTGTTTGCCGATGACACGAATGTTCTTTGCAAAAAAGAAACAATAAATAGTACAATTTCAGAAGTTTCAAATTGGTTTTGTAATAAATTAATAGTTAACGAAGGAAAAGCTTTCTCAATATAATTTTGCGTTTCAAATCGGCAATCGTATGCTCCATTGAAAATGAACAATATTAAATTAGCTGATGTTAAGTTAACAAAATTTCTAGGTCTCTCAATTCAGTCAAACCTCACATGGAATGTGCATATAACAGAATTAAACACTAAATTAAGCTCATTATGTTACGCATTCAGAATTCTTTCAAATTCTATCAGCCTTCATGCAGTTCGTTGCATGTATTTTGCAAATGTACATTCCCGCCCTAGATATGGCATAATATTCTGGGGAAACTCATCTTTAGTGCCCATTTAGATTGCAAAGAAAATTATCCGAATAATGAAAAAATGCCATCCACGTGATTCCTGCAAGCCTCTTTTCATTGAGCTTGGAATCTTCCCATTGCCTTGCCTATTTATTTACGAATCTGTAGTATTTGTCAAAACTGACTTACTTAACGGTGGTAACATATTATCATGTAATACTGATATTTACAGTTACAACAAACGACGTAGAAGTCATGTTCATCAAGTATCAATATCAACAGCTCACTACAAGAAATCCACATACAATACATGTACGTTACTTTACAACGCATTGCCAGACCAAATTAAACAATTAAAAATGTTACACAAATTAAAGTTAATAGTAAATGTACTTCAGATTCCGGGACAAGGACCCCCATCTCGATCGGGTTTTTGTTCAGTTTCCCTGATCTATTGAGCAATGCTGAGATGGCCCCTTGATTTGCGTCTGGACGTAAATGTAGCTTCACTATGCGCACGTTTTGTTGATTTCTGTTGCTTGTAGTTGTAGTAGAGCTTAGGGGAGAGTGTTTATTTTGTTAGCAATACACAAAAATCAAATCTGCTGTTTGTTTACCGTTAAAAATAAGTTTTCTTTAACTCGGAAACAAAAATATCTAGTTTTTGAAATGTTAATCTCTCGCTTTTTTAAATTTATTATTATTATTATTATTATTATTATTATTATACTATTATTATTATTATTATTATTTTCATCATTCAACTATTAATAGTTAAATTGTTGGGAAGGGATTCTGAAACTCAAGAAAGCGTGCGCAGGTGATTTTCTCCCACATACAAGTACATCACATACAGTTTTCTACTGTTTTTGACTGAATAAATATTTAAATAGCTAAAACTATCTCATTAAATCTTGAAACACCAGTTTAATGAAAATAATTCAACTCAATTATCTGAGAAGTAAGTAATAGCAATATGGTATATACAAAAATAAGAAAGTAGCCTAAGTGTAAGTAATCATGTCGAACACACAGAATAATTCTAATCCAGTACTTGGAAGTACAACAACAGCAAGAAAAATAACACGAAAGGAAATTGTGTATTCAGAATGGTGTTGCTCGTTAGCAGTTTGAAAGTTCACGTTTCTTCTGCTCGTCATTTTATCTAAAGAGTTCACAAATTTCAAATTCGTGTCTGTATATGCATCAGCTCCCGGAAACATAAACTCAATTGAACTTCCATTTTGAATTATGTAAAGGTCGCCCACAATATCCAGCAATGTTCTCCATCTCCCAACGAAGGTTCTCTTGTATTGCGACGCAGAAGTCCTCAATATTTCACGGACATACATTAAAACTCGGAAGAAAGTTACAAATAAATAATTCATAATCCGGCCGACCTCAAACTTCGCCATCAAGTAAAACTCTTCCTTCAAGCAGTTTCCGTAGCTCTTCTTCTTTACTTCGTTGCAATGTTTTCAAGCTCAAATTATAGGATTGAGGAACAGTTAATGAGTCGAAACTTAACCTCTTTAATTCGTGTTTCTTCCGATGTGTTGTATGATGAAAGCCAAGGCCTGCATTAGAGACCAGCGAAGAGAAAGCTATAATACTTCTACTCGAGCGTTTATTTTTATTTATTTCTTTATTTTGAATTTTTGGACAAGTTAACTACTTCATTCAACTACACATACAACTAAGTCATTGAGGCTCATGAACGATGATCGACAGTAGGCCTGGCCAATCCGGAACTTCCGTTAACAATGTCCACTCGCCAAAGAAAGAAGAAACAAAAAAGTTTATTTCCATCCATATGGTACTATAGAAATTGTTTACAATGGTCTAAGTCTAAGTAACATGGCATGTTAGTTTTCTGCGCGCCTAATACAGTGGCATGGCGAGTGCCTACTACTATAACATGACTGGTTGGAATATCGTGGTGCTTTTGTACATTTCAATACATCTTTCATTATTGTGTTCATGGACGTATATCAAGCGATATAAGAAAGGTGCATTCTACATCTCTAAAGTATAGAAATCAGAGAAAAAAATTCTAAATCCTAGTCTAATTCCTGTCAGAAAAAATAGATATTTGGAAGTTATATTAATCGTGGTTTTGATTTACATTCAAGTATATGATTATTTCAACAATTTTTGCAACAAAGCTTCATTTCTCAACACGAAATACTGTTTAAATATTGTTCAATCAGATTAAAGAGTTGATTTTTCATACCTGTCCGCACTGAATTAAAGTTTGCTAGTGGACCCCACGTCTTGTGACTGAAACACGAATCGCCAACCCGACACCTGCCCGCGCCCCAGGTAACATCAAAGAGTGTCCGGCGCGCACAACGCGAGCCAGGAGGCGGCCCTGTTATCAGCGCCGGCGGCTTGCCAGCGGCAACGGGAGACGCACCGGGAAAGACTAGGGGCCAGGCGGAGTGGGGGCGGAGTAGAAGCGAGGCCTTAGGCGAAGACTGGCCCGGCCCCAACACATAGGAGCGTGACTGCCTGGAGTGGTGGACACACGAGGGCTACTTGCTGGGCGACAGCGTGCGATACAGCGATTAGTGTTGTGTGAAGCACTCCCGACAGTGTCAATGTTAATCCGTCTCCAATCAGACTCTTCGGTCCCACTTGTTGGATGAGCTTGAAGACAGACGAGACGGGAGGCAATTGATACCAGCAAAACCAAGTGAAGATCGTTACCTTATGTAACGTCACTTATCGGAAGATTACACTGGCACTCACAAAAGAGTTATGAGACCCAAAGACTGGACACATGTTTCTCAACATTTTTCGACGCGCTGAATCCGAATCTGAAGTCATAATTGCGCTATCGATTTTTTTAAATCGCGAAAAAACACCGTGAAATAGTAGTTTTTTTGTTATTTTCAGCGCGTCGACATACATAGAGAAAAATGTGTGAAGTCTTTGGGTCTGACAACCTTTTTTTGTGAGCCTTTGTTATTTCTAACTTCATCACCTGATTACCGTTTACACTGCAGCGACTCGGAGCGAAAGGTCCTAAGGTTCGAGTTTTCGTCACCAGCTTTATAATTAGTTTGAAATCAACCGCTCTCTATAGGCGCATTCTAGCGGCCTCTCGCTCCGATCCGTATATTTCTGTGGTGTCTCCATCAATACTAGGCGAAAGCCGGAGCAGTATCTTAACAAACGGCTCATGATCTACGAGCGATCTTTCTCTTCTTTTTCATATCCTCTCTTCTTACACACAGACATTCACTACACTACCACGCATCGGGATATCAATCAGCAGCTTAGAGCTTGTCCCGTATGGGGTGGAGCTTCGCGGAGATACCTGAAGAGGGAAATCCTCGCAAGCCGGATTGTAAGCGACAGGATCTCACGATCTAGTGTAAAGGAACCGCCACCTTCCACTCCATAACATACAGTATGCTTACGGGACTAATAGCCATAAAATTGACGATCCAGGGAGCACAAAAAACCAATAATTAATATTTTCTTTACCTAGCGAACGACGCCTAACGAGCGAAAATAACACGACTTCTCAATAATCAAAGGCTCTTCGTATGCATATATTACAATTAAAATATAAATAAATTTATTCAGAACTATATAATTGTCTGTAGAAAGGATTATTAAAATTCCTATAAAAGCTGTGTGAATCATTGATTATTCAGGTATTGAATGGGTGTTCATAAACCAATCACCAATTTTGTACGTTGAAACAAAATATCAAATGCAAATCAAGAATTTCCGAGCATATTCAAGCATATACTTTTTTTCACGTTTACATTTTTTTGTTTATTTTAAGAATCCTTACATGCGGAAGCCAGTCATAAGTAATCAAAAGTCTTACCGACTTTTCTTCAAGAACACATGATGGTAGCTTGTTACAAGTTCCTTTGTAAGAATTAACCTTCATGGGATTTACCATGTCATGTGAC
Source organism: Teleogryllus occipitalis (assembly GCA_011170035.1). Classification (NCBI taxonomy): domain Eukaryota; kingdom Metazoa; phylum Arthropoda; class Insecta; order Orthoptera; family Gryllidae; genus Teleogryllus; species Teleogryllus occipitalis. The sequence continues at coordinate 230,719 of BLKR01001162.1, read as the reverse complement.
CTCAGTGAAATAACAACTCATTTTGAAGATGCCGTACAAACACACCACATATTTCTCACGTCATCTGTCTTTAATATGCTGAAAAGATAATGCCTTTCCTTGGGTCTACAATATTTGCGAAGCCTTGCGTTGCCTTGCCTTGCTCTTTTTCTATAAGTAAATTTCTTATTTTCACGTACAAGGAGAGGAACCTTTTTAATGCTTACATCATCTCAGTGTTAGTTTCTCTCATTGTGTATATAACAAAAATTATGAGCTCAACCGGATAACTCAGGTTCATCTGTATTTCTTGCTGTTGTTTATATTAATATTTTTAATGATGATGACAAAATTGTATTATGAATACCTTTTTCGACAGAAATATATTTTGTCGAAGATTCACAAAAATATTATACCTTTCGGCCCCTTTCCTGACGAGTAAATTTGTTTGAAGTGATTGGTTTCATCATTAGCATCAGGATGTTTATGTCATTCATTTCTTCTCATTAATTTTTTTGTTTTTCAAACTTATAATTTACATGTGTTTGTCTAGTTTGATTACGTTTCATGGGTATTAAATAAAAATTCATAATGTCTCGTTATAAAAAGTCATAATTTTGGGTGTTTTGGTATTTTGCCGTATATCAGTCACTTTTCATATTTGGGTCATAATATTCGTCAATTATTAAAATAATTCGTTTCCATTCGTCTAGCACTAGTCAAGCACTAGATTGACACAACTGGTCGACAGTGATTTTGTTAAATGGCTAACTGTAGCTGTTTCTTTTGTACTATGCTACGCTAAAGCCGAATACAACCTCAAAAAGTGTTCAGCGGGCTCCGTTTTCGTGTAATTGCACTTATACTAAAACTATATATATTTCGTAGATAGTTATGTGTTGTTTATGCTGGAGCGCTAGTTGCTTGCAGATGTATTTCAAGACGGTAGTTGATAACAATGTATGATATTGTAGATTTCACTCAAAATATGAAATAAGATGCCAGAGCGGTCAAATCAGTTGAGTCATTTCGCGCATTGTGAAGCGAATTGCAGTGACCCACGTAAACGACCGCGCCGACTCGGCGCGTTTTGTACGTGGGTCACTACTCGCTAGATGCGTGTTGAGCGAGACACATGAGGAAGAGCATTTCGTCCTGTATATGCCTGCGGAAGAGTATCTCGCCCCGAGGAAGGTCGCAGCATGGCGGCATAAACGTTGACATCTGCCATTAACTGCCACCGGGTCATACCCAATTGCAGTTCAAGTAAATGTATGTATGTATCTGTATCTAGGGCGCGGCGTCTCCCGGACAGCCAAGTCGATACTAACGCCGGCCGCGGAAGCCTACGCTCTCAAGAGATCACCTGCAGCCATTGCTTCTGTTCTTCAGCGTAACAACGCCATTTATTCAGGAGAATTCAAAATTGTCTTCCGCGTTACCGTGCGCCAAATTGCCTTCCGCCTTCTGTGCATCCGCGTAATCCGCGCGCTTGGAGTCTGATATGTCACACGTGCCTTGTGCATACATTATCGTGAGGCAACAAAATTCTTGTATGTTGCTGTGGACAATGCATTCTGTCGTATGGTTGTAATGCGTAGGCATTTGATTCTTCAAACTGACAGAATAATCTTTTTTTGGTAATTTCAATTTGTCGGCGTTTTGCAAATCTATTTTCGCAAAAATAGCATCATTGTGGATAACAGAAGCTCCACTTCTGAGAACTGATGACAAAACACTTCGTATATCGGCTACCATTTATGTTACCTCCTAGTCCACTATCCAATAGTTTATTACTGTCGAAAATGTTCATCAACATTCTTTTTACCCCTTAATTTTTATCAATTACTCATACTACTTTTTCTTCGCACACGTGTCCCTTGCCAAAAAGCCTTCAACACAGTTTTATTCACTTCAATATCCTTGTTTATTGCTCTTATCTTCAGCAATATCTTTCTGCAATAGTACAGAATACCCACATCCCAAAGGTATTTATCCATCGTACACTTCGCGTAGGACTCGTCTACCATTGCCTATCAAGTCTACTATACATTTATATTCATTTGCTCCGTCAAAACTATTAACATCCTTTTTCACCAACCCACTCCGAGCTCCATAAGCTGACAACTTCCCCTCTTTGCTTCCCACCCAAGTTTTCCAGTCGAGAGCATTTCTTAGTACACCAAGATCACAAAAGTCCTTTAGCAATGTCACCAATTTTGTGCCACGGATCTATCATATTCTTCACATAGTATCAAGGAGATTTGAGGCTTCAGAGGTGGATACAGAGTAATTTGCTCATTCTCATCACGCTACTCACAATCGGTTGTGCTGTCCCTCCGACTGGCGTGAGGGACTAACGACAGGACGAGACTTCCAATACAAATTCACGAAGAACGTAATGATATTTTTCTCCATCTAGTTGCTGCTAGCTCTAAAATTGGTCGGGTGAAATGATATATTAATCCATCTCGGGTCGGAACGAATACCAACGTATTCTCACCTGAACTGGCTATTACTGGCACGACGAATCCAAACCTACTAGGACCATAGCGAGAACATCCGCGGGACTCGAGGTTTCCCTGCCCAACCCTTTGGTGCGTCTCAGTCGGCATTTATATCGAAACAGGGGAGCCGAGGGAGCGATTGCAATCCCTCACCAGAATTAGAACTGAAGTACAACACTTCCCCTCATTGGGCGCCACTTTTTTATGTTTTTGTATTATTACTGTTCCTGTACCCTGCTGTTTACTATTTCTTCGCATCTTAGCCACTTGGCAACACCTCCCCACCACGTCGTTTTCTTGGGAAGTTCTATTGGAAGTTGCGTTTTCTCGATAATCCATTTACAAGATGATTGATTGATGATTCCATGAGCGCCAACCGCTAAGGTCATTAGTTCCGTAAGTGAATTGCAGGTGTTTTTTAGAGGGGTGACCGTGGTCTTTCCTACTGGATGGTGAGATCCGGCGCAAACATACCATCGGCTAACGATTTCCCTAAACCAGGTATCTCCCATCGGCGAGGCACCACCCCAGTCGGGGCAAGCTCGAAGCTTCCGACCGGTGTCTGGGCTCATGTGTGGTAGTGTAGTGCATGTAAGTGTAAGCGTGTAAGTTAGAGGTGTGGATAGGACAAGGAAGAGGTAGGGAAGATCGCGCACGGTGTATCGTCCGATGTTAGGGTACTGATCCAACATTCTCCGGGTGTTGATCTGAGAAACCACGGAAACTACCAATCAGATCAGCCGCTCACTAGAGCTCTCCTCCTAACGGCGACTGAACTCGACCTAGCTATCTAGCTGGTCTCGAAAACCCTGCCATCGCCGGAACACAGGACCTCCCGGTCAGAGACACTGCAGTGACATCAGCTGATGCCCTGAGCCACCTCTCCCGGTACCATTGACAAGTCGAAGACACGGTAGACCCGCGTGTGAGTGGAATGAGCAAATGGTTCGATGTCCAGCTCCGGAGCCTTCATTTCCACCGCCGCCGCCTGTTGCCGCGCCACCTCCGCTCCCCACGTCCGCCTGCCTGTCTGCTGCCCACCGCGCGCGCGCGCGCGCGCCCTCTACCTCTCTCTCTCTCGCTCCCTCCCGCTGCGTCCGCCACACGGCGCGGTTATAAAGCAGCGTGCGGCCGGGCGGGGCGCACACTAACTCCGTGGGACGCGCGCCGCCACCAGCTCCTCTCCGCGCTCCGCTCCGCTCGCCCTTCTCCGCCGCCGCCACCGCCGCCCTCCGGCCAGTTCGTTCGTTGGTCGCTGCTGCGCCGACTCCTGCGCCCGCCACCGCCGCCACCCGCGCTCCGCTCCACGCACCATGAGGCTGCTCACGCAGGTACGACCCGCCCCGGCGCCTCCGCGGCCTCCCGCAGCCGGCGACTTCAACGCGCGAGCTGCAAGACGCGGCGAGCGACCAACACAACCAGTGCAGTGCGTTCGCGGTTACAGCCACGCGGGGGCGGTGGGGTGTGCACAGTGTTAAGAATTCCACCGAAATTTGGTTGCGATTTAATTAAGCAAATGGCGAAATAATAAAGAATTATTTTTAGTGTGTCTTTGCATTTGAGACAACGTAACCGGGCTATAAACATGTGTCAATGTCCATTTTCATGTTTGCTCTCGATTCTTTACTGACATTATCTTATGAAATACCGTAACATTTTGACGTGATTTATTCGCAGTGTGTTTTCGCGGTTACAGCCACGTGAGGCGATGAGGTGTGCACAGTGTTAACAATACAGTCGAGATTTGGTTGTGATTTTATTTAGAAATGAAATAGCGTAATATTTACTAAGGACTTATTTCTAGTGTGTCTTGGCGTTCCAGACAACATAACCAGAGTAAATGTGTGTCAATGTCCATTTTCACGTTTCCTCTAACTTTCGATTCTGTATTAGCACATCTGAAGCAATGAAAAAGGGTAATATTACTACGTCATTTATTCGCAGTGTGTTTTCGCGGTTGTGCCCACGCAGGATGCTTTTGGGGCAAGTGTTAGAGTACGCAGTGTCAGTTTTGTCTGTCTCGATTCCGTTAAGGTTCAAGATTGGAATTAATAGAAATTATTAATATTTTTACTGTGTCTTCACTTTAAGATCCATGCGGATTACTGGAAGTTAGTGTGCACAGTGTTGTTTTGTACAGTTTGATGCGGTAGAAGATTTGAAGCAAAGAAATAGCTAATGTTAGAGAATGATTCTGAGTGATTTCGCGTTTTGGCTGACATCTTGAAACGATCAAGCAGCATTGAAAGTGTCATTTTTTTCTGCTCTATTTCGCACGAAACGGTACAATATTTGTTCACGATTTATTTCCAATTTGTTTTTACGGTTGGCCCAACGTAACCTACTATCTTTGCAGTGCACAGTACCCTTTTGTTTCATTTTTCTCGAATCTGTTGCATTACAGAGCTTTAAGTTACCATTTACTACATGGTTACTTCACAGAGTATGTTCCGAGTGTCTTTCTGCACTTACATCGTTTCGGACTGTTGAGTTTCGAGTGTCAAATGCTCCATCTGTCGCAATAGTATTCAAAAGAAGATTTCAACCAATTAATAACAAATTTGTGCCAGATATGTCGTCGTCTTCGTGTTGAAATATTTCCAAATTTATGTATGCAGAACTTCTGAAGAATGTATGGAACGTGGTTTACGATTTCATTATCAGTCTTTTTTTTGTACCTGTACATTCACAATTACTCAACAATGTTAGTTACAATTAATGATTATTGAACATTAGTTCTGATATTGTTTATTAATAGATAATTTATTTTACATATATCGCCCATTTGTTTTATTCTCGGGAACTATCAAAACGGAAATTACATCCAAAAGTGTTGAGATAATTTTCGTATTTGAGTCATTTTATTCTGAGATTCAAGAAGGAGTTTGAATTTTTCATGGTCGTGGTTACATGTTACGTGGTCTTTCATCAAATACTTTACTAGTTCTTGAAATCTGGAACGAACGCAGAATGTTATATTCCGTATGTAGTTATAGATGTGCATTTTCCATCAAATGTGTAGTGTATTTAACAAGACTCCCCTTTTTACAGACACCTGCATTCTCGAGACTTCGTTTATTTTCTTACTTTCTTTCTAGATTGAAACAACTCGCAGACAGGTTTAAGATATTTCATATTGAATGCTTTTGCATCTTTGGACCATTTCAGTTAAATTTCCAGTTGTTTTTGTTGTTTGTTAGTTTTGTACTGTGGTTCATATAATCACTAAGGACTATTTTTGATATATCCATAAATTATTAAGAAAACGTAGGCATTACATAAATTTAAACACCGATAAAATGACTCCGAAAGTAATGCAATACAACACGTATTTATTTGATGCTTCAATACTAGCCTTGCATAAATACTTGTGGCATCAAGTATTTAATTATTCATTTATTTATTTATTTATTTTCAATTGTTATTAAGATAGGCATTAACATTTCTGATTGCTACGCAAACTATACAATGTTGTGTGAAGAAATACATTTACTAAACCTAAAAATATAAAAATTTTACCATTTTTTAGAACGAAGATTAAAAAAGTGTTTCATTAATTAGATTAGGATATAACTATTTCAGGAATAACGTCACAATTATGTTCACATTATAGGAATTGGGTACTTTCTGTAAACAAACACGGTATATTGATTTTTTTGTGGAGAAGTAACAAAGTATAAACCATACAACATTGTTAAGAATAATTGTTACGACCTTTTCTATTCCCTCACTACAGTCCTCTAGCCTTAAAAACGCCGAATGAAAACAAATTCGTGCACGCCCGAAACATGAAATGTTTCTCTTGGAGCCCCAATATCGTCCTTTTTCGTCATTTTCCGTCGCGCAGACTCCCGCACCGTAGGCTAAGCTAACGATACACGATCGATGCAAATATTTTGATTGGATATTTGTTGCCGTTATTTGATATTATGTTTACTTTAGACATTTTTCTCAAATATCTCACGAAAAGGAAATATTTACCTTTCATATTGACCATTCCCATTTCTCATTTACGCGCAAATAAAAAGTAAACATACGCACACGATCCTGCTCCAATTTCTGCCAGCGATGAAATGCCCGATACACTTTTTATTGAATAGGGTGACCGTCACAATTGTATCAATACAGAGGGCCGCTTTAACTCCATTCAGAGCGCATCAAAGGAGCCCCAACGGCTGTGTATTACCGCACGGGATCAAATTAAAACGCGCGTATCTAATGAAGCGATTATTATAGGCCTCGACAGCCAGGCCCGGCTAAATTGCTTTCATTCTCTAATAACACGCAGTGAAGCCAGGTCAACCAAGCTGCCAATTTTGCCCGGAGGTTGTTCAGGAGACGTAATTTTGGGATGTTGGTGATGTAAAAGTGTGTTGTTTTTTTGTGCACGTTTCATATTTGTGGAACGGTGTTGGTAAATTGGGTAAATATTCTATGATGTTCATTTTAGAGGGTAATAAAAAATTAAGCTCGTATAATACCAAACAATGAATGTATTCTAAATTGCAAATCCTCTCACAAAACGGTAAATGTGTGCTATCATTATCAATTATGCATCTACAACATGTTTTCTGATCTTTTGTTCGTACCAAAACTGTTTCAACATAGCAGGGAAGTTTCAAGTAAATAATTTTATCTTACTTGAAAGAGAACTTAAAGAATCAGAAACTTGAACAGATGTTAATAACTCGGGTAAGCAGCCATTTTACCTTTTTTGTGTTTGAATTTTTGACCTCGACCGAAGAATTTTGAACTTTGTACTTATTTAGGTTACTCATCATACATTAAATATGATTTTTTTCATTTTGATGATGATTAAAATAATAATAATAATAATAATAATAATAATACTTTAAAATTGCGTTCAAAATATCTACCGTATGCACAACCTCGCTTACACCTGAAATATTGTCAATTTCTCCATCTACTAACTATAAATCGAACATCCTTCCTACAACTGCCCAGCAGCATCTGCGTCTCTCCAGTGGAAGCGAGGTCGACATTGAAAGCCCCGAAGCCGAAAGCAGGCTGGGGGGGGGGGGGAGTCCAGCGGTTGATGAAGCCGAGCGCGACTGCTTTCCAGCAAGAAACGAAGGGCACGTCGTTAGGGAAAGAAGCGGGCAATCTCCGACGCGGTTTATCCGGCGCGGCCGACAGACAGCGGAGAACTCCCCCGTGACGCAACGCCCGCCCGCCCGCCCGCCCGCCCGCTGCCAGCCTTTCCGCGCGCCTGCACCTCCGCCTCGCGCGAGAGCAAAACGGAATTCGAGATTCTGCCGCTAACGCGCAAACGCGATAGCAGATGGGATGACAGAGAAAAGCGGGAAGGGAAAGGGAAGGGAAGAAATACATTGGAAATGATGTGAACGTCACACAGAGAGAGATGGAAAGGAGGGAGAGAGAGCGAGAGAGGGAAGGAACGAAAGAGAGAGTCGGAGACGAAGGTAAAGGGAGTGCGAAAGAGTGTAAGTGAAAGAAAGATGAAGGAATGGAGAGAGGAGAAGAAGAGAGTCAAAATGAAAAGGAGTAAAATAAAAAAACGAAAGAGAAATATCTTTTTTGCTTTAGTTTCCAGTTGTAGTACATTGTTGAATATATATCTAAACTATATTTTATCTGCATTACCTTTATAATGAACTAGGGTAATAATAAATATAAAACCGATACCAACACTGATTTCCTGAAGGACTACTTGAGAACGTGATCTGCCGAACATCTGTGCATAAGACGTTGCCTACAATTCAGGGGCAAACGCTACAAGTGTAACTCCGTTATATGAGATTTCCCACTATTTACGTTCACTGGTAAAAAGTTATCATTGTAGACCCATTTACATGTTCTAGAAGTGTGTAAGGTTCTAGACTGTATCTGTATTAGCATTGTTTCCATGTTTGTCTGCAGTTTTCTCCCAGACTTCTCACTGAAAAGGCGCGGATGGGAATCGCATCCGTAGAAGTCTCCTAATACGTGTGCCTAGACGGAGAGCGAGCCAGAAAGGGTGAGGGGGTCACAGAATGGTACCTACGTTCGCCGGTTCGTTTCCGGATTAAAAATTGCGAGAACCACTCCGCGTTTCGTAAGCCACCGCCCACGGTCACCCAAACCTCGGCGGCGCAGATCGGCATTTACCGCGCCCCCCCTCTCTGGGTTAACTGAACCCGCGTGTAAGTAGTGTGGGGTGGGGTGGGGTGGGGTGGGATGGGGTGGGGTGGGCAGTGGTTGCGTCACAAAGTCCTCGCGACTTCTCAGGAGCTACGAGACTGTGGCCTCGGCATAGACACAGGCACTACAGCGCTGAGAGGAATTTCGTTCTTGCAAAGCCATGACTCCCGTTTTTTATTGGGAGACCTAAGTCATATTATTATTAATGCCGAATTTTCGTACTTAATAGTTAAGTAGAAAAGGAAGGCCAAACCAAACAGATATTATACAATTAAAACGATCATCTCATTTTATATTGTTTAATATTATATGTACTTAATAATATTATGAATATCTTGAGACAATGGAAAGTAAATGAAATTGGTTTTCAAATTAAGATTACATTATTTACTATCTGTTAACCGTTTTTCGATTGAAAGATAAGAAAAGTTTCAATATACTCAATGTACTTACGATTATTGACCAATGTAAAATGCACTGTTTATTCAGCTTGATAAATGATAACTAAGTATGGGCTTGGTCCTTCGAATCATCAATAAATTATATTATAGGCGTTAAGAAGAGGCATTATTTATATCATATACATATTAGAGAGATGTGTTTACAGTGCGTAAAATCGTGTTTTACCTAACCACGAAAGAATGGCGGAAAAGGCGGGCATAAGCTTTTCGAGATATTTGTTTTAAAAAAATATTATCTTCGACAAACTTGAAATATATTTTGTTATATTTAGGCAGAAAATACTAATTTTATTTTTAGCTCAAAGATGATTGGATGGAATGTGAACTGTTGCAAAAGAACTCTTTTTAAAAGTACTTGCTCACATATTTTAATGTAGTATGTAATAAATTGAGTGCCTTAACATGAAACTGTATTTTAATTAATGTTTCTTCTTTTGCGTATTTCCTGCGGCCTGTTGTGCACAGAGTATTTCTACCTTCCCTTCAAAACAAACTCGAGCTCAAAAAACGGGTTTCCCACTATTTAAAAGTGAAACGAGACTAATACACTCCATTCTTATTTATCTGCTTAGTTTCTACGCATTCTCTGTATAACTTACAACACAAACAATTACTGCTTCATAACCCATCATTCATTGCGTTTATATGGGAATTTGAGTAATATTTAATTGAGCTAATAATACAATTGCAGCCACTATGTTAGGGGATTATTTTTATTGAATACTTATTTATATAATTGTAAAGCGCAAACATTTAGGCCAATGCATTGTATGGTTAACATTTGCTAAAGAGGTGAAGAAGCCTGTCCATTTCTCTATAATGAATAAGTAGCAAAAAGGGATGTGAAATTACTAACTGGTCAATATTCGCAAACTCTGCAGGCATTTCATGATTATTAATGAGGTGTCACATATCCGTACAAAATGAGCTAAATAAAGATTGTGAAAAAAATAAAAGTAAGCTATACTTTTCCCTTTATACACTAAAATCTTACGCAATGAAGTTGTAAACTTTGATATTTCACTAGCGTGTTCGCTCTGAAACAGTCATTCCCTCTAATAATCCCTCCGTGTACGCACGCTGTCGGGCACGAGCTGCTCGCGCGATTCCCGGAAACGAGTCAACGCTATTCTTATGCAAATGTTCCGGCTGAATCCCGCCAATCATTCCGCTTACATGTGTGTAACAGATCACCACGCATCCCCGCGTTCCATTTTGATAACCGTGTGTCGGTTCGCTCGCCATTATTCTCTCGGTAACACGGTGGTCCGCGCGCTTGTAGCGAAGCTGTATTTACCTATTCTTGGAACGTTCACTGGTTGAAGTGTCTCGCAGAATTTCATCCAAGCGCAAATGACCATTCTGAAAGCTGTAGTTTCTGTTTCGTACGGAATATTGCTAATTTCTTGGCAGAGAAGTCTTGCGGAAATAATGTATCTGGAAAAATGTATGTTAATAAAAGTGCATGTCCATTTTATTTGAGATCCAGAATAAAATCCTTCGTACGATTACCAATGACCCGTGGTATATAACTAATAAACAACTTCATAGAGAACTACACATATAACCAATTGTAAATTACATTTCCTTACTATCATTCAAATTCTTTTGCAACCTCCAAAATGCCCCTTGGACCAGCCAATTTAACCTCAGAAAAACCAGCAACCTCGGAAAAAGAATTAAATCCCGTCTCCCAAAAATTAGAGATTTTTGTCTCACTTCTCACTCTCAATCCTTTTTCTTCACAATATTAACAACAATCATCATGACGGTACTCAGTGGGGATGTCCTCGATCAAAAATAGGATTATGATAGTGTGCAAATTTACAGTTACTAGTAACTTCGAGTCAGTATCTGTTATAGTACATAGTAAAAACAAATACTCACCTGTAAAGTGGTTTTCCCAATGATCTGTTGAAATAATTTTTTTTAAAGTGAAAAAAAAGATTAAAATTGCAAAACCAGCATTACAATAGTATTTAACGTAATTTAATTTTTTCATATTTTGTTGTCATGCAGTCTTCAATGAAAATCAAACAGAATATTGCACTCCTGAATCATACAAATTTTCCTAGATCTTTTGTTCATAGTACAAATAATGAGACCACAACGTGAAGTTTCTGTGACAAAACATAAGTGTATATATAGTTGCAGGGTTAATGTAGGCCTGGATAGGTATGTACTACCTGCAATCGTTGCCAAACGGTTTCCTTGAGTTGCACGATCAGAGGGCCCAGCGCCTGTAACTACAGGCAACCCGCCGAGCACCGGCGCAGCGGAACGGGACTGCAGCCAACGACCTACACTCCACCCACTCCCGCCACGCTCCACCTCCCACAACACAACGCAATCACAACCGCTACCTCCGCTTTATCCACCCACTCCACACAAACACCCTCGCACTCCACGGCCGTTACTCATAACGTTGCCACCGCCTCACTCCTTCGCCACCGTCACCGTCACCGTCACCGCCACCTCAAGCCATTACCACAGCTACCGCCGTGTTATGAATCGAAATGCGGTAGAAACCCGCTCGACAGTTCCATGTCGGAACTCGATGCTCTATCTCTCTCCCTGCCTGCCTGCCTGCTCCTTTCTTTTCTCCCTCTCCCTCAGTCGCTGGGTAGGCGAGCGAGCGGGCGTGGACGCCGCCGTAGCGGGAAGCTTTTCACCTATTTTCTCTTTCACTCTACTTGTCCGCGGTAAAAGTCACGTGGGGCTCCCGCTAACGCTCCCTGAGCCGGGCCCCCAGCACTCTCGCTCTCCCGACGAGCGCGCGAGCGCGTTTTCGCTTCACAAACGCCCCACCAGAGCAAGCGTCTTTGCTGCAAAGAGCGGAGTTATTAAAACCGTCTCCGCGAGGCTGTCTAATTAGAGGCGTAATTGGCAAGCGGGTCGGGGGGACTCCCCATCACCAAACACTGCAAACGTCACTGAAGTTCAGCTCAGGCGAATATTCAAGAGCGGGATTTTGTGAGAAGACTTAGTACGAGTGAGTGCCGTGCGTTTGTGTATGAAAACTCTCTAATTTGCGGAGAAATTAGAAGTGCTAGGTAAAACCAGAGACCTTTCAGTAGTTGTTAATTAGATTTCGGAATAAAGAACGGTGGTTGATTAACCTACTCAGAGTTGTTGTTTTTTTTAATATTTACCGGAAAGTTCAAGTAATAATTTCATAAGTAAGAGAGTGCAGAAATTATTCATAAACAGGAAACTGTATTAAACTTGTAATGAAAACTGCATGAATAAAGCTTGTAATAAATAATAATATAAAAAGTTGGGGGTTAACAAGAAAGAAATATAAGGCCCTCAATTAAATTTCTTTCATACGTTACAAAAAAAATTTCTCACTCAATTCATGCGTCACTCTACATTCACTTTTGCATTCCGTAATTAAAAGTGGGTGAATTCTGGTTTGTTAAATGCATTTTATTACATAAAATTACGTTTTAGATTTTTTAAATGCGAAATTCACCAACTCCCGCTTTCCTCAAAACAAATTTCATCGACTCATTACATGCTTCAGGAACAAAACAAGAACAAACCGCACTTCAAAATTATGTTTTGAATTTAAAGCTTGCACAGTTATTGGTTCTCAACATTATCGTTATTTACTTTGACTTACTCATGAGTTCCATGGATATTTCGCAAAAGCTTCCAAAGGAGTGTGCGTTAAGCTTGTGTAATGCGGAGAAAAAACTCGCCATCTCTTAAAGAACGCGTAAAATGTTCATTAGTGAACCTATTATCACGTAACGTGTTCTCGAGTACACCGATGAAACCTCCTTAGCAGTGTGTTATTAAAACCCTTTCCGTGTTGCTACCTAACGAGAACTGTAACAGTGGAAGAATAAAACCGAGATATAACAGAGGTCGAACCGTGCGCCCTCTTGCTAAACGTAAACGAACGTTCTCGGCAAAACATAAATAACTGCTGTTCAATTTCCTTTCCTCTTTTTAACTTATTTTGTTTTGTTTTGTTTCCTAGAGAAAACACGTAAGCCATATAAAAGACATAGAGTTTGCGGTAATGATAACTATGTTACTAATTATTTCAATCTCTTTCTCCTCGAAGTATTTGAAGGTATTTTACGCCCTAACCTAATTATAGATAAACTTGAAATATCAACATATTTTGCTACAAAGATTGTTGGGTTTGGCCAACGAATAAACTTGTGCACGTAAGCAATCTTTTGCAAACACGAATACTTTATTTTAGAAGAATTCCAATTTCAGAAGCCAGAATATGTTGAGTACTAGCTGAATAAGTGAGCTTTAGGCATAAAATCATTCCAAAACATTTCTATTCAATGTTTTGGGTATCTTTCTCACTAAATTTTAACACATTTCCATATAAACGAAAAGATAAGAAAGATGTTGATATCATTGTATTATTCACAATCTCAAAATGTAAAACTTCTTAATATTATCAGAGTCTGAAAGCATCGTCATGATTTCACTACGCAGAGCTTTGACCACCTCTACTGTAGTGACTTCCCATTCCCACACCAGCAAGTATCCTTTTGCCAGTGGTTTGCGTCGACCTTGAAAAGCCGCGTCGCCACCACAAAAAACACCTCTCCCAATTGGCAACGGCCGCACCAACCGCGCAAACAAACCATAAAACTATTTATACCGCAAAATGCCACCTTGGAGAAGTAGCATGAGGGTCACACAGAATGCGCATTTTCAGTTCCACGTCCTTACCCCACAAATGAGCGGCGAGACGTTGCAAATTAAAAAGGAGGTCGTGGTTAGAAATATCTTCTCTCTCTTTGACGTCCTTACTACCCAGATCGGACTAGCCTCTAACATTCGAGTAGATGCAGTCCTGAAGGAAATTTAGAGCATATCGGATGGACTGTTTGACCGTTTGAGAATGGTGGATTAAGCATTCAATCGTTTTCATCCTTATTGGAAAGGTGAGAGTCGGGACAGAATGTGGGATCGCGCGAGCTCCGGGATCCGTTATTTACAGTATTGTTCCGCCATCTGATCGGAAGAAATAACGGAAACTTCCAATAGGACCAACTAGCATCTATAATTCCCATTCATTTAGTGGTAGTTTATGACCGGCACTTACTCGACGGGGATGCTACGCCATTGGCTGGACATAAAGCTATGCTATCGCAGGTTTAGGAATCTTCAGATATAAATTCAAGGGAATCTACACTATCGGACCCGATATTTTAATTTTCGGCATTTGCATTGCTTCAATTTACTTTTATCGCTAGTTTTATATGCAATTAATAAGTTCATTAGCGTGTTTCCATACGATTTAATGTAGTTTCTTTGAGCCAAATTGCAAGATACAAGCTTCTTTAACATAACACTCGGACAAGAAATGAGCATTGTAAATTGCATTTGAATTAAGGAAATACTTCAACAATTTAAAATTGAGTAATTTAAAAGTATTTTCATGTGCGTCACTAAAACTATAAATTTTAACAATTCTTAACTATTTTTCTTTAGATACTTCCAATTGCTATTTTTTGTTAATGAGAAATTTTCAAAAATATTATCGTATTATTAATTAATTAGAAAATGATTTTAAATGTAAATAAGATTGTATAAAAATTATTCCCCTTGAAAACCTAATTTCGGACAATGTACAAACAACACAATCAAAATGATCAGGAACGCACATAATCTCTAATTGTTATTCCAAGTGAGAAAAACCATCATTACCTCCGCCTCTAGTTTCCGCTCAAATTCGCTCCCCGTATCCCAGCATCGCTGCAACTCGACCCGTTTCCGAGTCCTTGGTTGACATGGCATTTTGGTAATTACTTTAACGATCTGCCGCCGGGCGGTTCCGCGCAAATTAAATTTTAACTGCGATATCTCCGCCGTGGGCGCCAGAAGCAATAGTTCCCCAGGACGTGTGTTCGCTTACCACGAACGGTCATCCCATAGCTTAAATTGAGATCCGAACGTGATAAATTACAACGCGAAGAGGGAGGGGGGGTCCGGCCAACTTTCACCGTTCCATTCTTTCGAGAACTCTCCACCTGTTTCCGGAAATACGGCCTCCCTCGTTCCGGAGATACGTTAACCAATAAAGTTGCCCGGCCGCTCGGGGTAACAACGCTCCAAAGAGAAAAAAATCTCGTTTCCTTCAGACTTATAAACGTAATAAAACCACTCACAAAAAAATCAAACGGTATTGCACCCGCAGATCCCAGGGATTTGTCGGTTCACACTATTTTGTTTACGTGCCGCTGCGCTGTTGTCATTACAACAACGTGGAGGCGACCAACTGACCATAACAAAAACCGCAACTGGAGCGGCGGGCTGTTGTTGAGAAGAAAAAAAAATACTTTCGCCGTCAGTGATCTAAGAGCCGCAACTGGTTCGGAAGAAATCCAGGGCAAGAGCGACAAGTCCTCCGTTCCGCACACAAAGCATACGCTCAGCATGAACGCTCGCGGACCTCCCGGTCGCCTACGCGCGGATGCAAGGGCTGATTGATTGATTGATTGATTGATTGATTTGATTTTTTCGTGTTTCCGAGCGCGTCAACTAATTTGGTCATTGTTCCCGTAAGTGTAGTGCATGTTTTTTCTTGTGAGATGGAGGTAATCTTTCCCCGTTGGATGGCGAGATCCGGCGCCGACCTACCGTCGGCTAGTGGGGTTTCCCCCTAACCAGAACTCTCCCACCAGCGGGGCACCGCCCCAGCCGGGACAAGCTCTAAGCGCGGATGCAAGGGCAAGCCCGCTCAAAGCCACAATGGCTTCGGTGGTAAGCAGGGGCAGGGGCGAATCCAGCGGATCATTTTGGTGGCGAGGGATGACGTATCGTAAATTTTTGTTAAATAATAAACATATTTGTTACTATATTGTACATTATCTATGGTGTATTAATTACAATATTATTTTTTTAAAATAATTACCTAATTCTAACATTAATAAATATTTAAATCAAATTTGTCAAATAAGGGAAGGTAACAAACAATTCTAGGCCTGGGGGGTGCAAGGCCCTCGTGATCCTCCTGGATCCGCCACTGAGTATGGGAGTGCGCGGCCTACAACAAGAGGAGGTGCCAACTACATGTCTGGGATCCTCTGGCCCTTTCCCATCAAACGTTTTTATTTACAAAGGACATATTTTATGAGTAAATAAATAAACAAAGTTAATGACATGATATGTCAAATTATACAATTAGTAAGTACGATTGATTTTACACAGAATCATTTTCAGGGTTGCCAGATGGTTTGGATAGTCGCTTCCACGAACGCCGTATATAAATTTCCTAAATTGTCGGCTTAAATAGTAGGGAAGTAATGTGTTGATCATATTAACGGATATCAAATGTTTTATTACGTTTAGTCACGGGGCCCATTTTGAAATGTTCAGAGGGGACATGGCCCCCATGCCTCCTTGAACTCACGTTTATGATCGTAAGCAATGTTGCGAATGTAATGTACTTCACATCTTTCGCATCTTGGTATAAACACTTACAATGAATGAAGATATAATGATTTCTATAAAATTATCGTGAATACCATTCAGCAGAGGAGAATTCAGTCAATCCGTCACTTAAGAACCGAATACAAAAGAGGAATTTAATAATTTATTATAAATTAACTGCAAAATAGATGCTCAGTACCCACCATGAAATCTAGAAATTAATTATAATTGAAAATATCACAAATAGAATTGCTAAAAAGAGAATGTATATCGTAAGGCATTACAAAATAGTATTCCCCTTCATGCACCGACTACTGACTTATTTCAGCAAAGGGTATCTGATGACATAGCATAGTCTCTAATTATGGTCCTCAAGTTTGTTTATTTTTATTTCAAGACTTCATTCTGCACGAATTTCGTGAGTATGCCCAAAACCAGACACCTAGTTCACTTTTTTTCATTTACGAATACAGACCTGTCCAATTTTAATTATTAGCCTCATTGCTAATCGTATTTCCGCGTATGTCATAACGTCCACGTATATTTATGTATCCTTCTTAACTTCTTTATAATTTCTCTGCTCTCAACAAATCGTCTCTCATGTAAGTAGCTATATCGAACAATGCTACTATTTGCATGAGAATTTTAATAGCTGGATGCTCAAATACGTTGTTTCCTCAGTAAGTTTCCTCGGATCAATTTCATGTGGGTGCCGGAACTGTCGCTTAATAACGGAATAAGGACCTCAAGTGATTCTTTGTCGTCGTACACGCTCACTCTGCCACCTTTAGAGATGAACAATGAGCTTATCTACCTATCCCAAAGTTTTATGAAGACTGCGCGGATGTGTGTCCTGGTCTTGATTAGGGCTGAAGCAGCGTGTGTTGAAACAGCCGGCCCCCTTTACCCCCAGAAAGGGAAGTGAGAGCGAACGAAAGCGAAGCCGCCCGGCCGCAGAGGGTCCTCGCGGTGGCATTCTCGTTGCGTGGTGGCGGTCAGGGACCCTGCGTGCGCGAAGGCGCAAGGCCAGGCGGCCGGGCGGGCGAAAAGGAAAGCGAGGCGGCGCGGCGGCTGGGGTGCGTGGCGTATAAGGACCTCGCTGCGCGCGGCGCGGCAAGGAGCCGTGACTGGAGAAACCACTGGCGCGGGCGGGCAGGTCGAAGGCGGGGCAGGGTGACGCCGCACGCCCCGCCTCAGATCGCCCGCTTCGCTCCGCCCCGCCCGGCCCCTCCCCGCCACGCTCCGCCCCACCCCGCCCCGCCCCGCCCCGCCCCGCCCCGTCCCGCCCCGCCCCTTTCCGTCTTTCCCTGTCATCCTGCCACGCCCCTCTCCGCCTTTCCCCGACCCACCTCGTCCCACCGCGCCCTTCTGAGTCGCTGCCCTCTCCGTCTCGCAGCACTCCGTCCCGCTCCGCCACGCTCTGCTCTGCCCCGTTCCGCCCCGCCCCGCTCTGTCCCACCCCACCCCGCTCTGTCCCGCCCCGCCCCCCCGCCCTGCCCGCTCCGCTCTCTGCCCCGCCCCGCCGCCCCGCTCTGCCCCGCCCTCTCCTTTCTGCCACCACTCTGCCCCGCCCCGCCCTGCCTGGCTTTCCCCGTCCCGCCTCTCCCCGCTCTGCCCCGCCCCTCCAACTCCGCCCCGCTCGAATTACGCGTCGCGCGCGGTCACGCGTTGCGTCAGACGCCGCCGCCGCCCCAGCCGGACGGGGTTCCGGGTTCGGAAAGACCGCTTCGCCCAGTCGCCTCTACTCAGCCAGCCGGTTTTGTCTCGAGGAGATTACACTCATTTTGCAATATGACGGATGAAGCTGGTTTGAGAACGTGCGATACATGTGGGACCTTTTGAATTTACGTGCTCAAGCTAAAGTTTGTAATGAATAAGGTGTCCCATACCGTGTCACGTAAGTGCCAGTAGCAGCACGTTTGAAGAGATTACAAATTAATTTATTGAAAGCTTGCTCACAGTTTAACTCCTTGGCTTTAACAAATGTTTCTCCCAAGAGAAATAATTAACGTTTACAAATACGAAAATAAAAATATAAAACATACCAACAGTCCGGAATTCGTGGAGTTACGCAACTTCAAATAATTGAGATGTTCCCTACCAAAGTATTTTAAAGCATGAATGGATAACTGCTTACTGGAATGAAATAAAATGTAAAAATACATGATTAGAAACTGATTATTTAATAAAGGACTACTCAAAATTATCGTGTTTTGCTGTCTTGACTCCTCTCACTTAAAATACTCTGGTTATCACGCTTTTCGACGTGTTCCCTCAGGTCACTTCTAATTTCCGATGCCAAATGGTATACAATCTAGAGTGCGGGGAGTAATAAGTACAGATGGAGTACCTGAATAATGGCTGGAAGCCCATACAAAGCTCAAAAGATTGCAGCCCACAAATTAGATTAAGATTTGCTTATATAAGAGTTTCAATTTGTTTATTGGTGCCTTAAGGAAAAGCTAACGTCGTTGACTCTACAATTCCTGATTGTTAATTAATCATCCCTCGACTTTCCTCCATAATCGAAACATTTTCCTTGTCACATCCGCTACAACATCAACACCTCGAGGTAATTTTCCCACGCAGCACCTTGACTTCCTCGAGTACCTCAACGAGTCCAATCCTTTCGTCACCTCCGGAACCTGTTCGTCCCGCGCAGCTTTCAGCACGAACGACGTTAAAACTCCCCCCCCCCCCAACCTGCATCATGTCCGCGGGCGCCTGATGTCTGGGTGTCGCTTCCCCTCTCCCCTACCCGAATCGGAAGTGGCCGGAAGAAAGTCCGGCGGCGCAGGCGCGGGCCGTTCCACTTGGGAGGTTTAATTGCCGCGAGGACATGCCACGCCCCCTACCTCCTGGGCTGTGCCCCGCCCCGCGCGCCACTCCGTGCCGCGCCCGCGGGCGGCCTGTCATCAAATAGACGCGGCCCGCGCTTTTACTTTCCGCTGGCGACGCCCGTTCGTGGACAGTTCCCAGCGAGAGGCACTGGGATAGTGATGGCTAAGTTTACCCAAACATCGATACATCGATGTTTCGATACATCGCTAAAGGGTTTTCGATGTGAACGAAAAAACAACGATGTTTAAAACATCGATGTTTTAATTATAGACTAATAAACATGCTATTTTCCTATCCATTTTTAATTACAGTACGTAAAACGGATATATTTTATTGTTTGGTTACCAGCATGTTAGTAGTATATTAATAAGAATTATTGTCGAATGTAAAGAATAAAATTCACAATAAAGAACATTGTGTTTCGCCATTTTATCCTTTAGTCACTTCTATTCATACACCATCGAAGTAAAACCACCTAAAATTCCCTCAGATTGCACAGGCGAAATGTGCATCGTGATAAAGAGAATGAAACAACGATATTTCTGTGGATTGCTGTTACTCTATACCCCTTTACTTGAAAAAACAATTAAAATTAAAAATCATCGATCTTTTTGCAACAAAATATCGATGTGAAGAATACATCGAAAGCGAAATATCGTTGTTAATATATCGATATTTCCGGTGGAAAATATGGATGTTTTAAAAACATCGATGTTTTTATTACCAACCGTAACTTGGAAATGCCCGTCAAGAGACATTAGACTTTTGATTGACTGATTGATTAGTTATTCCCCTAAGTATATATATTTTCCTTGGGATGGAGCGAATATCGTCCTGCGCTGGATGGTGAGGTCCGGCGGTGACCTACACATCGGGTTGCGTGGTTTACATTTTTTGAGATAAACATGTGTGCATTTTCCCTCGGTGGCTGAAATAGAAACAGTATGAGCTTAATATTCGTAATCGATGGATGATAAAGCAAGAAATATCAAGTCTTCATTAGAGTTCTTTTATTATAAAATCTAAAACTCAAGATTATATTTCTCGTGTTATGTCAGTAATCTAGTTCATAAATAAGTTGTTACAATTTGTAAAAACATTGCCAAAAAGAACAGTAAGACAGTATTTATAAGTAACTTCTTTTCGATATTAATCAACACTTTATACAACTCCACCAGCACACTTCAGAAGTATCACATTTCATATGTACAAAAACACATTTGGCGTATTTCGAAAAACAATATATATTAAATGGAGGCAAGGAAGGCAGAGAACGTATACAGAAATTCTCACTCTTAAAATGACACGTATGTGCGTTATCTGTCTAATTTTTTTCGGCAAATTACTCTGGGAAATTGAACGCTGTCACTCTCGTCACCTCACGCGTGCACACAACCACTGTTCCAGATTGCGACAAACGACGTTTATTACCGTCCTTGTCACTTTCTACATTCCTGCGTGCGACTCCTAGAATTTTGCAACGTGCTGCAGCGAAGCGGTCTTTTGAGGTTATTTATTCCCAGTAGTAATTGCGCCTTGTCCAGAGAGAGAATGTTAGTGTTAAAAGAATTTATTAACCCACTTTTTATTTGGAGCGGAGACTAAAATACTGCAATTTCCAGCAGTGACGGCCATGGAAACAGCTTGCAACGATAATAAAGTAACACAGATTCATTTAATGCATTGCGAGTATTTGGACGACGTGAAATCCAATAAATTCGCGGAAGATAATTCGTGGCATGAAAACAAAGCAGAAGATATGCACTCAATGTTTTCTTCATTAATACGTACGATAAATAATTATGCATCTGCTTTCTCCGTATTTACAACATGAAATTTATATCCATGCAATTACTTTCTCAAGAAAGAAAATGAAATTGATTCAGTTTGTAACGTTTTAGGGATTAAGCATTTAGATCAAGATTTTTCTGGCATTCACGCTTTACACTCGTTATACATCGAACATTCATCGTTCAAGATATACTTGTAAACAACTGGGAATTATAATGGCATTAGTTGTTTTCAATATTTTTATTTTGTCGTGTTTTGCCGTTCCCTGAGATAACTGTGGAAGAACATTTTTTGCGACAAAAGAGAGCTACTCAATTAGCTGTTTCCCAATTAGACACCTTCAAACCTAAAATATTTCCTTTGTAATTGTTGTTTATTTTAATCTTATTAACCTGTTTGGAATAGCGAGTGAATATAACAATATAGACTAAGACGAAGACCCCCCCCCCCCGTCAGTGTACCGTTGCGGAACTGTGAGTCACACGTTGACCTTGCATACCTAACATCGAACGCACAGAAGCACAATCGGATTCAACAAACTAACGGCGACAGCACCGGCGGCCGCAAATATCAATTATTCTGAGGAAGAAAGTAATTTAATCAGTTTCAATTGACGTAATTTGCCATAAACGAGCAGTAATTTCTACGAAAATATTGATCGCAGTTGAAATAATAATTCTTTTTTCATGTTCACGTATTACAATTGAAAATAGCTGCATTCAACGTGATGTTATTGACACAACTCATTTGATCTTTATGCTGGGACAAAATACCTATTATCGCTATTAAGGACGACGAAAAGTTAGTCAAAATTGGTGAATGGACAAGAAAGAAGACATCATGAATAGGAATAAAATCCAAAACTTAAGAAGCTTTGAAAGGGCGATCTGAACTGAAGGTGAAAATACATCGCGTCAACATAAAACACTTAGTACTACAAAATTTCACGCATTGTTAAAATTACTTTTGGAAGTAGTACAGTGAAACTATCACAACATTAAGCATAACAAAATGTGATAATTAAAAACTTGAAAAGTTACTCACCATGCCACTAGCATTTAGAGACAGAAATTAGTCGTACCTTACCGAATTCCCATTCACAATATTCAGCCCTAATGAAAAGTACAACACAAAACTCCAATGAAAGTTCATTAACAAACTATTATCAAGAAATAAAAAAATAATCTACAATATCACCTGTGAGTTAGGATAACATCTACCTCTTATATTAACCCTCACATCGACCACAAAACAATAAAAATAAAATTACAAAAACTCAACACATTATTAACAGCCATTAAATAATAATGGTGCTATTATAAGACAATTATTTACAACCAGATTATTCCTTCACTCTACAAGAGTGAGACAAAAGAGCTGCTCTGGTAATATTTAAGCGTCCTCTTTAAGTCCGTAGAAGAGCGTCGTAGAAGATCCGCTTTAAGCTGCAGCTGCCTTCCCCGTGCGTCAAGCGACGGTGAACGTCGCGCCGTTGCTTAACCTTGGGCGCGAGCGGCGGCGGAGGCGGGGCGCCGCGACGCCGGAAGACACGGGAATCCAGGCGCCGGA
Organism: Teleogryllus occipitalis; assembly: GCA_011170035.1. Taxonomy (NCBI): domain Eukaryota; kingdom Metazoa; phylum Arthropoda; class Insecta; order Orthoptera; family Gryllidae; genus Teleogryllus; species Teleogryllus occipitalis. The sequence goes on along the minus strand of BLKR01001162.1, from coordinate 207,996 downwards.
AGTGCGTGAGAGCGAGGGGAAGGATCTGCGCATGCGCGGCGCCGCTCGGGGAAGAAAACAAAAGAAGGGGAAACGAAACAAAAATAGACGCTTGGAGGTTTGGAGCAATGAATCGGTAGTGTCTCCACACATTCGGCATTCGCCGAGTAGTGAGTTCCTGCTTGTCCAATCCCAAGCAATTGATGTTCTCGACGAATGATCGCATCTTTTGATGCATCCAGACATACGGCGAGTAGCGCGAGTACCGAATGTTCGTCGTTTGCCAAATAGCAAGCCCACACGATCTAGAATTCAGCAAGAACTCACTATTCGCCAAATGTGTGACCGTCTTCAGATGAACTTGTCTCTAATAGACTGTTATCCTTCAGAGGTCCGAGCACTCTCAACAGGACAGGCAAACGTATAGTATCAGGCAAATACTTCTCTATAATAATAAATATCAATCGATAAAACTCGTAAGTACAATTAAAAATCCCAGTGTAAGATCACGCACACTTGAGCAGCATTCATGAATCATGTGTCTATTTAAAAAGAAACAGTTATAAAACGAGCAGTTCTAAACGAAAATTATTACACTTTTCATGAGACAAAATAGAATATAGATATGAAAGTACGTTTATAGTGGCTTGCAACACAACTTTACTTCCTGACAAGTCCTCTGTTCCGTAAGAATTCTGTTTCAAAAGTAGGGAATGAAATACGGTAGTGATAATTAACTTCACTCAAACTTTGTGTTTATTTTATCTATTGACTTAGACAACCTCAAGTTCATCTCGTTAGCTCTTAAATGTTGGCCAAAGTAAGAGAGAGGAAAGTCAACTTCTTGTATTTAGATTTCACTGCTTCGCTCATCTCGAGGAATTCCAAACTCCATTTCGAAGTTAAACACTCCTTGCATAATTAAACGATATTCCAAAAAGTTCAATATTAAAACCCGATTAAACTCGTGTCTCAAACCGAGGGAGTGCGTTTAAAATCACGAAGTGAATAGAAACTTGTCAGCAAAATTCATTACAGCTCATATATAGCTTTTGAACACGTTCTGTTTATACTCATTTTCGAACAGCTTCATCACGAATCAGGAGATTCATTCGTTCAAGCAATTCCACCTATGATTCTACTGTATCTACCTCCCTTATTTCTGGTCTTCCTCAGAATTACCCACAGTTATTATACAGTACGTGTGAGTTCCAACTCCTTAATTTATTTCATTATTTCCGCTTCTTTTTCGACACCATAAGAAAACCTTGAACGGTCAGGTGTTTCATACTCATTAGGATAATTATTGAAATCGTGGCATCTGGACGTTTTTCTATTTAATTTGGCATCAAAAGATATTTTCCCAGGCCCTAGTGCTCAGACCGGATAGGCAGTGGCCCCGACCGTTGCCAGTGACGTGCAATGGAGGTGCGGGTGGGAAGAGCCATTTTCCTCAGTTTATATGAAGCTCTTTGATATAAAGAATACGTAATAGAAACAGTTATGGAAATTCAGGATAAAATCATTAATATATTGGTCAAAGGACATAAATAATTTAAATTAATGTAGTTCTTACCAATATTTTATGTAATTAATTGGTTAAATAATATTTCGCATTGTTTAAATTGAATAAGTTATTAGTTTTGTAAAAGTGTTCGTATACACTGCGCTCGTTGCAATAATTTAAAATCTTTGACTCCATGGTGTGAATCATTTAGTACATAATTTGGATGAACTATGTGTATCACAATCACGAGGTCTTCTGTATTACATATAGACATTCTGATATCCACGTCTTTCAATCATTTATTTCCGATTTATTAATACATTTTGTTAAAAAAATGAATGGCTTGAACAGGTCTCCTTCGTTTATTTCATTATCATACAAAAGATATCCACTCTAAACTACAATCCTTCTACAAATCATAATTCTGACGATTGAGATAGCTGTTCAAGGAAGAAAAAAATATTCATTATTTATACATAAAAGCAGTTCACCTTCAGTATCATGAGGTTTTGATATAAATGATCCCAATAAACCCGTTAAATTGACCCATAAAGAGTCGAATTTGCGTCCTTTCATAAAAAAACGATCAATGTGTTTTGTGCAATGCTCGTGCCACTTAAGGACTGATTTTATTATACAGCTGGTCAATATCGAATGACAACAAAATATAGGTTACAGTGAACAGGTGCTGTTTATACGTCATAAAGTTTATTTTATATCCTGTTGAGAACAAGCTAGTGGCTGCCACTTGATAGAACTTGTGCAGGGTAACGAATAACGAGAGCAATTTCTACAATGGCAATGAGTCAGGAATTGATTCGGAAGAAGGACTTTTGATGAATTAAACTAGGAACTTTGGTGTGACTAAAACGGCTATATTACTGTGATAATGGAAGAGAGAAACATTTTATTAATATTGCAGTATTCAATTGAATTCTCTTCTAAAACAAAGATTTATTAAAAACAAAACGATAACAAATTTATGCAAATATGTCAATGGGGAGAGAGGAATGTTACCTCCTGATTCGAAATCTTCATGTGTATCTCACGCACTGTCACTGTAATTAGAAGCAGGAAAGCACCTGAAGACTGGGAGGTGGGTGATTGTATACAAGGATTGGACAGTACAGCCGCGTCCAAAAAATTCGCTACTAGGTGGGGGCGATAGCAGTTTAAAGTCAAGATTTGGGACTAGACAAGGCCTCCAAATCTTGACCAGTGACTGGGTGTGGATCTGAGACTCGGAAGGGCTGGCTGGATGCGGATAAGACTTTATTTCGTGCATTTCAGCTTCATTGCCCAGTACATCTTGTTGGCGCCCGGGTGCTGATGTAAGTGAATTTGAGAGAGGCACTCGCAACAGCGACGGCGTTGGCTGCGGCAAAGAGTGAGAAGCGGAACTTGGGCCGCCACAATCTACGTGAGGAGATTTGGAAGATGATCGGCAGCTTGGTGGTTGGTCGACTAGGCGGAGTGCGCTAGGGGGGGTAATGGCGGCCGAGGAAGCCAGGGAGTTGTGCGCGATGTCGAGAGGGAGTGGGAGAGGTTGTGGGGTGCAGATTGAGGGTGTAGATTGGTGGGCAGGAGTGGGAGTGGAAATTGGGAGGTGACAGTTTAGAGGAGGGGTCAGGGGTGACAGTTTCGGGCGGGGATTGGAAATGTTCGTTCAGGGCTGAGGTTGGTAAGCAGAGGTTTGGCAGCAAAGGGTGTAGGGGGAGGAGGCGGAGGTTGTTAGAGAGTGGTGGGGCCGAAGATTGGTGAAAGCGGAGGTTTGGGAGTAGCAAGAGGTAAGGCGGGCTCTGGGATGTGGGGAATGAGGGGCGGGAGAATTGGAGCAGGGATGAGGCAGAGATGGGGCAGGGGAATATGGCGGAAGATTGGGGTAGAGGATTGGGGTAGGGGATTGGGATAGAGGATTGGGATAGAGGATTGAGGTAGAGGATTGGGGTAGAGGATTGGGGTAGAGGATTGGGGTAGAGGATTGGGGTAGAGGATTGGGGTGCAGGATTGGAGGGGATGAGCGAGGGATTAGGACGGGGATTGGGACGGGAATTGGTAAGGAGGATTGGGGCGGAGATTGAGGGCGAAAACTAGACGGGCAGCTCTGTGGCACGGGTTTCGTGTCGGGGGTTGAGAGGTGGAGTGTAGGGAGCAGCGGTGGCGGCGGCGTAAAAGTTGCGCCGGGGGCGGGCGCTTTATGCGTGGTGCAAACGCGGTTAGAGCATGTGGGAGGGCGGACGCCGCCACTTACGCGATATTGCGAGTGCGCTGCGCGGAAGCGGCGCTGGAAAGAGGCAAAGCATTACGCGCGTTTGCCGGCGCTCGCCCCTCCCCGCTTTCCGCACCGCGTGCGCCCGATCAAAGACCCGCCGAGGTGGGTAAGCTTAGGAAGCTTTCTTGCGTTTACTTTTCCGGCTAAAATGATGCACTCCCTCGTCAGTTGTTGATTGATTGATTTGATTGATTGATTGATTTTTTCGTGTTTCCGGGCGCGTCAACTGCTCTGGTCATTAGTCCCGTTAGTGTAGTGCATGCTTTTTTCTCGGGAGATGGCGGTGATCTTTCCTCGCTGGATGGCGAGATCCGGCGCCGACCTACCGTCGGGGTTACCCCCTAACCAGGACTCTCCCACTAGCGGGGCACCGCCTCAGCCGGGACAAGCTCTAAGCTCCCGACCGGTCTCCCGGAATGTGTGGTAGTGTAGTGCATGTTAGTGTAAGTGTGTGTGTAAGAGGCGAGGATAGGACAAGGAAGGACAGATCGCGCGCGGTCCGTGGCCCGTTTGTTAGGGTACTGCTCCGGCATTCGCCTGGTGTTGATCGGAGAAACCACGGAAAACTACCGATCAGAGCAGCCAGCCACTAGAATTCTCCTCCAGACAGCGACTGAATTCGACCTCGCTGAAAAGCTAGTGTCGAAAATCCTGCCGCCGTCAGGACTCGAATCTAGGACCTCCCGGTCAGAGGCGCTGCAGTGACATCAACCGTCAGTTGTTAAGCGTTCATATTTTGTTGATCAAAATATTTTCATTCTCTTTTTTTGCCCTCGCTCACTTTCGTATCGCCCATACCTTTTTAATTGTTATTCTTCCCTTCCATCTCTTTTTCTTATTTCATCACTTTTATTTATCTCAGTTTTCTCCTACTCTTCTTCTTGTTGAAATATTGTTATTTGATTCAATGTTACAAAGCACATACAAGAGCATTTCGGTAATTGAGTAATATCACACGATTCATCAATATCTGACTTAGTACAATGGATTCGAAGATACAGAATTACGTCAAAAAGCTTGTAATTGGCTTACATAGGTTCGAAATGTATACGTTTCTATTTTCGACATTTTAATTTACTTAAAAGTACGTACAATTTTCAAATTGTATTATTAAGCGTTCTATTCTAAGCAATTTAAGCCAACATAGTACACGAAAACGTCAATATACAGTCACCTTTCAACTGTGGCAATGTATCGTATTTTATCAAAACTTCTGAATCATCCCCCAAACGGAACAAATAATCTCTGTATTACTTTTCACATTTTGTGAATCTTGTTATGTCTTTCGTTGGTTGTTGGTAGTATTTCGTACGAAAAAATATCGCAATTATCTTCGACTTACCAACGGTCAATATTATTTACATAAACACCAAACAAATACAGGTCACTTGTAACAAATCACCGTAACTTACCGTCGATATTGTGGAATTTAAAAAATAAAAAAGAAAAAACGCCGCGCAGATTTACTTCAAATGGATTACGCCCTGTGTCGAGCGCGGATTACATTCGAAATAGCATTCGTAAATCCTGTCGCTTCTCGTTTTGGGAAACAATACACATCCGAAGCTTTTTCACAAAAAAATAACAACTGGAGACCTGCACCGACGCATTTCCGACGAGAGAAACGCGCTCGAGAGGATATCCGGAGAATGCCCTAACCGAATGGCTGTATCCGCTGCCACCAATATTTAATGGAAGGACGATGTTTGGAGAGACGGAGAAAGTGGTGGGCGACAACCCCGTCACATGGAGGCCCCCCGACGCGGAAGAAGCACTTGGCGACGCGTCGCCAAACATTGATATTTGCCGCAATTGTCCTAAGAGGACGGAGGGGAGCGGGCGCGGGCGATGACTACGTGTTCTGACAATCAGAAAAACAGGAAGATAAAAACCCGGTAGCATACAGGTGGGGGTGGAGACTGAGAAGGAAATCAACGTAATGCTCCCCTTACATAGAAGAAAAGTAATCAAGAGAAGTAACCCGCAAACAGAACTCTTTTTGTAAAAGACGTATTTAAAGAGATTTCTCATTAAGAGAGCCCCAATACCCTTTACTTATTTTATTCATTGAAACAACTAATAGCAAGAGATTATCGATAATTATCTTGTATTGAATTTAATGGTGTCGTTTATGACCACGAAGATACCTGTTAGTCAACTATATAAAGTTTTCAGCGTTAGTATCGTTTATTTTCGTATGTTCTCATTAGCTTTTCGATTATGCATTAATAACAGCACGAAACCTTATTTCCTAATACGGCCAGAATGTGTAGTTCCGAAACTTTCTTCTGTAGTGACTTGGAATCATGAAATCAGCACAAACTATATTCGAATGCATAATCTCAAAAACTAACGTCGCTTAAAAAAAATGCAAGGTCAAAGACAAATTCAATGACACACAAATACAAGTTTCATAAGAATTCCCGATTAAATCAAACAAGTTTTTCGTACCTCCATTGCAACTTTATATTATTCCACAATCGCTGTTGCTCCAATGCAATTCAATTCAATTGCCCGTCGATTGCTGCGTTCTCAGATCGTACATGCCTTCACGAGGGCGGAATTTCTCGGGAAACTAGGAACATATTAAGCGCACGAGGCGGAGCGGAATGACAGCGCGCGGAGTCGCGAATGCGGAATCGCTCTAACGAGAGACGTGTCGTGACAAGCGAAGGCAGTGGTGATTTTCTTTACGCAGGGGTGGAGGTGGGGGAGGGTTCTTCATGCGTGACTGCCTGGTGACCTCCCACTGTACTTCAATCCGCTGCGCATTGATCCTGTGCTCGGTAGGATCTATCTTCTCCTACTTAAAAGGAGTAATTCGTAAATATGTATCAAATTGATAGCTATTTCAGATTGTTGAATATTTTGAAATGTACAATACTCAGTCAACAATTCATTCTTACCCCCCCCCATTAAGAAAACTCACAAACACTTTATGTACTAGTTATATAAATAACTATTTCGCTTCCTTTCAACTTACGAACTGTTGTCATTTGTGAATAAACCTTCCAACTCCGAAGGGATTGGTTAATGCTTACTAAATGCTTACGTTAAACAAATGAATGCAACTTTCCAATTTTTTAAGAAAATGCTTTAGTTGGTTTATTCAAAGTTTTTGTGTATCTATGTCTCTACTTTTTCCGTGCATCCTACTGTTCCATAATGGTTCCGACACGATTGTCGAGCAAGGGAGCTGGCATGGCCGATCGCTGGAGGCCTGACGGTCACGACCACAGTCACTTTCTCGTCTCGCATTCATCGGTCGTTCACGCTCCGGCAGGCCAATCGATGAGTTGGCCCAGGGCTACTGCAAGATTTCAAGCGGATACTCTGTTTCTAATTCGCATTTTTTGATATACAGAGTGTGGAACGTTGCGGGAATCTTGCGATATATTTTCGTTTCCAATTTATGCACAAATCAATACTCCGTTTAATGAGAACGTTATTGTCTAAAAATATCGTTTTTTAGTATTCGAGTAACCTGGATCCGTCAGCGTTCCATCCTTCCGCCGTCCGTCACTCACTCACTCACTCACTCACTCACTCACTCACTCACTCACTCACTCACTCACTCACTCACTCACTCACTCACTCACTCACTCACTCACTCACTCACGGTTACACCACTTCCAGACCACCAATTGATTGATTGATTAATTAGTGATTCCGGGCGCGTCAGTAGCCAAGTTCATTAGTCCCGTAAGTGTAGTGCATCTTTTTATTGCGGAAGGTAGTGGTGATCTTGTGCCGGTGGGTGGCGAGATCCCGCGCCGACCAACCTGACGGCTCGCGGGTTTTCCTCAACCAGGTATCTCACACCAGCGTGGCAGCGGCTCAGCCGAGGCAAGCACTAAGCTCCTGACATATGTGGTAGTGGATGCAAGTGTAATTATGCGAAAGTATGGGCGAAAGATAGGATAAGGAAGTAGAAGAGGAAGGAAACACCGCGCGCAGTCAGTGACCAGTTTCTTAGGGTTCTACACAGTCATTCGCTTGGTGTTCATCGGAGAAACCACGGAAACTACCGATCAGAGCAGCCGGCCGCTAGAATTATCCTCCAGACAATGGATGAATGCGTCCTAACTGAAAAGGTAGTGTCGAAAATCCTGCCGCCGTCGGACACGAACCTAGGTCAGAGGCACTGCAGTGACATGAACTGATGACCTCAGTCACATCACCCGGTTCCAGTAATGGACACTAATGAGATGTCTTTAGACTCGTCTCGAGCTCCTGATAGGGAACTGATTATTTTTAGCGGGAATGTCCGAGAGAAACTGAAGGTAACTTGCTCTACCCCATTCGCTCACCACAAATCTCGCATAGAATTTGAAATATAAAATCAATTATGAAAAAGCTAGCGACCTGCAGCTCCGTTACAGATCGGTCTTGATAAAAATGTAACGAAGATGAATGTAATGTTAATGGTGTGAAATAACATCACTGTAATGCTTGATGTCGTTTGAGGTATGACAACACTAATTTTTGGCGGCGTTTCCGCCATGCGCCACACAACCGCGGCAGCGCCAAAAGGAGAACTTCTCTGTGCGTGACTGGTGGAAGTGGCGGACTGGTCGGTCTCGACTCCGTAGCGCACTGACCCCGGGAAGGTTTCATGATCGTGCCGTCGCTCCGCGTCGGCACGGCTGAATACTTAGATTTAGATTTGTTTCGTCAAAAAACCGTAAAAAAATGTATATGACGTACGGGTGAGAAGATTTATTTGCGCACGTTTTTATGATTACCAGAATCCCTTCCCAACATTTGAACTAAATGAATGAATGTTAAAATAAATAATAATAATAATAATAATAATAATAATAATAATAATAATAATAATTTAAAAAACGCGAAATTAGCAACATTTAAAAATCTAGACATTTTCGTTCCGAAGTTATAGAAAAACTATTGGCAACGGTAAACGAGCTGCAGATTTGATTTTTCTGCATTGCTAACAAAATAGTAACTCCCAGCTCTACTGCTATCACTACAAGTAAAAGGACAACCCGACAAAACGTGCGCATAGTGAAGCAGAGGAAAGACCAAGATGGCACTGACCACTTGGCGGTCACGACCACTCGCTCGCTTTCTCGTCTGCGTCCCTCGATCGTTCACGCTTCATCACGCTGCTCCGAGACCACCTCGCGGAAACCAGTCTCCAACTCTGTCTCAGCCACATTATGTTGCTCAGAGCAATTTCGCGTACTTGCACTTCGAACAGTTGCAGAGTATTTTTTTTACTTATTTATTTTACGTCAAAAAACAGTTAAAACTGCGTATGACGTGATCAAGGACGTAATAAAGTAATAAATGTAAATAAAATAATAAAAAAATAATGCGTAATAAAGGACCGGGGTACGTACATGCTTATGAGATAACCTATATTACTTTATTCTGACAGTCTTCAATGACAATTTAGTTATAGTACCATAATTACGTTATTTATGTTTATGTTAGTTATCAATGCTAGTAATCATATATTAATAGTATTATGTTAGGCAAAAGAAATATGATTTACTATCTGTTACCATACTTTTTATGTTAGTGTCTTACCTTAGTTTTAGTGAATTACCTACATCAATTTTAATACTTTGATAATTATTTTCGGGAAAATATTAGGTGAGGTTAATTGAATGGAAACCCTAGAGAACTAGAGAATATATGCAATACATGTGTTTGTATGCAAGAATTACAATTTGGACAAAACGGATAAAGCAGTAGGGCTCCATTGAAATTGATAAACTACTGGGATTACATAATTTATCACATTCATATTACATCACAAGTTCATGGATTAAAACTAATGCCATGATTTATTTGAGCCCGGCACGTATCAAGGATGAGAGATATGAGAGAAAAAACCCTCCCGAAATAAAAATAATCCCTGTTAATTACGTACCAGTGTTTAATGTTGTGTGTTTCTCGCAGTTTTAAAATTTTAAGTGAACTAATTTCACATGTATAGTCTCTAACATTTCATCCGATGAAAATGCTTTTAACTCCCACCACGGGGTTTTGCAAAATGCTATGAAAATTTTCTCCATACATTTTGTTATGAATTTTCTTGTAGCAAAAAGTAAATTTTCGAGAACTTCTCAAAAGAAACGTCTCGCTTCATTTCTGAATTTGTGGCAAGAGATACATCATATGAATTGAATCTATTCATTACCATGAGTTTTGAAAGAAATGTTACGCTGCTATGACAGACACGTTTTTACTAGCTAAGTAGTTTCTTTCGCGACCTCACGTAGTAAGAACTTCTTTCTCTTCTTCACAGCATTACAAGAAATGACTGTCTAGATGTACTTTAGGATAATATTAAGGAAGTAACACGAGGAAAGTTACTCACGATGCGACCGTGAGCAGCAGTATTGAAAAGATGAAATAAAAAAGTTTTCTTCCTCAAACCTTGAGTACATTTACTTTTTAAGTGTAGTTTCTACAAACAAAGAAATCCTATTAATCGTCTTACTTCTATATCACGTTACAAAGGCTGCAAATAATAGTAAGGTGCGACCCAACGTGTATGAATATGAACGAAAGAAAGACGAAACATTGGGAATGTGTAGTTGTTCTACACTTCCCTTATAATTTTGCGTAAAAACTTTTTTCTTTCTTTATTGAGTTTAATTTACGGAAGTGTATCTCAAGACACCCTAGGTTCAGAATTGGTCACACGTGGCACGCAAACATGCAACTGGAACAGGATGATGGTTTATTTTCAGAATATTTTCCACAACCCTAAGGATGAGATACAAATAATTAAATATTTGCAGGCGACAGGTTTCATCGCTGTATCTGGCAGAAATCGTTATAAAACGTTCAAGACTTATCGCGCTCCCAAAGTAAAATTTGTCGGAAAAGTTACCCAAACATTTTTTCTTGTATTTACATTACTATTGATCGTCAAATGCAATTATACTGAGCATCCATTATTGTGCCAACACCTTCACTGACATGGTATACATACTACTGGCTTCGCGTAACATACTCACTTCCGCTAGTGACTTCTCTTAACAGAATGTTAAGGTTATCCCACTATTTTGTTTCTAAATAAATTTATTATCGTCCTTCAAAATATTTAATCTGCGAAAATATTCATTAGATACATTGTATTCCGAATTAAAGTGCTGAAAAAATATGAAATACAAATTATGTAATATGAATAATACACGAAGGGTAATGCAGACAATTCACATCAATGTACATTATTATGTTATGATAATACATTCTCTTTATGGAAGTGTTTTACTATAAATATAGAATAGATGTTGCGATCAAATCTATTCAACAACCCAAAATTGTCTCGTAACTCGAAAACTGAAACTTACAAATCGAGCAGAAAGCGAGTCAGTTTCAATCCAACACCCGAGCAAATATTGCATTAAACAGGAAGACATTAACACAGCGCTAATTCTCAGACGGAAACAAAAAACATTCCACGTGCTGTCGTAACCTCGTGTACTGGGCAGCGCAACAAACACCGGCTTTGTGTCGAGTTCCGGTGTAATTTCTCGTGTAACACGTCAGCGCGTTCTGGGGCGTGGAGGCTTTTACTTCGCGGCTAAATGGCTGCCCGGGCTTCAGCCCCCCCACCTCACCCCCCACCACTCCACTCCGTCCTCCCCGGAGCCGCACGCGAAGCTTTCTAGAGAAGGTGCCTTCCAACACAGTTTACTCCCCCGCACGCCCGATCTCGAAGAAGGCTTCCTAAGGCTGCCGACCACAGCGTGCGAGTGACAAAAACGTTACGACGAAAGGGAAATATATACAATACGTTAAAAGTATTCACGAAGTAGACAAAATGTTTGCTACAAGTTGAACTCGAGTCAATGATGTCGTGTTCGAGTCATGAGTATCAACGGTCATCGAGTGATGATGAAATAATTGAAGTCATCTTCGTCAGCTTATTGTTAATGAAGATGATTTCAATTATTTCATCATGTACACCTCATCAGCATTCCCACAATTCCATCGTGGTAAACAACAGGAGAATGACATACCAATATACCACCGCAACACAAGTAAAAGTGGACCAACATAATGTACAGATGCTGCCCCTAGTACGAAGGAAATTCTGGAAACGAGACCTAAACATACAGTTTCGTATAACTGAACAGCCAATTCCGACCGGACAAACTTTTGAATTTAAGTGTGAACTTGTCCTGAAGAACATGAAAGATGGTCAAAACATTAGTCAAAAATTAAAACAACGTGGCCTACATGGATATCAGTGATCGTGTTAGGATAATGTAACTTTTCTTGGTTGGAATTTGTTTAATGCTTGGTGTTTCGAGGTCCTGTAACAAGTACTGTCATTGAGGTCCTTATATGATCTAATTATTATATGAGAGTGTTCATTATGATGAGGTGAGTGATGTATAAATGGTAGAATAAGGGTCAGGGGAAACTGGAGGATCCTCGAGAAAAAACTGCCGACAGCTCGCTTTATCCACCAAACATTCGACATATATGAGCCTGCAACCGAACCCTGTACACAGAATGGAAGACGTGAACTCTAGTCATGAACCCACATGACTGCCTTTTTGTGCTCGAAGGATGACGAGTTAAAATAACGCCTCGATGTTTACTTACGCGTTGGGATCCTCCAATTACCACATATCACCTTTCAACCCTCTTCCTTCCATTCCCAACAAATTCATCACATCCGCCGTAATTGACAATGTACAGTTATGGGGGACCTGTGTGGAAGGTCGCCGGTAAAAATAACAGGAAAAACTGGCCGAATTGGGCCCACAGGCTATCTTCCCCTGGAAGCTGAGGCGGGGGTGGATCCCAGTCCACAGTAGGTACATAAGAAACGTGAAAGGGGATCGGAACGGTAAGTTCCGGGAACTCACGGAAAAGGGAGAAATAGCCGAAAATCGAGGTCGATTAAACGATGGAGAGGGTTTAAAGCGACGTAATAAAGAAATAACAACAAAAAGTGAACGACGCGCCTCCACTCGACCAGTCGAAAAAAAAAACACGCAGCGAATACCGCCCACGCAAAGAGCCCCAACGACTGGACGCCGCCGCTAATACTTCGCCTGAAAGCCGGCGCGCGCCGAATCCGCGCACTTCAAACGCGCCACCGTCGCCGCGCTAATGAGGAGGCGCAAACACGCGCCCGGCGCCTTCCGCCCGGCGGACGACAAACCGCCCATTACGCGCACTTAACGAAGCGCGCCCAGACCGCGGGACGGACTGCAAGCCGGCCGCGAACGTACACGAGCCTCCCCACCCCCACCCCCACCCGTGCAACATCGCGTTGTCGTCGACCGCTCCGCCCAGGACCCGAGAGGCTCACTGCCGGGATCTATTCTCGCGAGCCAAGAACTTATTTATAAAGAAACCGGGCGAAATGCACATTTGTATTAAGCGGTCATCTCTCTAATAACAGTCATTTTTCGTGAAACCGATTGATTTTTCTAAAAGAGACGTGAAAATATTCCACCTTTTAGGTCACTTGGCCCCGTGGATATCGACCAGGCAAATTTCATAGATCAACCTGTATTAAGCAGGCACTTCTTCCTGGCAGTTTTTGAATCGCAGCATGATCAAAAGAAGAAGAGTCGTGAAGTTTACTATTGATTCAGTTTCTCCCTGCGACGGAACGCGTGGTCTAGTAACTTAGAACAGAGCGTTCTCTAACCGTGACAATATCAAGGACATTTTTATGGGAAATGTGGATATGTCCATTATTAAGGTCTGCTTTAACCCCGGCACTATTAATCACATCGATAGGCCGTTTCATTAACCTTTTAATACAGTTCCAACGTCCTTTAAAGATATAATTATTATCAACTATAATCAATCCAAACTTAAGATGAACTTTCATTGTCAATTCGATTGCCTAAAATTCCTCCAAATTACAATATTGTGGAGTCAACCGTGACGTGACGTGACGTGACGTGATAAGAACCTGGCGGCTGCTCCTTCTGGCAGGATGTGCTTAGACGGTGACCCGGTTTGCGCGAGTTCGCACCACAAACGGAAACCGGGTGTGCGCGGGCGGTAAAGCGCTTCCTGCCCTTTGGCCACCGCATTGCCCGGGCTTCCTGGCGTTTCGTACACGAGCAGTTCCCGCTGCGCGACTTTCGTTCCCGTTTCCCGGCGGACAGGCGTTTCAGGTCACTGCAGTGTTTCTTGGCGTCGCTCGTAGAATCCCGTTTGCAATACCAGGAGCAATAAAAAAACAGACATATTCTAGAAATGTGATTTTTTATCCAGAGAGTAATATGGAATGTAGGGAGATTGTGGTGGGGTTGTTTATTATGTAGGTTTCGAAAATCTATGATCAAAGAGCACTTTACTCTCAACTCGATTCCAATACATTCTCTTTAATATAGCTGAGCAAAATAAGTGACCTTTAATAAGTGACCCAAAATAAGTGACATAAATAAGTGACCCAAAATAAGTGACATGGAACACAAAGATTAATTATTGTATACAGTATTAATATTTTAATATAAATAATTTTATACGTAATGTAAATTATAAATTTATATTTTACTTAAAATGTTCATTACGAAATATTGTGTGGTCGTAACAAATGGTTAATCTAATAATTCCGGTAACAGGATAGGATAGCTCAATGCACGCACTATGGCTCTCCTCACATTGCTTACTTAAAATCTCGCCACAGATCTTCCTTTCTCACGCGCTCTCCCGCTGGCGCCACAGCTGCTCCCCTCCAACTCTGATCGCACCACTGCTGCTTCTGGCTGTTAGATCTCCACCTCCTCTGCCCTTTCATGAATTCACTTTTAATAATGGGAAAAATAAACCTCTCGATTGAGTGATTCTTGATTCCGGGCGCGTCAACTACTATGGTCATTAGCCCCGTAAGTTTAGTGCGTGTTTTTGCTCGGGGGGGCGGTGGTCTTCCCGCGCTGGATGGCCAGATTCACCTGGTCTTGATCGGAGAAACCACGGAAAGCTACGGATCAGAGCAGCCGGCGCATAGAATTCTGCTCCAGACAGCGACTGAATTCGACCTAGCTGAAAAGCTAGTGTCGAAAATCATGCCGCCGTCAGGACTCGACCCTTGGACCTCCCGGTCGGACGCGCTGCAGTGACATCACTCCCGGTCAGACCTCTTGATGCCGCCAGAAAATGATACAACGCAAAATTTGTCATTAGTATCACTTGATCCTTCCCACTCATTCCCCCTCGACTCTAACCACGCTCGCCTTCCCTCTGTCCCCTAGTAGAGCCGCCACCGCGCCGCTATCAACTGCCGCTCCAGGCGGGCAGTGCATCTCCGACTCCGCAGCCGCCGTCGCCGTTTCCGCCTGCCTCCTGGCCGTCGCGTCGGTGGCCGCTGCGCCGCTGTCCCGGTTCGCAGGGGTTGCGCGATAGCGGAAGCGGAGCGTGGGCGGGCGGCCTGGCGCAGGGGGCTGCGGCGCGAAACGCGGAACCGGCAGCGCTCCGTGCTCGCGGCGCCGCCTTCGTTCCCAGCCGCTGCCGCCCGCTCGCCCGCCCGCCCGCCCGCCCGCCTGCCGGCTTCCTCACGCCGCTCCCCGGGGAACGAACACGCGAGCCTCCGTCCCCGCTGCCTCCGTCCCCGCTGCCTCCGTCCCCACTGCCTCCGTCCCCGCTGCCTCCGTCCCCGCTGCCTCCGTCCCCGCTGCCTCCGTCCCCGCTGCCTCCGTCCCCGCTGCCTCCGTCCCCGCTGCCTCCGTCCCCGCTGCCTCCGTCCCCGCTGCCTCCGTCCCCGCTGCCTCCGTCCCCGCTGCCTCCGTCCCCGCTGCCTCCGTCCCCGCTGCCTCCGTCCCCGCTGCCTCCGTCCCCGCTGCCTCCGTCCCCGCTGCCTCCTACATCCACGCAACCGCCCCACCGGGAGAGGTGGCTCAGGCTTCAACTGATGTCACTGCAGTGCCTCTGACCGGGAGATCCTAGGGTGAGAGTCCGGACGTCGGCAGGATTTTCGACAGCAGCTAGATAGCTGCGAATTCAGTTGCTGTCCGGAGGAGATTTCTAGTGACCGGCTGCTCTGATCGGTAGTTTTTCGTGGTTTCTTCAATCAAAAGAGAGTTTGTGCGCACTCGAACGTTAAAGGACTATAGATATTCAGCGCAGTTCAATTTTAGCGTCACTTCAGTGCATGCATGTTTGTGCAGAAGATCGATAGTGTTGTCCGCTATGGCATGAACAAACTCTCCGATACCAATAACTGTTGCGTGTTTGAACTTATCCCGGCTGGGGTGGCAACCCACCGGTGGGAGATACCTGGTAGAGGGAAACTCCCATTAGCCGACGGTAGGTCGGTGCCTGATCTCACCATCTAGCGGGGGTGATCAGCGCCACCTCCCGCGATAAATCACGCACTCCACTTACGGGACTAATGACTTTAGCGGTTGACGCGCCCGGAATCACTAATCAACCAATCTACCAAGCAACCACCCCTGCAACCCCGTCCCAGCTGCTACTGCCTGCTCTTGCTGATCCCGTTGTTTCTGCCGCCTGCGGAACTGTTGCCGCTCGCCTCACAACCAGCGCAGTTTACTCCCGTTGCAGGTTTTAGTCTCCAGCCCGCCACCACTGGCTCTGCTCTCGCCTCGCTTAATCTACACTCTCCGCCATCGACACCATGCACTCTCCCTCTCGCACCTCTCCGTCTTCGCCATAATCGACTCTGCAGCCGGCCGTTTCCCTGCCGCCTTCGGCCACTCACACTTCGTCACGCCGCCACTGTCATTCACCAGTTTCACCACTTCTGCACCACGTTCAACGTCTCTGCCTGCGACCTCACAGCCGCTCCCAGCGCCTCCACCACACCCCCACCCAACTTCACCGCCGCGGCGCCTCGTTAACGACCACCCTTGCCATGCTCTCTAGGAAGCGTTCTCTTCTGTGATAAGCCACGTTCTGCCATCACCACACCAATGAGATTAATAGAAATTAGGTAGACTATCCCTTGTGTAACGCCCGGCGCATATAGAAGCTGACGAGGATTTCCTCGTTGTCAACTTTATCGCATTATTACCAGATTAGCAACATTTATATACCACCATTAACTGTTTACAGTTGGTGAGTTTGGCAACTCGTTTTATTTCCGTGTAAATGAAAGGTATTAGTAAGTTGAATCTATAAGGCGCCTAATCCTTTTAATAGACTACGTATTATTGAAAGTTATTAGTAATAAATTGATGATCTTATTTTGGAGACCTACAATGATTGTGTTTGGAGAGATTATAATAAGAAAATAAGGCTAATGAAGCTATAAAGGAAAAGAAATTAGCAAACAAAGAAAATGTATTTAGTGCACATGTTATTTTATATGTGCAAGGTTAATTGTGAAATTGATGTATTACAAGGCTGAAGTTCTTTATTTTGTACAACAACCCATGGAAATGGTTTGCCATAAATGGTAACCATAAAAATATGGTAACCATAATAGCCTATGGTAACCATAAAAATGAAATGCTTAAAATCTTGAAGCACGTCTAACGAATTACCAACATACCCGTATACTAAATGTACGGCACATATCAAATGTTGAAATTTATCAGTCACAACTGCTTTTTGATCTTTATGTTTTTTACACAACTTCACTTACTTTTTTATGTTCTTTTGAAAAAGTAATTACATTATTAAATGACCTTTATTTCTTTTATGTGTTTACAATTGCAGGAAGTAGGTGTGTTTTCTAATTTTTCAAAATTACTATTTTATAAATGACAACTGAAAACCGAAATTTAATTAGAAAAATAATAAAAAGATTTTATTCATTGTCTACAGTAGTAATTACTACAAATTCACCACAAAAACCAACGACAAAGACTACACATGAAAGAAGTAAGAAGAAATACGTCTTTTCAGCGAGGTATTTCGTATATGCTGCTGCACGTCTTGCAGAGGCGTGAAATTATAGGTGTAATTCGCGTCGGAAATTAAGGAAGCTTGATTCTCTCTAAATGAACGCCCGAGTCGTCTTTTTTCCCGAATGGTAATGGCATGTTAGGTTCTTAGTGTGTAGTGAGTGAACACTACAAGAAAACAGTTAATGAAGGGAAAAAGATATGGCTAAGGAAGCGTTTGCCTACATCGTTCCTTTACCTCTGACATTGTGAATGTCCGAAAAAAGAGATCTTGTTACTGAACAGGAAGATGGACTCGGAAAGGTCACAAAAATGGGCCTTCATCAAGAACTGGTCTTGCAGGAAGATAATGTTGTTCACACTCTGTAATATACAACTCAGCTGCCATTTAGCTACACGTCAACAGAGAGTGAACACAAATGCACAGCTTCATCAAGCTTTATAACGATTCGGAACGATAATAATTACACGAGGGCTCACAACCCACAATTGGGAGAACACCGACAAATTACCAACATTCACAATATGCAACCATATCGCTAACACCCGTATCCCCAGACATCGATTATGATTGTCACTTAGAAAATTGTTATTTCGGCGCCACGTGATTTACTGAACTTCAAAATCCTTACGTCCCCAGATGTTTCCTTCATTAAGCATTGATTACTTTAAGAAGGTGAATTGATGACAGTAAAGGTTATTTTCTATCAATTCTTTGCGCCCCCCGAAGTATGCGGTCGAAAACTCTCCCGGTCGCAAGCGTTCAAACAACAGACTGGTTTTATGCAATTCTTTTCCATGGAATCGAACCTCATAAAATTGGTTAATTAGGGCAAAATTCGTCCCATTGTCTCTGCAATTTACTGCAGAACTTCTCTCATTTCCTTAGTGGCACAAAATAAAACAATAGTCTCACATATTTTTATCTGTTATACTACGGTAACCAAGCCTTTATCCCCTAAAGGACATTCGTATTTTGCATCCCATTGCACACCATTTGCCAATTTTGTTCGGGTACTCTCAAACGACCTACGTTTTAAGTGAAACTTGTAGAACAATAGTACATTATGAAACGACGATGATGTAATGATGGGTATAAATACATGAGTGTGATATTACGATACGAGCGAGGAACTTCACACGAGTATCGTAACTTCAATCGTAAACTTCACACGAGTGTATTAATACCCATTACACCGAATTTCATACGGTAGTTTTTCTACGACTTTTAAATGTTGAATCGTTTCGTGGCAGTTGACATGCAGAATTCAGCCTAGGCCACCTAGCGGAGAACTCCCTAACCCTCCCATGCTGCCGCAGGTGGCTGTGGTTACCATTTCGCCTGCGAGGGAGTACTGCGCTAGTCAAATAGGATCAAAGTGCAATTACAATTCAATTTAAATTAAATAATATTCCACGAAAAATTACAAACAATAAAATATATTAAAACTGAAGCATAATATAATATGAAATGCAATTTTAATGCACACAATCGAACGAAACATTTATTACATTCTTATAGAACGATGTGCAATGATGAATTAAGTGTCAATACTTGAATTGTAAATTCCTCTGAGATTGGTCAAAAACATGTATCATAATGAAATCGGAATCGTAATGAGTATCATTATGCAACTGGTTGCAGCCATAAAATGACAGCATTATACTATGGGAGTAGAAAAAAACAACAAATGACCATCCCGCAATTCCTTTAACCGAGATACGAACGAGGGGATTCCACAGCGTTGGAGAGAACGCACCCCATTGCAATCCACATTGCGACGTGACAACAGGCGAGCGACTGGACTACGCGCAAATCGCCCGATGATCAGCATCCCACGCAGGCGCGCCGGCAGATGATTCGCGGAGGTGCGCCTGGGGCACGTAACAGGACGCGTGCTCGTCGGGAGGGCGCCACCGACTCGATTGCGGTGCACAATGGTTCGATTAGGGCACATACCAATCAGTAACAGAAGTAATAAAGACGCAAATAAGTAAATGAATAAAGAAAATAAAAATTAAGCGCAAAAGACCAAACCTAAACAAGAGAACGGTTTGAGTCTGTACAGATATTTATCCTGAACTTATTTATCATTTCCAGAACATAGTTTATTTTTCAATTATACAATATCATAAATAAAGTTTCTTCAATTGGGCATTGCTTGTATTTCCAGATGTTTTCTTTCAACAAATCAGTGAGTAATGCAATAAAATTAATTTGAATTAACTGTTTTGGGGCACTCTCACTTGAATCAGTAATGTTAGTTAACTTTTGCAAATGAAGGAAGAAGTTATGGAAACCAAAATCTGTGTAAATCCGTGTGGAGTAACGGTCTATCCAATGGAAAGTAACTCTTGTAGTTTCGTACGACTAATTAATAATTTCTATAGGATATCGTTTCATGCAATCTTCTTGAACATTACTTCATCTTAATTACTTTCACTTTGTCGGGAAATATGATTATCTTTGATGTAGTGATTGGCACGCTTATACGTAAGATTTCCCTTACTACTAGTTCATGTCTTGAGAAAAGAATGAGCGATCTGATAATTTCTTGTTTGTGTATTTGAATTTTTTATTACTATGGAAAATGCACCTCGCATGAAAAGGTAAAATATTTTAACCGTAGAGGCACCCGTTTTGGCATCAAATAAGTTGCTTGGTGAGATGATGTCACTGCCTAGATGACAGTTCTAGAAGCTACCTTTCTTTGATTAGTCGTTTGCGTGGTGATATCCTCTATCATTATGTAGCAAAAACACGAGCAAGCCCTTGGAAAGCATGAATATTTCACTCAACATCCTGTCCCCCAACCCCGTCGTCAGGATCGCGCGTTTGATGCCTTCTAAATTGTTTTACAATTCAGGTGAAAACCGTCAGGGGATTCCTTCTAAATTGTTTTTACTTGAATTGTATCAATATATAGTTTATTAATATCTGACGTGTTTTGTGGTCCTATACATTTTTCTTTTTCCCCTCATCTTGTATAGCCCTGATGATAGAAATACATTTTCCAAAATTTTGGCAAAAAAAAATGTTTCAAAATTTTTTTCTCCTTTGACTAAGCCCCGTAAACCGGACTTCAGGAAAAACAGCGATGTTATAAAAAAAACCGACATTGATATCGCACCCCTACGTGGCACCAGAGCTGCAATTGGGCTGTAGCTCCAATGTCAGAAATGTAGGACACGAAACGCCCCACTCGTTCTGCTGGTTTCCGCCCACTGCGCGCATCGGCATTCCAAGCCGGGGGTGTATTGACGGGCCGATTAGCATGGCCAGCGCCCCGCGCCCAGTATTTGCTCTGCGCGCACACAGAGGGCGCTGCCGCGACGGCGCTGCGTGGCGGCGCGGAGCGGCCGGGCGACGCGTGTTGCATCGCCGATTTGTGTTTACTCTGCGACGGGCAACTTTGCGCCGCTGCCTCTCTAGCCCCTCGCCCCCACCCACTTCCCGCTGGTAAACACGGCCTAATGAAGTACACAGACCCCCCCTGGTCTACGGCGGGAAATTGCGATTGTTTCGGAAGCGCGATGCGTTCCGTTTTAGTAAAACGGGACACTTTTTTGTACGTAAATTGAATCTGGTGGATGTAGGAGGCTTGTTTGAATTGACTGGTTGCGAAAGAGAGACGTGTTCGGGATGATGTTTTGGAAACGGACAGGACTGTCTTTCAATAAATCATAACGCTGACAACATTAATCAGCTTTTGTTATTTTGTTTTCGGCGGCGCGGTCACAGAGGCGAATTTATGTGTTGGAATGTATACGTAAACGGAATGGAATTTCTTTTGTTAATTTATATGTGAATCTTAAGCTCCACGGTTGTATTTAATTGTTTCATTTCCAGTTTCTTTTTTTAACGTAATGTTTTGAAAACTATATCACAATAAAACTGCTTTCTAATTTTAAAGTTATATTTGATGATGCTATTACTTACAAAAATGGAAAACAAAAGTAAGCCATGGTTATTTTTTTCATCAATATAAAATAAATAATATTTTGTTAATATTGTGTTTTGTGAATATTTGCAATTGTCTCTCACTGGTAAAATAAACAGACATTCTGGTAACATCCAATGTTATTTTATTTTCTTACAATACTTCATTCCTTAGTCTTGTTCGGGTCGCTTTCCGCCTAACATGAGTTACAATTACACATTTTAAAGTTTGAAATTGTTCGAGGCTTCAATCATGTCAGTATTTAAAATCATAGGTTTAACTTCCCAGAAAATTTAAGATATTTTAATTCTTTGGGATTGGTGCATTAAAAAACTCTAGCCTCAGTGTGTGTTTTCCTCTAAATATGCAAAAAGGACTTAGCAATTTTGTTTCACTCGTCATCCAATAGAACTTGTCCTCTTATTTTAAACATTTACAAGTGCCTATTGTTGTACATGTTCTCGTAAATGTCATTTCAAAACTTTAAAACTAATATTTATTGATAATAAATATGTAATTATTGTAAATCATGTCAACCTGAGGGAAGTCTCAAACAACATCAAGGAATAAAACGTTACAAGAAAATAAATTATATTGATTATTACAGAACGTATGTTTATTTGGCCAGTAAGTGACAGTAAACTGTAATTCAGGCAATTAAATTCAACAATGTAATTGCCTTTCATTTCAAATCTCTATGACATCTAAATTTCGTCTTATCCTTTGCATCTCTACTGCTGAAACTTGACGGATAGATTGGAGTTCCCACCATGTAACCATTTTTATGCATGAAGTTGGTTGGCTCACTTGCGTACTGGCGGATTGAGAAATTCCGTTCTCGCTGTTTCTCATGGGTAATGTAAGAATAATTACCACAAATGAATAATGATAGGAATTTTTCCCGCGTGGTTTCATGGATTGAGCCGTTACACGTTGTGAGCGGTGCTGAACTGACGAAGTATATTCGCCGTAGGACAACACTCACTCAATACGTCAGCATCAGAAACTTCTTGAGATTTGCGAAATAATCGTGTTGAAATCGGCGTGCACTGATTCACCTTTTCATAGATCGCGACTTACTAGTTTTTCTTCTTCCGAGAAAAATGTTACGTGACTCAAAGAAAGTTGCACACTCCGTGTCCAAACGAGAGCAACGCCGAAGGTGTGTCATGTGAACAGTTTACGTTTCTAGAACAATCAAGGAACGCTCAGGGGGAATTCAGCTGAAAGTGAATGTATGGTGTGAGACACGATAGCATCGGCTTTGTAATTTCTGGCGGGAAGCTGTACATTATAATCAAGGCCACACAAAATTTGACTCAAGAGTCCTGGCAAGGGGTATTTTTCAGCTTCAGACAGTAAATACATAGTAAAGTATTATTTCTGAGCGAAACTTTGCCTCACTTTCTAAACTGCTATCAAATAAAGAACAAATTACCGGCAGTGTATCACATTTCGAAAACACGCGTTTGACCCTACAAAGAGCGTGCAGAATATTGAAGCGCACGGCATGGTGGAGAGAAAGGACACACAAAAACAAATCAACAAAAACACCGTTACATAACTCCATAACACGAACTGTTTTCTCGGGAGTTGTTTCCAGTTAATCCACATCCACAAAAACAGACATACCATTCGGAGGAGAAATCGGCAATACTAAACGTTTTGCTTTCGCCAACCTCTTTGTCCTCAATGGAAAAATGTAGAATGTGCAAACAAAAGCGGTTTTACGATTCACGATGTGTAATATCTCTCTGGATTACAGGAGAATTTAGTTTTGTTTAAAGAGTTGAAGATATGGATATTCAACTGTGTTTATGATTTCTTTCTTTTGAATGAATCCAAAGAATGTGAGATACGTTTACGTACGTACGTTTCAACAAATATTCATTCAATATGTAAACCATGTCCTCTATGTGGTACATTAGACTAATTACATTACACTCTCTTATCCGGCCTTTATTCCTACGATTAACGACAGTAATCGCGTTCGTACATTAAAGTAATGTATTAAAATTTACTTTTCATTTACAAGAGATGCTTCAGTTTTCCCAATCTCTTATTACAAGAATTGTAACATCATTTTCATTACTCATCTTAGTATATGTTACATTCTATCACACATATGCTCAATCTGCACGAAACAGATATAGGAGTGCCACTTGTGAGTAGATGAATTGAGAAAGTTGTGTAACCACAGTTATTGTTTCTTCTCATTTCAAATTAACGTCTGAAAATGGATAAGAATCAAGGTGATGAGATAAATGAAACGGCGAAATAAGTAAAGGTTAAATACGATACACACCAGCATCTAGAAGCTGTTCACTCTCAACTATTATCTCAACTACTATCAATAGAAACTCCACCCTCAGTATAGAAACAGGGCTGCTCATCTATAAAATGATAAGACCCACAATGACATATGCTTGCTCGATATGGCGCAACACAGCACCAAGCAACCTATCCATTTTGCAGAAAGTTCAAAACAAATATCTAAGACAAACCTTGAAAGCCCCCTGGTTCATTTTAAACTCACAAATACACTGAGAACTTCATATACCTCTCCTCTCAGAATTCATCTCACAAACCTCTCAAAAATATTACTCTCTCCTCCCAGTATGTCCCAACACTCCAATATTCAATCTCGGTCAAAACGCTCATCATCCTTCACGCATTAGATCCAGATTTCCCAAACACCTCTTTCGTCCTCCCTAATTCATAAAAATCATTCGCCACAATTTCCCACAAAACACACACCACCTCTTCTAAACAATAAATGCAAACTTCCCTTAGTCAAGTTACACAAATATGAAATTTTAAAAATAATGAAGGGTTATACCGAGACTTGCATTTGCCTGAGGATGGCCAAGTAAATTCATTGTATGTAACATTGTATCCGTCAAAATCCCCGAAAGACGAAAGTCGAACGGGAAGAAATAAATTTAAAAAATCTCGTACTTGTCGTAATCACAAAAATGTCGTACCCTCTTATTCGTCTCTCTAAAAATTAGCCAAATTCTTGGCATATTCGAGGGAGACATAGAAATCACAACCGCGACAACAAACACTATTAGGTAATCTAAAAATCAAACCACGACATTCACGAAAAATAAATTCCGTGACATAGAGAACTTCATAACAGAGATCATAAAAATTCCATGTCAAACCGAATGGGACAGAAACTCGATCCTTCTCCAAACTTCCAAGAGCAGCCCACCGGTTGACCTAGTGCCCAAAGGACACCATCGGAGTCGGAGAAAGCTGCGAGATGCGGGTGTCCCCCCAAAAAGGGAGTGGCTGCGGTGCGAGGCGTGGGGCCAGGGGCGTGGACGCGTCGGGGGGCGTCGCTGCCTTGGCGCATTCCTGGCGAAGGCCGCTCGCCTCGCGCTGCAGGACGCGACGCCGTGAGAGGCCACGCCACGTTACGCTCTGGGAGGCGCACTCGCACTCTCTAGCACATGCATGCACTCTCCAGCAAACACCCTCTTGCGCGCAAACACCCTCTTGCATACACACACGCACTCTAGCATACGCACACACACACACACACGCTTGCATACATACACGCACACACTCTTGCATACACACACGCACACACTCTTGCATAGACACACACACTCTAACATACACACACACACTAGCATACACACTCTAGCATCCACACACACACTCTAGCATACACACACACACTCTGTCATACACACACACACTCTGTCATACACACACACTCTAGCATACACACACACACTCTAGCATACATACACACACTCTAGCATACACACACTCTAGCATACACACACTCTAGCATACACACACACTAGCATACACACACACTCACTCTAGCATACACACACACTCTCTAGCATACACACACACACTCTAGCACACACACACACACACACACTCTTGCATACACACACACACACTCTAGCAAACACCCTCTTGCGCGCGCGCGCACGCACACACACACACACACACACACACACACACACACACACACACACACACACACACACTTGCATACACACCCACTCTTGCATGCACACACACACTTGCACACACACACTAGCATACTCACACTCTAGCACACACACAGACCAGCACACACCCACTCACACTCTGGCATACACTAACTGACGAAAACATTCACATACACGCTCACATTCATTCACTCACTCAGTCACAAGCGCCAACTCACTCCTAGCACACACCCAGTGACCGATATCGCGTAATAACAGCAGTGCAAGCGGCGAAGGCTGCGTCGCTCGGCTTTTGTTCTTCACTCCTCTGTATGGCCATACGGCGTCGAATTTCAAACTTATACAAATTCCAGACTTATACTACAAACCACATTATTTCAAACTTACATTAGTATTGCAAAAGAGACCAGAATGATAGCCACATTATTCTTATGACCAGCCAGACTATTCTTATGACGTGATATTCATTTTCAAAATCATCCCGAGCGAAGGCCGAGTTGTTGTCAAACCGTACAGAACGCCTAATCCCTTCTTGCTATTTTGCACTAATAGCTACTGAAGCTTCTTCCCACATATCATCAGTCGAACAACATATTTTGCTCTAAAAGAAACCACATACATAACAATTTTAGGATGCATTCTACTATATTGTGAGACTAAAAGCCAGACTTTTCACAAATAAACAGTTTGCTCGGAAAGAGGTGCAAGGGATGATCATCTACCAGTATTCGTTATCCCCCGACTACCCAATTCAGTCTAGGGACAAACGAGCGTGAAAAAACGTACATCGTTGACGTCCAGCCATTTTACCGTCCATTGGTTGACAGGCACTAAATAGCTATTGAAGCTTCTTCCCACATATCATCAGTCGAACAACATATTTTGCTCTAAAAGAAACCACATACATAACAATTTTAGGATGCATACTACTATATTGTGAGACTAAAAGCCAGACTTTTCACAAATAAAACAGTTTGCTCGGAAAGAGGTGCAAGGGATGATCATCTACCAGTATTCGTTATCCCCCGAGTACCCAATTCAGTCTAGGGACAAACGAGCGTGAAAAAACGTACATCGTTGACGTCCATCCATTTTACCGTCCATTGGTTGACAGGCCACACGGCCACGATCGCCGCGCAACGGACGTCATTTGTCCTGTGGTCTTGTAAACATGGATACCGCGGAGTTAGCGATTGTGTGTTACATTGAAATGAAACATACAAAAGAAAAGAGGGGGAGATCTATTCATTTAACAAATAAAAAACACGTTCGTACGTCGTTAGATTATCATGTGACCCGCACGCTATGGGTGCTTAAAAAGCATCCATAGCGTATCCATAGGATGTCTTATGGATATGCATCCATAAGACATCCGTCAGGAACAACGTACGCATTACAGCGGCTAACGTCCGTTGGCTGCTACACAACGGACGTTGTTGGCAACGGACGTCACTAGTATGCTACAAGTCATACGCGCCCGTACTGCGCTACGACGGACGTACTTTAACGTCCGTTAAATGACGGCCGTGCTAACCGCAAGCGTCCTCAGCGGCAGAATCCCCGTCGCGCCGCCTGCCTCTGCTATTGCTGACCCTGGCAGGAGGCGACGCGGCGCCGAACCGGTCTGCAACGTGCACCTGCTCGCCTCCAGAACCGCGGGCAAGGTGAATGTTATGGCGGCGGCGGAGCTCGTTACGCAGATAGTATCCAACGCGCGTATTGTATGTGTGAAGCTCCGGGGACGGTTAAAAAAAACAGCGTCTTTACATCTCGGTCGTACGAGCGGAAAACCAGACCACCACTTCGGAATAGCGCTTTATACTTTGGAGCGTCGTATAAAAAGGTTGGCCTGCTATTCATAATCCAGCGTAACATGTGTTGTGTTGTAAGGAAGATATGAGCGAATATTTCACGGATGAAATGAGGTTTTATTTTTACGATGCCACATTCCGAACTAAATGTTATGGCGGAGGCGTGTCATCGAGTTCAACCTCAAAGGAATGAAATTTCTATCGGACATAAATTCAACAATAGGGCAAATAAAACAGACTGAAAATATATTAGCACTTTCCCCAGAGTTACAGTCAATGTGCCTTGATACAATATTTTTTAACTTATTAATAATTTCTTCTTCTAATCTTCTTACAACATTGTGGTTTTCAAACAATGATTGGTGAGGTATGATCTTACGTAAATAAAAATATAAAACATTTTATATAAAAACAAACATATTGTTTAATGATACATTAATGATTTCAGCATTAGTAAATAAAAAGAGGAAAAGCTAAAAGGCAGTACCAGTAACTTTTTATTTTCACTCGGGAACAAAGCTCCCTCAAGCCGTCACGTACACAGCCCTACAGTTTTGCTTAGGCATAGTATGTCCGCCTGTATTACTCAGGTAAAAGTGCCTACTAGTATATTATAAAATATATAATCCTGAAGCTGATTTTCGCATTAATGCTTTTCCACTTAACCGATTTAAAAAATTCGTTGTGTTGGCTCGGTATTTCACCAGACAGAACCACTTTCAGCGTTCCATTGAAAGCCGGAGCGGAGGTTTCGCATTAGGCTCCGAATGACTAGCGCCTAGCGCGTTCATTACCAAGCGCCCGTGGCCCGATTCGCTCTTCGGCGCTGGAAATATAAGGCGGCGCGAGGGAAAAGGGGCAGCCTTGGCACGAAATAAGGCGCTCTCCCGCGCTCCAAGGAAAAGCCACGGGCGCCCGGCGGCGGCGGCGCCGCCGACCTCTGACACCGCGATGGCAGCGCTGCCCAGGGCGGGGTCGAACGCAAGGCCCCGCCCCAAGCTGCGACTCAGCCTTCATGTGGGATATGAAATAATCACCCACAGCATTCACAGTTAACGTATTTATTTTAAAATACTCAGTTAACTGACGGGAAATACTTTTCCCATCTTCAGTGGGTCTCTAATATGGAGATGGAAAAAATGAGAAATTAACATACAATAAGGAAGCAAATATAAATATAGCAAAATTATGGAATACAAATTGATAAATGAAATGCAATAAATTATAAATAAATTATAAATTAAAAATTACCTACTGCCCAAGCTCTACTTATTGGGAATGTTGTAATAAATATTATAACTATGATTGTTGTAGCCGATTATTTCCTATCTCACAGTATAGATTATCACAAGAAATTTGCTACCACCACAGCCTTCATCCTCCAGCTCGAGCCTCTGCTTCTACATCCACGTCTGCGTGTCCTTGTAATAGAAGAGCTTTCAGCCTTTTCGTCTGACATTGCCCGAGTTGGCGCCTTCCTCCTCGCTTTATTCTTCTATTTTGCCTTCATCTTCACATTTTTCATTCCTTCCCGATTTTTTAACTGCTACATTTCCTTCTCACTCCGTCTTTAGTCTACCTCTTCATCAGATTCTTCTTCGCTCTTTACTTATCATGCCTCCTTCTCTCTCTTCCTCTTTCCTTTCTTCTCCGTCTACTTCCCTTCCTTCATCCACCTTTCGCCTCAGCCTACACCTCTCTCCTTGTCGTTCCTCAACTCTTCCAATCTTGTTTTACGGACGAAGTAAAACTTAATGGCAGCGTTCTGGGCAAAAACATCGACACATTTATTTTTGTATTCTTTGCTTTGAATATTCTTTTAAACGGCTTCTTTGGTGTCTCTTTTCAAAAATTTCGTAATTTTCACACATATAAATTGTGGAATAAACCTAACCCTATTGAATATAAAATCGATCCCATTTTGTCTCATTTAATGAATATTAATATTTAAATAATCTGTCAAATTCAGCACAATGATGTTGATGTACACTCAATTTTGCTTCCCGCATTTGAATGGAGAACTGCACATACAGTTGGTAACAGTCTTGTTTGTACAGTCCATAATTTGCTCGGAAAACATTAATTTTAAGTAGAAAATTGATATTAACGCAAACTTTGATCCATGATAACTGAATAATTCCGGTTAAATGAAATGTACATCTAGACGAAATGGTCTTGAATTTGAAATTCAGCAGCACATTCAGTCGCTGGAGAACTAGCCGCTAAGAAGGTTCCCGAGTGACTAAAAGTGCTGGTGAATTGCAAATTCAAGGCTTTTTCGGCTAGATGTACTAAGTTACATTTTATTTCACTGGAATTATTGAATTATCGTGTAATATATTTTGCGTTATTATCAATTTTCTACTTAAAATTAATGTTTTCCAAGCAAATTATGGACTGTACAAACAAGACTGTCACCAACTGTAACTGTGCTGCAGTGCCGGTGTCTGGATGTCAACATGTTCTTGTAATCGAATTTAGGCTCCTGTTGCCTCCACAGTCGCCAGTCGCCCCTCCCCACAGTGAGGGCTCTCTCCTCGCGTGTGCGCCGAGGTGGCGGAATGGAGTGCCCTGCTGGCCTGGTACGTGGCTGGAACGCGCAACGCGGCGACCGCGACGGCTTTCGCGCTGCTCGCCTTTGCCGCTCCGTGAATGACCGCAACGGGCCGCCTTAGGCGCGACGGCTTGTGTACTGGCCTTTGCAGGCCAAGAACATGCCCTCTAAGAGAACTTTACTCCTGGCCTGTGTGATAATCTCACATTCCGGCGAAGAGTGGGGAAAATTACAAACTACGGGAAAATTGCAGTGTGTTTTTTTTTTTTTTTTTTTTTTTTGTAATTTTATAACGTAAGACTTGAAAATACTTGAGAGATATGTGCAATATTGTTCGATTGTTGCAATGTTATGGAAAGCACCAACACACACTATTTTTGTTATGTTTTCTATATTTATTAATAGTCTATTCAATCTACACTGTTCATTATGAGAGAATACCAAATATTCTACAAAATTAGATTGATAGATTTGATAAATATGTCAACAAATAAGAAATTCGCTCCCAGTCTAACTGCTAACCCACATAACTATTACAATTGTTTATAGGTAATTAGGTATAATCTCAGTTATACAATATTATCAAAGATTTTATTTTCCGTAATAATGTAATCTCATTTACAAACATTATATCAAACACAAAGCTCCCTCTTCCCAATAAAACTCATTGAGTAATAAATGTAAAGCTCTTAATTACTCGTAAGATGCAACGAATGTATTCTAACATACAAAATCTCATAAATTAGAGAATTACGTAAGAATCAGCGGTGTGAGAATTGAAAACTGTGTGTGCACAGACCAGCTTTCAAGTCTCTTAGCAGTAAGCACGTTTTCGTTGCATAGAATGGTTGATTTCGTTTTGCGGAGCACGCCAAACAGCTTTTGTCTCTGCCATCTATTCAGAAATATCAGCGCTGCAAATAGTAAACAAAGTGTGCTAATGACCTCCTACACCCACCTTCAAACGTGTGTACAGATTTCTCTCTTTCCTTCCAGGGCTTTTCAAACGACTAGCAAGTGAATGATCATTTCAGCTCACAGTCTCGAGTCACAGTGAGTTTGTAACGCTGGAAGCAAGCTTTAGCCTTGCACGATCTTTGACGTGATGCAATTGCGCCTTTTGTGCACTGATCCCAACGGCCTTGCGTGTACTAGAGCATTAACGCTCAACCGCACAACCGCCATTTGTTGGCTTTGTAACATTCCCTCCCTTCTTTGGGTGATTATTTATTCTCGGATTAAGAGCATTGCCTTCGTTAAATACTGTTTGAAACTCCCTCGTTTCAGCGGATCGGATTCAAATTACTCTAATTTTCTCTCGCTTTCGTCATCGGTCATTATTTTCTTCTCAGCGCGTTTTCTGAATCGCTCCCGCTTTCTTGAGCAGTTTCAAATAGCGTTTTAATAAACGATAAAATCAACAGTTTCGTAGCTATGTAGGTATAGTAGATGCAGAAGGATGTGTCGATGATCTCAACACGTCGAACTGAATTACTGGAGTAGTCCCCAAGGAACTTTAGTTTTGAAAGCATCATAAATTGCAACAATTTACGCAATTAATTCAATAATTTCTACAAAAATGAATGATGAAGATCAGTGAGGTATTTCTCTGTAAGGAACAACATCACTTTCTTTTCAGCTCCTGTTACAACGCAGTGATGTGAATGGTCTATTCGGTTACATAAACCACATCATACAGGCGTTTTCTTATACATTGATCTGTGCAATGGTAAATCATTGAAAAAATGTCCACCTCCCACATTCCATTTATGTAGCCCACACAGACGTAGCATATGCACAAAAATTTAATTACACTAAATCTCCATTCATTTTCCGGAGCTCTGCTCGCAAAACTCCCCAAATCTCACGCACCACGCTCTGCAGGTTTCCACCCGCCAGCAAATGAGCTTTGCGCGATTGCGCTCGCGCCGGCGTGCGTACGGGACGACGCGTGCGTGCGTGCGTGTGTCCACGCGGGTGCGTGGGACAGCTCGCGAGCTCACACGTGCGCGAGGTGAAACGACGAACCGTGTCCAAGGCCAGGGTCCAAAAAAGAAAGCGGACCGCATTTGCGGCCAAACAATCGGTTCGCGAAACAACCACGATCTCTGTGAAAAGTTTCGACTCGAGTGTCTCGGGGAAGAAATCGAGGATTATTCCCATTGACAGATTCACGTGTTCCGGATTCGTTCGCTTCCAATTACCAACGCCGTCTGCGCGGGGGAATGTGTTCGGAGATGTGGATCTTCCCACCGGGTTTCGAGTGTTTCCCTCTCCAGGAAACGTTCTCTCAATCCTTTCTCCGTCTCATTAAGCCCCACAGGTGGCCAGCCTGTCGCTCACTGTTCGATTGCTTGAGACTGTAATGATCGCAGCGAATAATCTCTTGCGAGACGTAACAAGGCTGGTGGAAAATTGCACGAGAAATTGATGGAAAGTAAACGAGGTCTAGAACGATGTCACGACAGCCGATCCGTTCGGAATAACAATGTTTTCGAAATTACTGGTTAAAAATGGGTATCTAATACATACGCCGAAAGGTATTCATATATAACGGATATCGTATACATTTTATCACTGCTGCTTATTTCATTGAATTCATTCATAATAAGTTCATTTTTTACCCTATACTATACATTTTACTAAGTTATTATTTGGAGTCAATATTTATCAAGGAACATTTTAAATCAATCTCAATGTATCGTTTTAAATACCTTTTAAATCACAATACAATTTTTAAAATAAGCTGCTCGCGTTTTAATGAATTAATTACATATTGAAATGGGAACAACGAAAAACTAGGGTAGAAAAGATAATCTCTCTGAACAAAGTCCTCCATAGCTTCTACTTAGAGTAAATATATGGTCCATTCATTAAAAGATACACTAGCGAAAGCAGTAAAAATAAGTTGAAATTGCTTATGGGCAATTGACAAGCTAAAATTGTTTAAAATACTACATCAAAAATAAATAAAAATATCCAAATTAGAAACAACGAATGTGTGTGAAACAATAATGGAGAACTGACAATGTTATCGTGGACACCAAATATTCATTGAGAAAGGGTGCTTCGTTATTTTTTAAAGATGAGGTTAATATCATAGGTTTCTTAAGGGACGTTCCCAATGCTAGAAGGATGAAGTACTGTCAATATTATTGCTCCCCTACATGAATGGGCCAGAGGCTCAAACTGAAGTATATATCATAAATGAACATTTTTAAATCCCGTATGAACAGCGTGGAACAACTAAGTGATAACACGCCTCGTATCTCCTCAACCGTTCAAGATTCGAATATGCCGTCTCGACAATCGATACCACTTAGACAATCGATATCTAAGGTAGTTTCATCGAACTAGTAAGGTAGTTACATCCTGCATATTAAACTGTGAGTTAATATGATCAAAACAAGGGAAAGTACTTCCACGCACGAGCGAAGAGAAAATCGTGTGTTCGTCTTTTCAGAGAGAATTGATTTGGTTATATCGGTCAGCCATTCACTTACACAGATTTTTCAATACCAATATGATTCTGCGAATTCTTAATGCTCGGATCCACTCATGGTTTATCTATTTCGAGATTATTGATGCCATTCTAGGAATTGTACTGAAAGGTCACTTCATATTTAGCTGCAATTCTGAGATCTCTCCTTTTTCGCAGTAATCGCTACGTGGAACCCTTAGCACGGGTTTAACGAGCGTCGACGACCCTATTGCAGAAAAACGTATAACACAGTTCCCACCCTGTTAACGCAGCCTTCCAATAACTGGGTGGATAACGAGCCGATGAAATTCAAGCAGGGAACCAAACGATATCGTTCTTTTCGGAAAGTGATGATCTCCGTGCTAAAATGCCCCCTTTCCATTTTCCCAAAAAGGAAACTTCAAGTAAAAAAGAATCTTCACATTTAGAAAAAATGAAGCCTAATCTGACTGTTACCACAATAAGGCATCTACCTTTGGAGATTTTTCGTTTCACAATTTCGATGGAAACTTCGGGTAGTTTATGAAGCGTTGAATTACATATATTTTTCAGAGGAGCAAGCATTATTACGTAATGAATAATGAAATTTTCATATTTTTTCAAAATTGTTCGATTTTAAAACTGGCATTTCTATTTAACATTTCAAATCTCAAAACATATTCAATGAACTGTTTGCTTGCGTTTAATCTAAGACTTCAATTTCTCCGTCGCTACAAATCTCCAATAAGCAAGTGACTAAATTGACGAGAGCGTTTTTGACAATACAATACGGACGGCGAAGAGACAGCGGCTTTTTGCAAGACAAAGCGTTACAGCAATCGACAACACTATCGATCTTCTACGCATGCGCAGCTTGAATTTCGCATAATTTTTGTGCATCTGCTCATGCGCAAAAGATTGATATTGCAATCGATTGCTGAACGAAATTTTTTTTTCCTAGGGCTTTATCCAGCCGACAGCCGGTTGTCCTTTACGTCCCGAAGGGACGCATATTCGACCATACACTAGACAAACACTCTTGCGGGCTCCTCTGATCTGGGGTCAGCAGAACGCGAGGCCCTCCGCGACAACACACACACACAAAGTCAAGGGACAAACAGCCATGCCCAAGGCGGGACTCGAACCTGCGTCCCTTCGGACCGAAGCGCTGAGTTGGTACTCGCTCTTAGCCACCTCGGCCATCCAGGTCGGCGCTGAACGAAATACCGCGTAAAAACTCCCTAATTTTAGTGATCGCAGCTCGCTATTAAGATGCAATCGGGCTGTGGTCGGCAAGAGATACAGTGTCTTTAGCACCACCACCCCCGCACCAACACTGGCTCGCATTAGCTCGCGCGGCAAGTCGCGATAGCGCGGGGGAGCCCTGGAGTGGGCATCCCGCCTCAGATCCCTTCTCTACCACTCTCCGTGTGTCATGCCCGCGACCCAAAGGGGCGCCCCCCGAAGACCCGGGCCTTCCCCAACAACACGTGACTATCGATCCCTTCACTCGACCGCGCCTCTCGATTCCTCTCGCTGCGCCATCCATCGCGCCGCTCGCCACCCACTCGTGTTGCCCCGGCCCCACCGGGCCCCACGGCCGCGCCTTCACGGCGCCGTTGGGCAACGCTGCTCTCCTTGCGGACGGAGCTGGGAACAAGTGCACTCGGCGCCACGACGCACGGTTGACCCCGCACAGCACCGCACCGGCGTAGAGGCGGGGCGCGGGGAGAGGTGGCGGGAGGCGGGGCGAGGCGGTGACGTGGTTGGAGACAGGGCGACCAGAAGGGGGGGCGGGAGCTGGGATAACTTGCCCCAGACCTCGGCTTAATTGGGGGCCCGAATTTTTTTTTCATTCAAAAGAAATGAAAAATACATTTATCTCTAATCTAAACTTAACGCTATCAGTTATTTCTGATGCACGGAGAAATGAATTCTGTTCAAAAATTGAGAGAGGAGGGAACTGTTTGAAATAGGAACCCTTGGATTAACTACCACCCAGGTCCCTAGTTATCTCTGGGTTCCCCTGGATGGAGTGACTGAACTGTGCGCGGTTTGGATAGAGGAGGAAGGCAATGGAAAGGCTTTGCCAGGAAGAGTCGGAATCGATCAGAGGAGAAAGAAAAGAAAGAATGAAGGTAATCCTAATGAGAAGAAGGGAGTACACAGATGGAAAAGGCTGTGCTCGACAGATCCGGAAGATGAATCGTACAGACTAAGATCTGACCAACATGGTATGAAATGAAAGAAAGATACTGATCAAGTCAGTACTAGATGAACATGAGATATTTTACCACCTCTCCTCTACTTTATGAGAATACAACTTGAAATTTTTTAATGAATTTGATGTTCAGCAAAAACTAATCAATTTCAAGCTATCTGTGTCACTATCAGACAATCGCTCATAAACAAAGTGCGAAAACAAACGAAGCTACATTCTATAAATCAATGGTTGTACCTACTCTCCTGTATGAGAGTAAAACATGGGTAAAAAATCCAGTAAAAAAACAATTAATCGCAGAGGAAATGCGATCCCTAGAGTAAGTCAAGGGCAATTTATTAATGAATCAATTGAGAAGTGAAGATGACATGAAAATAATCGAGTATAAACAGCATACAAAACAAATTAAATGCCTTTAGAAAAAACTGACTGGATCATCTGACAAGAGTGAACGTTGAATGATTGCCCAAGCAGGCATATTATATTAAAAGAAAAGAGGTAGGAAGGTCAAAGAAGAGATGATGTTTGCTAGAGAACTTTGCCAGAAAGGATTACTGTCCTAATCCTTGCTGCTACTACTGATGATGAATTATAAAAAGTTGATGAAAGCGTATTTAATAAATGCGGGCGACGATGGATATTTTATCATTGAAATATTCCGCTCTTATGTTCCATCACACTGCAGAGAACCTCTGGAATCACTCTTTCAGGCACTCTCGGGGAAAAGTTTACAAATACAATGAGGATTTGGGTATTGTGTCACATGATAAATTTTTGATCTAATTTGAGCGCTCAGAAGAAGGACGATTCATGATGGTCGAAACGTCAAACCCAAAGACACGAAAAGGGGTTTCCATGCGTGGTATACAACACGATCAACATCACCCACTCGAAAGAAGTATACAGTCGATTCCGGTTATAGTGAACTCGGATATAGTGAACCGTCGGTTATAGTGAACTTAAGTGACTGGTCCCGTTTCACTTACATTACAAATAAGCATGAGAAGACTCGATTTTAGTGAACCGGAACCTCGGCTATAGTGAACCTAGGAAATACATCCTGGAAATTAATTCCCTCCTATAAAAGAATATATTGCCTCAGTGCCACAAATTCCCACACTAGGCATCTTGAAAAAAATGTCCTTAAGGGCTTTAATAGAAGTCCCCGTGAGGTGAAGATAGGGGACCTGGGATGGGTATTTTACAGATGACCTTATGCCACTCAGTTCCACTGCGGAAACAGAGGCCGCATCGTGTGTGGATTGCATGTGGCGGCAGCGACGCGCAATTGCATTTTCAGTATTAATCTTTGTGTTACTTGATATTCCACGGAACAAAGTGCAACATGTTGTTTCTCTATATTAATAAAATCAATCGTTAAGGAGCAATACTGTTTAATTTTGATATCGGATATAGTGAACCTCGGATATATTGAACCAAAAATGTTAGTCCCTACAAGTTTACTATAACCGGAGTCGACTGTACTGACAAGCACGGGTAAAAACAGTGTGAGCGACGTTTCTGTGCTGAGGCGTCATCTCAACGCAGACTAAGTGCATTTACTGTAGTAGTTAAGAGTTCTGAAGTGAAAACTACACAAAGGCGCAGGTCGAAACGGGGCGGTGCAAGGCGGCGCGGCCGGCGCTGCGCTGGGGTCGCGTGGGGTCACAGGTCAGCGTTACCCCACACGCCCTCGCTGGGCGCGGTCGCCGCCGACAGCGCTGTAGCGATTTCTTCATCATGAGATTTCGGAGCCGATGGACTTTAACGCGGCGATTCGAGGATGAATAAAATTCCTGCAAACTATGTGAACGACCTGCAGTAAGGCACGTGGTGGTACGTCATCTTCCTTTTCTACTCCTTGAGAGTTAACACCTTTCATAGGGCACACGTGCATTAGATGGTTGTAAAATAAAAAAAAAGTATATAAGAATAGCATAATAACGTATTTGCATTCTAAATTACCAAAAAAATATACTTCAGTGTTATCGATAGAAGAATTTATAACAATTTTAATAAAAAGGGAAAAGTACTTATTTTTGCTCTTTTGTTAAATCTGACAAGATATTGAAACATTGATGATGTTTTAATAATAAAGTTATACTTGATACATATATCATACATGGTTATGAAATGAACGTGTCTAGCGAAAATATGACACAAATTCACCCTGAAGATAAACATGTTCAGTGGAAAACCTGCAAAAATATGTCCCCAATATTTAGGTCACTCAACCAGTAAAGTTATTATAACATCGGCATTTCCTGGTGATGCAACTTGCGTAATGGGATCCTCCAACGACAACATTAACCAAGCCAGCCGTCCAGACGAACGAGCAGGTCTACAATTTTCGGAATGGGATCCTTGCGGAACGCCCGGTTACATTGCGGTTGAACGTGTCTCCTTAGCATAACAGTACAGTGCACCATAATGGACACAAAAACTCCTAGACATTATGCTATTTACCCATATAAATATATAAAGAAAATTATATTAAAATATATCTTCAAATGATCGATATTGAATGAACACACTAAATGCAAATAAATTTGAAACATCCCCGTAAACACCATGTCATTTAATTCATAACCTCAATTAAAAATTATTTAGTCAGTTACTTCACAATTCTTTACATTTAATATATGATATTTAACAAGAAGTAGCTATTAATTTTACGAAATAATATAGAAGCGCGAAGCTGTAACAGGCAGTGAATGGTAATGTATCTCAGTGTAACATAAACTGAAAGTATTGTTTTTAAACAACTTTGATATATCTCCAATATTTAACACTGTTTTCTTACATTCAGTTCATTTCATTATTACTGAAATAAGTACTTGCTCCGAAGAAGTGAAAAAGAAACTCAAGCTACACCGTTGGAATTGGCCCACTGGCACGGCTGCGTTTCTTTGAATTCCACCGCCCTCTCCTCTCTCCACGAGAGGAACATAACTTCTTAATTGTGCAGAGCTCTGCGGTCCACCGCTGTACCGGTTTTTTGCCCAGTCGCCGCCCGTCGTTCGTTATGGCAACGAGCGACTTTCTCCGTCACAATGCCCGTTCCTGCAGAGCGTTTGGCTGACCCACCCCGGGCGGGAGACAAGTCGTCTTTCTGGTCACGAAAAGGAGGACACATGCGAGAGGAAAAGTGACGTAGTGGAAGACATCTGCCGAATAAGATTATAGGCTGCATTTACGAAGGCAAATTATTTGTAGTATATGCTGAATCACCTGACATGAGAAAAAGGCTCTCTCACATATACTGTCAAATATGAGGGTTGTATTAACAAGTGAAAATATATTGCAGAAAAAGTGTAACACACACTCCTGTAACATTTAGTACATACGCACACTCTTACTACGAGAAGATAAGAGTTCTAAAATGCACCTTAAACAACGCTTATTTCTCGTTTTATTATTGAATATTACCTTTTTAATTTTACTCACATTCCGTGGGTTCATTTTTGCAATATTCTTCAACAATTTATTTATTTAATGAATAATTATCTTAGTGTCAAATAATTCTATTCGTCCATTAGACTTATTAAATAAATAAATAAATAAATTGTAAAATAATGCTTATTAATATTTGTAATTCATCTTTTATTTAAAACAATAAAAAATTATTCCATTTCTTTAAGATTATTTCTCTGTGAATGATTGATAAGATTCGATTAATTAAATCTTTGCGAAGAATTACGCAAAATCGCATTAACTCAAATATCTCTTTCCTTTGCGGCTTGCTCCTCCAAACAGCTGCCAACTCCATGGAACGGGCTGCTGCTCTCGATTTAAAAGACTAGAAAGAAATGGAAGTAATGGCAGAGGAGGAGGCCGAGTTAGGGGTGGAGGAGGTCAGGTCGTGCGGGTCCGACAGTCATACCGCTCCAGATCGCACAGCCGGCACCGGCTCGCACAACCGAGTCGCACCACCCGGTCGCACGACTTTGCCCTGCTCGCCTTGCAAAATCCGTTTACGAGTGCTTTGTAATTGATGCAGTGTTTACAAACAGGTATTTCCACTCCGCGTCTCGTTTATCAATTACTTATACTTTTCGTGGCCTTGCTTCAGGGCAAACTGGGGATGTTGTTTGGTTCCAAGTTAGCGTATTAGCAGAAGATCGTTTAAGGCTGAATTGCAATCGTATAACATCTTGGCAAATCTACAAATCCTTATTTTCATAACATGTTTGTTTCAGTTGAATTTGAGTGTCACGATACTTTTTGTAAAATGTCAAACCATATAATTCAATTCAATGGCAGTAATGTCAACCACGGGATTCCTAGATTTTTTCATTAAAAAAATTACAAGACTAAAAACCTTGAAAGCTAAAAATCAGATAGGTTGTTTTTTTTGTTGTTTTTTTTTCCAACAAATTTGGATTGGTTCCACTATTTGTTAGAAGAACTCAAGAGAAAAACCCACAGAACATGTGCCACCCTTCATTACAACATATAATATTCTGAACAAGACTGGATCAGGCTACTTTCACACCTCAATTTCATTTCAGCCTGCGTAGACGAGAAGTTCTCAAAAAATACATCTCACTACGCGATATGAAAGTCACACTAGAGGACGGTGAATACAGTCCAGGGGACATACGGAACTTTATAATTGATTCAACGTCTACGGACAGGTATTTACACTCGTTACGCTTCATTCTTGCCTTCTGTTTGTTTTTGTTTTCCCTTTCCCTTCGCCTTTCACGACCTTCCGCCTCCAAGCGACGCGGCGCAGCCGACATCCCACGCGTAGCAACGCTCTCGCTGCACACAATGGCTACGTCGTGATACTACCATTGTAGCCGCCATCGCCGCTTCGAGGTTCCAAGTAATCGATTATCACTGAATCGCATGTACGTAGGTGAAACCGACTCGCATGGCGCTATGGAAGCTCCTGTTGATGTTTAGGCGCTTGTACTGAGAATTCGCTAACGCCTCGTTCGACAAATTGAACAACCTGTCGAGAGTGACTGAAATTGCTCTGTTGTGCCATGACATGAAGGAGATGAATGTATATGGTGGCGACAACACATTTGTTTGTGGCTGTAGATCTGAATCTTTGAAACTCAGTTAACTAACTCCTAATTGGGGTATTGTATTGGAAATTAAGTTTAGTAAATGCAAAAAATGTGTTCAATTTATATCTTATTTTTCAAGCAAAAGAGGCACTTTTAATTGATCTACAGAAGCGAATTATATGACATTGCTTAGGTTTAGATTCTTCCCTATTATTTAATATAATTTAATTCAAACATTCTTGCGGGGTAGTGAAATATTTTTGATTGTTTAGTATCTGTCTTTAAATGTATTAACGTTCATTACCAGACCCTAAGGATGGAAGCGAAAACGTGGAAAAAGGAAGTTTTCTCCTGCGTCAATGGCCCGCCGTTTATCGGGTCTTTTAACGATTAGAGCATCCTGCCTCATTCAAACCTAGCATCGTCCTTTTTCTGTTCAAAATTCGCCAGAAATCGAATAGAAAAATCTTAGGGACTGGCGCTGAGAACCTTTCGGCCTACGAAATTCGCGACTACATACGATAACGGTTGTATTAATTCTGTGATGAGGAAAAGTAAGTGAAGTAACACTAACCAAGAATGGAGTTATGTTCACACTGGAACAAAGAATTATGAATGGTACAAAGAAAATGAAACATTTATAAATTGTTGTTCATTTGTAACATTCTTTCAGATATATCCTAACATATAAAATATATTAAACTTCACATCCTTCTGCTGTAAAGTAGACGCCAAGCACCTTCACTCTCTTTTCCTGCTCGCCACGAAATTGATGCCGGATTAGCGGCGACCGGACGGTGGCACGTGGAAGCAGACGGCGGCGCGGGGCCCGTTGAGTTCCCAGCCTTGGCGGCTTCCGAGTGACTCGCTCGCCGGCGCTTGGCGGTCGTCGAAAGTGAGAGCCCAGCCCCGTCCCGCCCCGCCCCGCCCGCACGATCGCCACGCCCTCTTCCTCCCAGCATTAAGCGCAGGGAGGTGTACCTCCAAACAAATCGACTGTAAGAGTCGTAAAGACAAACAACGCAAAACTTGAATTAGAATAAATGGTAAAAATAGATGATAACTAGATGAAGATTAGGGGATGATTTTGGCGATAATATTTTAGAGATAATTTTATTGCAACCAGTTTCAATGTCGTTGGGATGACACGTCGTAAAGATAAACAACGAAAAACTTGAAATAGAATAAATTTAAAAATGAAATTAGAATAAAAGTAGATAACTAGGTGAAGATTAAGGGATGATTTTGGGGACAGTATTTTAGAGGTAATTTTTATTGGAGCCCGTTTTAATGGATGACAAATTGCTGAAAGCTTCTTATTTCACATATTTTTTAAAAATAAGAAAGATATTTGAAAACCATACACTATCACAATGGGCAGCACTCATCTTCCGCCTGTTGATGCTGGGGTTCTAATTTCCACAAACCTCAGTGAATACTTCCTTTGATATATGAGTCGACTTGCGAGACAGACACTGGAAATGCTGAGCGAGTTCTCAGTATGCAGTTTACAAAAATATGTGATTCGGAGAAAATTTGACTGAGATTTGCGAATCACGGTCGTCTGATTAACGGTCTTCTCGCAATGAAAACTATTACAAAGCGTTACTCATTGAAGCCACAAATAAACGTTTTGCTTATGGGTGACATCTTTAAATAAATTTTTACGTTTAAAATCTAAAAGCACCATTAATTCTTGGTAAAAGTTGAGATTATTCAATGCCAAGGATCGAATTTCGGAATCAAAATCAATAACCTCAAAAAATTTTACGACAAATTATGTCTTTTCTCAAGACCAAGATTTTACAGAGAAATAATCTAATTATTCTTAAATATTTTAAAATGCAAACTTCCTTTAAAAAGAAAACTGTTTCGAAATTAATATCACAAACGATAATAAATTAAACTGTTTCGGAGGTTTAATTTAATAGCTATTATCATAAACTATTACCATTCAGTAAGCTACTTTTGTGTACCTCTCTAAATACGTGTACGTGGGCCAGCTGTATTCAAACCATCAATCACTTGGAGCAGCAAAACTACCATCACCTTTAACCTCTACTAACAGCCGGATACGTACGGGACGTTAACAAATTAGTACTTCCAACACAGTAGGCTAAGCACCACAGAGCGAAACGAGCAAGGCCGTTCATTCTTCTCTTCGTCCTGACAAGTGAAGCGAAAACTCCGGGTTGCATCCGCCTTACAACCGGCCTTTCCCTACTCCTACGCGGGCCCTCGTCGCTTCGTAACTGCTCGCGCCGACCCACATCTTTCCTTTCAGCCTCTTACGGCACTCCAGCACACCGCCGTGCGCTATTCTGCAAGCAAAGTCATCGCAATGTCACAATCATTTATTTTTTTTGTATATTCTTTGATATCATGTCTCAAGTGAGAATAGGTCAACTCACCTTGCTCTTGCCCATTGATGAAACCGCACCACATAGTATCTCACAACTAATCAAACTTAATTAATCAACTCCTGCCTTAAAAAACAAATATGATCGAAAAATCTTTGGTGTATAGCCTACATATTTTTTTCTTTTTGCGCTACGAATGTTTCCGGAACCGTATACATGAACTTCACTAGTTGTGAGCTCCTTGGTTTTAACGCAAGCATTATGTGACCTGGCGATCCTACTCTTTCCAAAGGCAAAAGTCACACTTACGCTTGGGGCACGAACCCGCGACCCTTCTAACCACTATACCCAGTCTCTACACGCTTTAACGAACTCTATCATACAGGTCGGCTGCTTTCAAATACCCTCGACATAAATTCTACTACTATTTTCCCGCTTCAACCATTCCACTCCCAATCATAATTAACCATAGCCAGTCTAGTGACCTTAAACAATTCAATGCAGTTTCAAATTAACATGAAACATGTCGGTTTATCATCCGTGCACTTCATCCAAGACGAAACTATACATATGGAACATCAACACTAATCTATTTTTCCGCGCGACCGCACCCCGTCACCAGGCGTCTCATTCTTTCCAAGGTCGCTCCCTTTAACCTCGCCGGGGCCTCAAGCGCGCCCGATTGGCTCGGGCTCTCCACGCCCCCAGAATCAGAAGAGGCGTTGGGGCACGGGGCTCGTCAATGCAACGCGGCGCAAGGCGAGCCTCCCACCCAGCACACCAGCCCACACGCGGCGTCGCTCGCTCGGCTCACGCCGCCCCAAGCCCTCAGTATCTTGCACCTCCAACGGAAAACGCCAATCCGGCACAACCGCCACTGTTTCTGCAGTGCTTCTGACCGGGAGGTCCTAGGCTCGAGTCCCGACGGCGGCAGTATTTTCGACACTAGCTTTTCAGCTAGGTCGAATTCAGTCCCTGTCTGGAGGAGAATTCTAGCGGCCGGCTGCCCTGATCGGTAGTTTTCCGTGGTTTCTCCGGTCAACACCAGGCGAATGCCGGAGCAGAACTCTAACGGGCCACAGACCGTGCGCGACCTTTCCTTCCCCTTACTTGTCTCCTTACACACACACACACACACACACACACACACACTTACACTAACATGCACTGCACTACCACAAATGCCAGGAAACCAGTCGGGGACTTGTCCCGGCTGGGGCGGTGCCCCGCTGGTAGGAGATATCTGGTGGGGATAAACCCCATTGGTCGACGGTAGGTCGGCACCGGATCTCGCCATCCAGTGAGGGAAGATCATCCCCACCTCCCGATGAAAAACATACAATACACTTACGGGGCTAATGGCCTCGGTAGTTGACGCGCCCGGAATCAGTAA
Source organism: Teleogryllus occipitalis (assembly GCA_011170035.1). Taxonomy (NCBI): domain Eukaryota; kingdom Metazoa; phylum Arthropoda; class Insecta; order Orthoptera; family Gryllidae; genus Teleogryllus; species Teleogryllus occipitalis. The sequence goes on along the minus strand of BLKR01001162.1, from coordinate 163,671 downwards.
TCAATCAATCCAAACCGGTTCGCGCCGCCCCAAGCCCTCAGTGTCTTGATCAACGTTGGTACCTCGAATGGAAAACGCCAATCCGGCAAAACCTCCACCACTGTCGCTACACGTCTGAATCTTTGTATTTGTTATCGCTGTCACTATCAGTATTACTGTACTTCTCATCACTAATATCACTGTCGCTGTCACCACCAGTACCTGACGTGGCTGGATCTTTCAGAATCTCTGTATTTATCGATGCTGTCACTATCAGTTCCATTTAATTTGTCATTTCTCTTACTATCAATATCCCTGTATTTGTCATTATTTCGGTCACTAATCGGTATTTTATTGATGGAGTGATATTCAAAGTTTGCCTGAGGCACAACATCCACTCCAGACAATCTCCATAGGTTTTAATTTTTGTTTGAACGCCCGAGCAATTCCAATTTGAATTCTTGATCCATTACAACCACAGACATTATATCTGGCAATATTTAGCTTTGCATTATGAATTTACTTAGTATTGTGACGAAATAGATAAACATAATCGATTTCTGCTCAATTCCTAATTGCCCGAGAAAGATGACGCTAATATCTCTGAAAAATTTATTAATTTTCTCAGTCGTGCTGTAGTGCGAGAATGTTGTAATTCCCAAATCTATTGCTCCAGTTGTTTTAAATTGCGGCTAATAAGTCAATACGACTAAAAATTTTCCCTCCTTTGAAAAAGCACAGACCACCGCCCTCTCTCCAGGGTTGAATGCCCAGTGAAATAACCATTCACGCTCCAAGGAACAACCGTTCAGGCGCATCATGAATAATCATAACCCATCGCCTGCAACCGCAACTCAATCACCACCACTGCAGACACCTCAGCCCCCATCACCTCCAGCTCCATCTCCAGCATCACCAAACGTCGGCCATTATCGCCACCGCTTCGCCGCGCGGAAAGTGGAACGCGTCCAAACGTTGCGTTGTCCTTGAGGCGCCGAAAGGGAGGGCGGAGAGGGGCAGGGGCAGCGAGTATCACGGAGGGGCGGGGCAGCCGCGGGCGACCCCGCCTGCGCAGGCGGCGGCCTCGGAGCTCCTCGGCGTCATCTTGCGGCTGCGCGGCGGGCTCCGCCCTGGCGCAAAGAACTGCAGTTTCCCCTTGCGTTGTGCTCTCATGCTGCCTAGATCTAGAAGTTAATCGCTGGGTTCTTTCCTGGAGAGGTCTTGACGAGTTGATATAGCTGATCTGGATGACCGTGATCGTTAAGGTGGACGCGAAAAAGATTGTTGGTTCAAATTTCACATCGTGCATGGATATTTTCTTTGTTGTGGCTTGATGGTGCTCACCCTGTCATCGTTTATTAAACTATCTTTCTTCAATTCATTCCGTGGTGGTATCCGATATCTTGTGGTGTTTCGTCAATTCATTTAGTGGTTACCTTCCGCCGTATCCGGCTAATTTAGTCGAGGTATCTGGGGGCATAAACAATTACAGATGATTATGGAAAGTGCAGAGCTGGACCTTCTTGTCGCCTCCCTGGCCGAGGAGGAAGAAAGTCAAATTTGTGCTAAAGTAGTAGCAGAAGGGCGTGGGGTCGTCAAATTCGGGGAACTCGTTAGGGAGGTTGCCCGGACGGGGGTAGACGTTGATTGGGCTATAAAAGACTGAAAGTTGACCTAACAAAAATCTATAGAATAACGAAAACGTTGGTTCAAATTAATAGAACCGTTGCAGAACCACACGATTTCCACAGAATCAATGGTTATTCGTGCTAGTACAACGTGCGGTAGGGAAGTTTCTCTTTCTGTTTAGAGCGTGTAATGTAAAGTACATGTAATACGTAGCAAGTTAAACAAGTTACGCTTATTTGGCTTCAGTGTTCGTTAGACTCAGTTCATTCAAGAGATGTTGACATATGTATTTTACAATAACAGTAACTGGTACATAAAAACAGCGGCAGAGAAAGTGAGGTGAACTAACCTCTAATTTAAGTAGAATATTTTTATTTGTAACTTGTCAACAAATCACTGAACCATGTCTGCAACATCTATCTTTTTCCTCAACTACGCTACACCGCTTGACAGGAATCTGGGCCGAGTACATTCCTGAATTAATTGTGAAAGCGAATCACAGATTTCTTATTGAGGTGTTAACAAAATCTTTAAAATGTTCTGCACTTACATCATTGTATCTCTTATTCCCTTCAATATTTTTTATAATACAATAACAAAGTGCTTTTTCATCAACTAAACGACACCATTTATTAGACACTCAAAATAAAATTACATTCTTTCTCTTTAAAACTTCTCAAATGTCTTTATTCTGAACATCGTTTTGTTTATTCCTTTCGCAACATTTCTAATGTAAATTTTTAACCCTGTTCTAAAAATCCAATAAAAATATTTAAACTCTTAATTATCCATAAAAATTCTAACGCTAACATTTACTCCAATAATAGCAATGTTTGATTTAAAAATATAAGTTTAAATCGTTGTTGAAGTTTTAGTTGAGCATGTTTTTCTATCGTCTCCATAGAGATAGCAATATTCCTCGGCATATGTCAAGCTCTAAATTTGTAACTTTTGACGCAAATGAATAGTCTTTTAGTTAAATCATAATTGAAAAGACAATATCAATTCATGCAAGTACATGATATCTAAGAGAACAAAAGCAGGCGGAAAGAAATGTGAAGAGCGGGTCAGAAGGTTGTCAGAATAGTCAAGTGCAGATAAGTGAGTGCGAGAGGAGATGTGTAGAAGTGGGGAAGAAGGCTCAAGTGCGTAAGCGGACTGACGTGGAGCACTGTCTTACTTCTCGCAGAGAGGCGGGGCATCTGCGCCGCACAGAGGAGCGCGTGTTTCAAGGTGGGCAGGTCGGCCGCCTTCAGGGCTGCACATTCGTTATACCGCGCCACGCACCGCGCGGCATCTTGCCACTGAGCATTTCCATGTACCACTCGAAATTGCACCACATCACATCACTTCGCGTCACACCACATCAAATCACGTCATATCTCGTGACATCACGCCACGTCAGATCTCGCAATGTCACACCACATCACGTTACGTTACGTTACATTTCAACGTCACGACACATGTCAAGTCACGTTACACCTTGCAATGGCATATCACATCACATCACGTTATATATCGCAACATCAGACCATGCTGCATCACGTCACGTTTCATCTCGCAACGTAACGCCATCTCACAACATGAGACATAGCAACACTTCAAATTCAATAGTGTTGAATAACACCTTTTCAATTGTTGCTTGTCACCACATATCCATGCCATATCAACGCATTTCACACACACCCTACACCATAACATTTAACTTACCTCCGCGGAACGTCGCTTGAAATGTCATCACATCGTCTCAACCACAATGTATGTTACTGCGCGACACCGTGCAAAACCTCCACTGAACTATGTCACGCTGCACCGCACTGCGCCACAAAATTTCACAGTGAGCCTTGCCACATTGTCTCGTCACGTCTTAGCACGCACTGTTTGGTTTCGCTTTACGAAAGTCACCCTTCTCGCCTCCCCGTCGTTATTCGACCTCTTTGTCTTCACGAAACGAAACTTATTAACTTTCTGTTTTCACAAATACTATGTACGATAGAAATCATGTGAGGATTTCACGAAAAACATGCAGAAGACATTTTGCAATTTTCAATTGGCTTTATTGTATAAACTTGAAAAGCATGAATAAACGTTAAGTAAGGACTACGCCAGACTTGGAGGCGTTGGGGAATAAAGCAGCGTCAAATTGCATGGAGCCGAAGGATATGGGTTCAAATCCCACGTATGGCATGGTTTTTCTCACTATGAAGTTGCAGCAAGGCGGTTTGTCACTCATATAAATTTTCAGTTCAAAATTATAAATTCTCTCTCATCATGGTAATCCTCATGTACCCCTCGTCAATCACCTTACTCTGCGGTCAAGGATAGAGCAGTGACCATGGAAGCACCCCTTTCACCTACTCTGGGAAATGTGTGTTGCACTCATCACACGATCACACAGAGGCAATGCCAACAATTAAATGAAGAGCTATTCGCGCCCCCTTCACGTGATACCAATAGAGTAGAAAAGTCTTCATTTCGCAGAAAGAAAAGTTAATAAATGCCACCCCCGCTGAAAAAAACGACCTATCTCTGAAGTAAGTGCCATGGCTGTCACACTGTATTCATAACGCTACCCATTTGCGTGCCGCGTAGCACTAACACACCAGACGCGCAGCGAAACGCAGCCGCGATTTTAGAGAAATTTTTGGCTCCGCTTGCTGGCGGTCAGAGCCCAAAGCAAGAAATACCTTCGTGTCGAGAAACGTGCGAAGAACGATGGCAGGGAGGACAGAGTGGAAAGGGAGACGCTAGGGGTCACTTGGCCTACTGACAAGACGCTCCTGCGGAAGCGCCCCGCCCCCAACGTCAAGAGACTCCTCGCAAACGCTTTTTTTTCTTCATTTATTTACATCTTGTTCGGCCGTGAGGCCTTTCAAGGGCTTGAATATATGAATATTATCATGATTAGGAATGGGCATCCTTGACTTTTTTGAGTTTACATCGCTGCTCCGTTTGTTAGGTGTTTGATTTTGGATGGACTTGGTTAGGAGTTGGTTTAAAATTTACTTGGTTTAATATTAGGCTATCTATTTGACTTTATATATATATATATATATATATATATATATATATATATATATATATATATATGGGGGCGAAACTTGTCTTTTGGGAATTTGGATTGGATTCGGCAAGGTTGGATAGCATTTCGTCGCAAATGCTGCCTGAGGAGATTGTCCGTATGCTCTCCAGGAGTAACGGTGGAGTGAACGGGCTGCAATCCAAGCGCTCGTGCCTTCTTCCTCTGCTACATTGTTCTTGTGCTCCGCCTGGTCATTATGTAGACGCACTCGGTTTTCCGACGAGGCTTAATGTTTGTGAAAGCCGCCCGCTATTAATTCTCGGTATGTGTTTTAGTACGACAAACAACTGTACTACAAACGTACGTATAGTTTCCTATCCCGCCGTCTCAAGCGGAACTTTTCACGAATAAAACTCTCAGATGTTGTTTCTTTGCGCCATTACAAATGTGTGAGCATTTTCCAACTGCTATCAACCTTCCCTCGTGGAGATTGTAAAGAAGTTATAGCATAAACTAAACATCTTCTTCAGTGAAATTACGTAACAGATAGGGAGCAGACAAATAATTCTATATCTTAGCTAGACAAGAACTTATTCAGAAGTTGTTTCTTTTGAATCCCATGTTACGTTTCTATTAACTATTGCAAACAAATATACAAAAACATACCAAATTTGTGTTAAACAAGAGTAATAAACATAACGCATTACGGCTCGAGCATCCCAGTGTTTGGAAGGTCGCGACTTCGATCCCCGTAAGGTACCGGACATTAAGTGAGTTTGGGCATTCCAGCTTGAACTTAATGAGTAACATTGGTGAGTTTGTAGCACAATTAGAATTAGTAGCGTGACTGTTCTGATCAGCGAGTTTCATATTTTCCTGATCCCTTTAATTACGGGCAAATGGCAGAGTGTGATGTTTCCTTCCCTATCCAGTCTTCATTTCCATCTAGGGTCGAACAATGAACCAACTATCTATTCTCGTATGGTCCATTCCAGAAAATCTTTGATAAGCGTCGGAAATCCGAAAAACAGCAACAAGATACAAGTTCCCCGCCGAACTAGATGGGTTTCATCAAGGAAAAATGGAGTAAATATGTAACTAAACCTACATGTGAAATGATCGAAATCTTCAAATGATGCATGTGCTCTCGAGGATGACAAAAGATGGACGTCACCACACACTGATAGTCAATACGTTTGTGGCTAGATTGCTGGGAACTTACGCATACAAATATTTTTATCGAAAATTTGATCTACGAGAGAATATCTCATTGTAACAACTGTGAAATAATATTTGTCAATCTGAGATTTAAAAAAAATCTTTAGACATTTGACTCCTTCGTCATGACTGCATATACGAACGTTTCATGACCAAAGAAATTTGAAGAGTAGAAAGTGAACGTATACGGAACAGATGCCAAGGTACGTCATGCGTTACGAATTTTCACTCACAACGACGCATATGCATTTTCATCAGGAGCTTTCTCGATACGGCTAGAAAATCATGTCTGCCGGTCACTGTCGCTTTCGGAATTCCTCAATAAAGAAACAGGAAGGGAATGTACTTACCCAGCAGCCTTTCTTGATGATTCATGAAACTGCCACGTATGGCGTTGAAAACATCAAAAGTTATTGGCTGAGGCAGCAAGGATGTAGACTTGAACCAATGTAACACTATCGACCTTGAGCAAACGGCCAGAAGCGATATGAATAACGATAATGTGTGCGCAATGCAGCCGATGGAAGGAGCCATACATAAGCGGGAGAACCATAAAGGCTTGATTGTGGAAGGTTCCGCATCATTGCATTTAATTGGTTACTACTTATCTCAGGAAATACATAAACAAGAGTGAGCGGATTTTCATGTAGCTTTCCGATCTAATGTGAAGCTGGCAAGTCGACTAAAAAAAGAACGGAGGAACTACTTTAAACGACCACTTCGAAATTCAAATCACGGATTTCCTAAACGTGACCTTGCTTCTTTCGTCTACCACTCTATCCTTTAACCTGGCCCTGGACACTTCCACAAGATTCGTTCCTTATGCAGAAAGCAAAACAGACGGCTGCGAACAATAAACCCTCACGATCCATTATGGCATCGCTCTAATCTAAAAATGAGCCGCATCCAAGGTCTCGAAGTAGCCAGAGAGAAACACGAAATGGTCTGTACTTTAAAAAAAAAAAAACCTTCAAAATAATTCTGAATGGAAAAAACGCTTTTACTGTATCTTACAGAAAGCCGATTTTGCAGAATCAAAATCTAGGAGATGAAAATAATTTCATAACAATTCTTGTCAAATTTTTGGTTGGTCTAGTTCTAACTGTTCACAAAATATTAAATTCATTTTGAATAATTTTATAAATAAACTGTACCAATTTAAACCACCATATTGTAAGTTAATTCGCCCAATCATGTAAGTTTTTCATAAGACTAATGGAATATAGTTAAAAGAAAAGGAGAAATAATAAAATTTTAGTTACATTGTTACATGGAAATAAACTTCAAGTGGATAAGCGCGTCGTCCTTGCTTAAGTCATTCGTAAAATTCCATTAGCGAGATAATCAAAGAACTTGGTTCAAATGTGCAGCATTATAGCTCCGCTAGTTCTTCAAAATCCCCAACAAACAAACACGCGCTCCGCTATCGATTCTCGAACATCGACAGCGGCGTCGTGCGCCGCGCACCTCCGCGTCTGCAGCAAGGCTGCCGCTGCCTCCGCCGCTTCGCGTCACCTTGGCAACGCGCGCCGCGCCGCGCCGCGCCGCGCCGCGCCGCGCTGCTCCGTGCCGTTCCGCGCGGGAAAGATCTGGAACGCGCGCGGCGCTCGGCGCGTGACGCCGAACGGGCGGGCGGTGGGCCGGGCTTTTACGAGCTCGTGTTCGGCGGCAGCGCTTACGCACCCGGCGCGTAGCTGCCAACCGGCCACACCCCGCTCGCCGCCGGCGAACCACTAATGATTAGTTGACGCAAAATGTTCGGAAATCATACCCGGATTTATTCGGGGAGACATTTTTTTTGTCGATCTGGTGGCCGAGATCGCTAAGACAGTAGTGTCGTAGTGATCTCGCGCCAAAGGGTCGCGGGATCGAGTCCCGCCTCGTGCATGGTTGTGTTTGGGTTCGTCCTTTCACCCTCTATCACCATATCGTTTCATCTTCACAGTTACCTTAACGTTAACTCCAATAGTGGTTGCGAATGACCTAGATGTTGATGCGACTTTAAATAATAATAATAATAATAATAATAATAATAATAATAATAATAATAATAATAATAATATTTTTTTGCGAACTACGTTTTAGATGTTCCTACAGTCAGATATACAATGTGTTAAAACTCTTTTCAAAACGTATTTGTAGTAAACCTTCTACAAACAAACTGACGTGATTTCTTTTGCTTTTTTACGCATCTCTTCTTGACACCACCAAATTTTCAAAATAGTCCCGTGTAACATTTCCCCATTCGGTACAACCTTGTCATTGTCGTGTGGTTTTATTGGAGATCCGGAATCGAGAACTTCTCCAAAGTTTACAGAGAAGTTAAACTTCATACAATTATGTTACACGTGTGCAATTTGTCCCAGACTGGCAAACAGCTCATCATCCAATGATATTTGGCAAGTCGTATTCTGAATCAAAAGGATTTAATGAACCCGCCAAACACCGATGCATGATGAGTTGCCTATAAATCACGGGCAAATGTAACTCATGTAATTTCGTTATTTTCCATTTCCCACCACATTTACATTGGCACAATGTGATCATTTATCACCTCCTCCCATCATGCCTTAGAAGTTTGCGACATTTATTCCGAGACATTCTGTAGAAGCACGCGCTGCGCACCGAGGCGCCCAGCCCGGCCTGCCATCTGGGCAACGCGGCGTGCGGTCAGGCGAGAGACCTTTCTCCTGGCGGCGGTCGCGCGCAGGTGCGCAAACATGCGCCGGCGCTAAGAATAATATCCTGCCGTTCCGCGCCGGGACGTCGCCCACTCCCCTCCGGGTTCAGGGGGGGGGGAACACACGCCCGTCCGCGGGAGCATGCATCCTTTCGAGAGAACGACGGAGAGGGAGGTGGCGGAGGGGTGAAGATGTCACGACCGACAGCGACTGCCGAGGGAAAGAGTGTGTGGTTGGTATCAGATGGAAGACGAGGCGATGCAGGTGACTGCGGAAGAAACCTGGGAATAAGGTTCAAAATATGAAAGATTCAGTGGCAGTTTTCTGGTACGGGGCGCATATATCCGTTGTAAATAACCTAAATTCAATATATTTACTTTATTAATATTTTATACATTCATTTCTCTACTTATTTATTTAAGTGTGCTTCACCTACTGGCTCATGAGGGCCACGTCTCATGATCCTACTGAGTAGATGAAAGCGATAATAATGTGGAGAAATAATGGAATGAAAGATAAGGGAAACGGGAGAACCTACAAAAATCTGCGGAGTGTTCTCTTTCTCCACAATAATTTCAATACGAGTTGCCCGGGATCATTTCCTGGCTCCGGCTGTGGAAGGTGTTCCATGAGCCCCTCTCTCAGTTTCCTTTTATTAATGTCTCCTACGAGGGAAAAAACAAAACATTGCAAGCATTTACGTGAAAGATTTTAAAATTTTGTTATAAACATATGCACCAACAAAATGCTTCACAAAATTCGGCACCATAGGAAAAAAGGCAACGAGATTTGTAAATCCCAAGACAAGATGCCAAGTACTAAGGTTCGCTAATTTCTTACGGTTAGTTAATCTCTCTCCTCCAAGACAAATTCTACGCAAATTCCAAACGACTGTGCCACTCGGAGCGGCCGCAAACAAAACCAGAATAAACATCATCAGTCTCCGGCAGGTAGCATTCACCACGACGCAACACCCACTCCGATTTTCTGAAGCGACCGGATGCTTCCAAAGACTTTACTCAGCTCGTGTACCCGGCGAGCGACATTAACCACGAAAAGGCGCAGCTTATCGCCCGCACAAAGCGGGAATTATTTCCGACTTTCCGCTCCCGCTCCCGCAGACGGCGCCACGTGCGCCGCGAGTGCCCGAGCTGAAAGCGCCGCCACCTCGAAGCGAAGCGACACCGCGCGGGCGCCGCCCCAAGGCGCTTCCTCTCATTTGCAGGGAATCGCGCGGTTGGCGCCGGAGACGAAGCTCGTTAATTTCCTGCAGGGGCTGCGCAAAGTACGCTCGCGGAAAGATAAATTGAGCGATGACGCTTTCAGGTACAGTTTGAAACACAAAGTAGGTCAAAATCAAGTAAAATTCTTGTGTTGAATTTATGAAATGTTTAATAAAATACATCATTATATATACATTTTTATAATTAAAATAAGAAAATGAAGTCGACAATTTACTGGAGTTTGCGCATTTCAGGCAGGTTTAACCTTTATCTCTTTACGTATTTGAAGAATGCATTGTATTTTTAAAATACTGCTTGAGCCACAATTATGAAGTATTAAGAATTAATAGTTTGGTTGGTGTCTTTGTTTTCGACAATTCCTATTATTTTATTTACTTTAAATTATTAATTTTCCTTTTCCTTATTTGTTTTGATAACGCATATACGTTACAATCTAAGAGAAAAACGTAAGGGGCTTTCAGAAGAACGTAATATTAAATTTAGATTTGCACCACTGGATGCATAATCTCTTGACACAATATTTAGTTATCCAACAAATTTACTTACTGTCCTTTTGCACCGAAAAGATTGTTAATAAACAAGTCAATTAAAAAAACATTATTGCGTGTTATACGTCTTTTTTTTAGTTTTATAGTTTACTGCTGACCAACGGAAATTCCTCGACGCAAGAGGCCGTTTCTTTGAATTTTGGGCAACGCTGAATTGGTGTATTAAACGGCAGCTGAGCCCAGCGCCTAACAAAATGACGAGCGCTGGCGGCTGCTACCAGAGCGAGCTTAAAGTTATGAAAAAGCTTTGCGAATCGCCCGCAAGCAAAGTAAGCAATAGGAGCGTTGCAAGAGCCCCTTTCCGTTCCACGTGTCTGGCGGTGGACGGAGCTCATAAAAACCTGCGCGTCGCGAAAGGAACCTACTACTTAGAAAAGAACTTTCGCTGCTGATGACGGTGACGAAAATAGTAACAATGGCGACATTACAGAGATAACAGCTGAGAAAATAACGTTGAAGACGCGGTAACAATGAAATAATTTTTCATATGACAGAAATTACCGAGCTAACAGAAACGGCCTCGAGAACTCGACAACAAAAAATGAGGCAAAGTTAAGAGAGTCACCTGGGAAGTTAAGAAAATCCGTGATGGAAAGGGGAAAATGAAATATTCCAAAATAAGCACATAAAAACCGAAAATAAAACAAAAGTTTCTGAATAATAATAATAATAATAATAATAATAATAATAATAATAATAATGAAAATAATAATAATAAAACAGAACAGATTGTATATTAGCCTAAGATTAAGCTACACGGTATAAGTCGATATCAGAATGGTATATCTAGAAAAAAGAGGTCGCTTATGTAACGAACTCTCTGTACTTAGCATCATTGGTTTTCATTCAAAATATCTCTAAAAGTATATAATTACTTTAGGATACACAGAAATGGGAATAAGATAAACATGACAACTACATAAGATGTAATGCTACATTTGCCATGCAAATGAAATAGAAAGTATGTTAGATTTCAATGCGTATGATGCAGAAAAAGTTCTATAACTCTAAAATACGAATTACAACATTCTTTTCAGACGAACATAACATGTTAGTACTCTTACCGTATTGGGGATACCATCCATATGTCACTGCAGCAGATGCCCAGACGACCAGCTAAGCACCAACAAAGACTACATAAAGGCCATTGAGTCGCGTCTGGGGGCCTTTGGTTCACCTCATGGCACCTCGGGCAGCTGTTCCACACGCTGCGGTTTTGCGGTCTTGACGCACCTTTTGAAGCGCCCGGACATCGGCGATTCATTTCCTTTCTGAAACACTGTCCGACGACACGGGGGAACGCGGCAATCTCCATTAACGGGGGACAATGGGAGCAGGGCATGACGCTGCTCTTTATGCGAAGAATTGGATCGGTCGTGGAGAACGATGGTGCATTGTTACCCGCTTCTTTTCACGATCAAATACACACAATGCTGGTTTTTTTTCCGGTTAATGACGTTTGTGCCGTGTTATGAGATGACGCGTCGTCGCCTCGTAGAAAAGATAAGAGATCGTCCACAAAAGATTTTTTTTCTCAATATTAAAAATCATCGTTCTTGCATTGAAGCTTATTGCGCGTCCGATCGGTCTGGTGGTGAGAGGGACGTGTGCGGAGAAGGGAAAGGCTTGAATAAGGCGTGGCGCAGAAGTGATGAGGCAGCTCCATGTTTTTTTGATGGACGGTTTCTTTCAAGTGTCCAGAAGGCTCTGACTCTCGTTTTGAAGAAGTGGATGTGTCTGGAAATCCACTACCTCTGTAGGAGGAATAAACTGGAATTTCTTGATTTTATGTGGGAATAGTTTCTCGTACTGAGTCACTTTACTTGTAATCATGAGTTATTTCTTCTCTAAGGTGAAATATATATTGAAGTAAAAGATCCTATTTGGTTCAATGTAATGAATTTCAAACGATCCTTTGATATGAGTGCGACTTATGAGAATGTACATTTGGTATTTAGCGTATACTAAAATAAACAATTCATTATATATACTTCTAACATGGACACATAATTTTCATAAACAAATAACATCTTCATGCTAGCTATAAAGAACACTGATCAGATTTTAAAAGTACTCAAAATAAGATTTTATTTAACTAATGTCGCAACCTGCTCACAGTAAAAATAACTTTCTTCAACCGTGTAAGATCTTTATGATCTCGAATAAATGACGAGAAATAAATTTGATATACTTTCTCTCATTCTCTTTTTCATTCTATTTCTTGCAGATCTGCGAATATTCTATAAACACGTCCAATCCCCAAAGAGAAATTGTTCCCCAACACGAAACTACGAATCCTTTACATTCTCAATACCAAACTGTTCTGAAAATTAATTTCCAAGAAATTTTTACTTTCTATACTCTCTGACTGTGAGTCTCACTAACCTTGGGTGAAGGACTCTCAAACTCAAACTCTTCCAATGAGCGAGCAAATTAATTTCTACAAACTTTTACCAGTGGAAGTAAACTAATCAAACTGCTTCAAAGGTGAAATAGGAGTGCTGCTATGAGTATTCATATACTCGTATTTAACATGAAATAACAGGATAAAATTAAAAAACTTGTACTGACATTTCTTTCAAAATGCTTTCTGCAGACCACTTCAGACTCACCAACAATTCTATCATTCCCAAACCGAAAAATACATATTTACGTTTGTAATATTGCCTAGTGACGAACATAATATAATATTTAAACTCTAAAAGAAATTATGAATAATTTACATTCACTGTAACTTTGGTATTATTTAATTCTTAAAAACTTCATTATTTGTTCAAAAACATCATTTTGTGATTACATTTTAAATATGACGTTGAAAACCTTCGGTATGTAACAATACGATAAAACGGGAAATGAGGTCGTTTTAGTGATTTTTTACTAAACACACAAAACCGGGGAGATAATGTCGACGTCATTTGAACGATAAGTTGCATCTCATCGAAACGTGAGGCCACGTCGTTCTTGGCTACACTAATGGTTGAATGCAGATGAAACGGAACGACGTTTATCTGCACAACTCGAGATAGAAAAAGTATTAAACTAGACGATGAAGAGCAAATCTTAAATTTGGATCTTTTTTCTGAGAACCAGACTTGAAAATTACGAAGCTAAGAATGTTATTGCGGGTAGATATATGCACCAGTAATTATTCTTTCTCAGTAAGTGAAACAGACGAAGTGGCTTTATTTCTTTCACTTGTTCTATTTTACCAAGTATCTTGAAAATTCGATGTATTCGTGAAGATTTCTGCACTCTGTATAATAATTATGGAAATTGAGATATTTCTGTTCATTTCTTTTAAAGCTATGCATAGGCACATTTCAGATGGGAAGGGCATTGAGCACACATTTTTCATTATAATCGACCACCGTTTATTCAAAATCTGTGTGGTTGATGTCCCTTGGAAAGGGAATTTTTTGCTACACTAACCACCTATTTAAGAAATTCAACCTCTATATCCGGTACTTGCAAACCTTTTGCAACCAACAAGAGGGGAAAAAAAAGCAGTGTCACTTTTGTGGTCAGGGCACGTCCACTGATGTTGTGCGGCCACGCCCACACTCCATAGGCTACGAGAACGCGCCTCGCTCCTCTTTGGCCTCGCTGGAACGACACTCCGCCCATCAGCTGTTGTCGCTTGCTGCCCTGTTCATAGCAACAACTACCGGAATCTCCGTTGCATTTCCTCGCGGCGGGTGGCTACCAGCACGGATACAGTCGAACAGTAGCCACAGTGGCCAACTAACTAGGTATTTGACAGCCATTGACGTGAAGATGCGTATTGTGTACTGGCCATATGTGAGCAGATACTTCTTTGTATGAAACACATTGGGTGGGTTACATCATTCAAAAAGGAATGGCGCGACGAGAGATGTGACTAGTCAGTGAAGTCTCATTCCTTTTGCCCGTGTAAGCAGTTATTTGGGGGCTCTGTGCAACTGCCACTGCCAACGCATATCAATACCGCCGACGCTATTGACAACACGTTCCCCCCACTGTTCATCTATTGTTACTATCACAAACGTCGTCACTTCCATTGTCACTTCGGCAAACTTTTACCACTGACACTGCTTTCTCAACCACCCCAACTTCCGCCATCACAGCGTTTATTATATTTTTCTTAAGGCAGCTATTAACACGAATAAAGTCATAAAAGATTAAAATCATTATTTGCATTTTACAGACGAAATAATACATGGCATGTCTTCGGAAAGGAAATAAAACCGGTTTCTCCGTGTCCTAAATTCGCGGTTTAAGCTTAAAAACAATTGTAAACTGTAAACGAAAACATTCATTCCATTAGCAACAACTCAGTTCTTACCTAGATGAGATTGCGACGGTATATTATCACTTGGTCACTAGAATTGGGAAAGATTCATAATACATTATGTGAATAAAACGGAGACTGTGAAATCGCTAGGTGTAAACAGCTCGGGACTAAATGCACCGGAAAACAGCATTAATACATTCACTACCATCTTAGTCATTCTGTTCTCTCGAATGGAGCAAAGGAGTGTACCAAATGTGGCAGAAAGGAAAACAAGCGACCACATTGGTAAACAGCTGCGGCTGCAAAGGAACCGCAAACAATGTCCTTACTGCCTCGGCCTTAGTTCAGAGACGCCTTCCTGCCATCTCCACAGTGGTTTTCCGTCGCCCCCTCGCTGCCACCACCACCACCACGGCGCGGAGGCGTGCGCACTTTCGCCGTGCGCTGTTCCGGTGGCCGCGCGCGTGGCCGGGCCGACGTGCCCGGCGTACGGGAGGCAAGCGGGCGGGCGGCCGAGCGCGGGGGTTTCTATCGCCTTTGTGGGAGTGGGCGGGGCAAAGCGCGCGGGCGAACGAACGTACGGATGAACGGAAGAAAGTCGAACAAACCGACGTACGGAAGAAAGGTGAACGAATCGACAAACGAACGGACGAACAATCGAACCGACGAACAATCGAACCGACGAATAATCAAACCAACGAACAATCGAACAGACAAACAATCGAACAGACAAACAATCGAACAGACAAACAATCGAACAGACGAACAATTGAACAGACGAACAATCGAACAGACGAACAATCGAACAGACGAACAATCGAACAGACGAACAATCGAACAGACGAACAATTGATCAGACAAACAATTGAACAGACAAACAATCGAACAGGCGAACAATCAAACGGACGAACAATCAGACGGACGAACAAAATGATAACCGAACGAAACGAAACCAACGAACGAACAAATCGACGAACTAAAGAACGAACAAAACGAAGAACAAACAAACCCAAGAAGAAACTAACCGACGATCAAGCGGACGATCCGAAGAACCGATGATCGGTCGAAGAGATAAACCGATGAATGGACAAACCGAGGTACGGACAAACCGAAATCGGACGAACCGACGGTCGGATGAAGAATCAAATGAAACGACGATTGAGCGGGCGTGCGGGCGGGCCAGCCAGTGGAGGCATACGGGCGTGGATTTCCATTCCCTTCGCGGGAGTGAGGTGGGCGGGGCGCGGAGAAACCGTCGCCGCCGCGCCGGTTGGGGGCCGCGCGCGCTTATCGCCGTTCCCACTCCCACGCCACCGCCTGCGGCCTATGCAAATGAGCGCCACTGCGGCCACACGGCGCCCGGACGCCGGAGTTAGCCTTCGACGCCGCCGCGCGGAAAAGCAGCCTCATTCATGCTGGCAGAAGCCATGTGTCGCCGTTGCAACACATTGTTCTGTTCGTTGTCATGACGCAGGACTTCTTAAAATAGTTTCCTGGCTAATTTCGGTAAATCCTTTTCATTTCTCTTTCTGTATCCGATATCTGACATTATTTTTGTGTAGTACACATTTTCCAAATTCATCTAATTCGTTTTGTTTTGTGTCCTCTTTGAGCGTCGGTGTGTTCGTCATACTCCTGTCTCCTTTAATTATTTTGCTTTAAATAACGGTGTTGTTGTTTGTACACTTTTTCTTATGTTTGTGATTCTTTGCCTATTTTTCTTACTCTTTCCTATCCGAAACTCACTGTCACTATCAGTGTCACCCTCTCACTCTTTTGTGTCCGACTCGTAATTCTCTTCCCCTGTCATTTCACTTCATAATTTTCTTAGCGCATGTATCTGCACTCACTGCCATTTATCTCTTCTCTTCTAATTCTTGTTCTTTCTTTTATAATTTGTCTTGCTACCTCCGACCTATTCTTCTGTGCACACATCTCTGATATTGTGAGAATACTATTCGTCTCCCGCAATCACTCATTATTCATCCCCTCTTCTCAGCTAGTCATAAACACAGCTACGCTATTACCCGTTTCGTCATTCAGCCAACCACACTCACTATCACACCCACTCCATCACCCACACCGTCTCTTAACCCTTCTGAGCCAATCTCACAATTACACTCACTCCACAAAGCCACACTGTCCCTTGGTCCAAGCCAACCCCTCCTCATACATATTGCGCCTCTTTGACCTTGACAGTCACTCCACCATCACACCCTCTCTACCACCCACACCGCCACTTAGACCTAGCCAACAACTCATACCCACTACGCCACTTCGACTAGGCATTCACACCCACTCCACCACTCACACCGCCACATAGCCTAGGCATTCACACTCACTCCATCACTTACACCGCCACTTACGCCTAGGCATTCACACCCACTCCACCACCCACGCCGCCACTTACGCCTAGGCATTCAAACCCACTCCACCACCCAGACTGCCACTTACGCCTAGGCATCACACCCACTCCACCACTCGCACCGCCACTTACGCCTAGGCATTCACACCCACTCCACCACTCACACCGCCACTTACGCCTAGGCGTCCACACCCACTCCACCACCCACACCGCCACTTACGCCTAGGCGTTCACACCCACTCCACCACCCACACCGCCACTTACGCCTAAGCATTCACACCCACTCCACCACCTTCGTCGCCACTTGGCCCTAGGCAGCCACTCCCACTGCGCCCGCGCTCTCCAACGCCAGAGGTCCTCGATGGTGGCGACGCGGCGCGGCGCGGCACGCGAAAGCGATGCAAATAAGTATCCGCGTCGCGGTGGCGTGTGCTCGCGGGACTGGTGCATCAAACACAAAACAAATTGAAAGTCCGGAACTCCGCGGCCGCGAAAGCGCTCCTCCGTATAACGACCGCTTCCGCCCCAGCCCCCAACGCCGCCCCCGCCCCCAACGCCGCCCCCGCCCCCAACGCCGCCCCCGCCCCCAACGCCGCCCCCGCCCCCAACGCCGCCCCCGCCGCCGCCTCCCGCATCGCGTCATCTCGAACAGGCGGCGAACGCGAACGACACCGCATGTGTTATTCTTACGTGAAATCGCTGGGGACGAGAGAGTTGTGCAATTAGAAATGTTGCATGGAGTGGACGCCCCACTGCCGGTTAGCAGGGCGAGGATGATTTACGGTTGTTTTTTTTTTTTTCAGCTTCGAAGTGTCGTGCAATCACAGTTAGGTAATGGGTGCTGAATAACAGATATGACACGATATCTTCAGGTGTCATCCAACGTGCTAAGCAAACCTTTCACCGAAACACGAGTTCACTAAAACCTTTTTTCACGGCGTATGTTCTGAATATCAACTTCATTTCTCATACGATACGAAAGTGCACATCCTTTCACTTACAGCCGGTTTCTCATCGCAGAAAAAGTATATTTATTGCGTTTGGTTTGACCCATGTAATAGTTTTGAATAAGTACAGATTGTATGCCAAGTTAATATAAATCCTTACTAATATTTTTATAACAGAATTTCTTGCTGTTTTTTACAATGAATGTATGCGGAACTCTTGATTTGTCAATATATTTAGGTTATGAAATAATTCCACAGGAATGAAATAAAACATTAAAAGAAGCAATACCAGTCCCTTAAATGTTTTAAAATAATGTGTGTGACAATTAATAGCACAAAATGTTAGGTTCTAAAAAAATCAATCTGACAAATTATGCGAGTTCCCTTGTAAGGGACATAGTAGCAAGTAATCGAAAATGCACTGCACTGGTTCGACTTTCATACTGCTTTAATATTATAAATTAATGTCTTAACCATAAGTACAAATATTTTGGAACATTAATTTCCCCAATACGAACAACTAGAAACTTCAATATTTGTGATGAAATCATATGTATTGTGTAAAGTGTCTGAATCCATTTTCAGAAAACATTTCGAAGAGATTTGCTTTCAAACAATTTTTCTTCACTTAGATACGACAATTGAACGACAAAAATTAAACTACCTGGTTACAACATTCGTGTAATCATTGAATTTTGCGTCATTAAATATTCTAGTTATCGAGAAGTTATATTTATTTTCTGTAAATATATTAACTGTCTATTTCGTTTCTTGCCGTCGAAGTCTTGCATGTATAATCTTTAAACACCACAGCCGTGCATTTCGCCTTGTACTCCAACGTGTTTATTCCTTGCCGTGCAGACGCTGCCTCTCCTGGCGGCCGCAGTGCTGCTCCTAGCGGCGGCGCCGTGCACCGCCCGGCGCGTGCGCGTGCGGCCGGCGCAGCGCCCTGCGGAGGACGAGCCGTCGGCGTCCGCCGCCGACCAGGAGCCCAACCCGCAGCAGATCCGCTACTACGCGGCGCAGCCGGCCGACGCCGACGACGCGCAGCAGGGTGGCGTGGTGCTGGTGTCGAGCGACGCCTACAACGGCCTGTACGGCCGCCCCACGGCGCGCGCGCAGACGGACGTGTCCGAGGCGCAGCTGCGCTCGGCGCTGGCCTCCTCGCGCGCGTACAGCGCCGCCGCCGCGCAGGTCGCCGCCGCGCGCCCGCGCGTCAAGGAAACCGCCAAGCAACCGCCCGTGCAGACCATCCGCAACTACAGCAAGGTCAACGACGACGGCTCCTTCACCTTCGGCTACGAAGCGGCTGACGGGAGTTTCAAGGAAGAAACTCGCGGCACAGACTGCGTCGTGCGAGGCAAGTACGGCTACATCGACCCCGACGGCAACAAGCGCGAGTTCACCTACGTGTCGGGCAACCCGTGCGACCCCAACGCCGTCCACGAGGAGGAGGACGAAGATCAACGCGACGCGGCGGACAGCGGGGAGGAGAACGTCCCCAAGGTGCCCGTGCGCCCGCTCAGACCGCTCCGCCCCACCGCCGCCCCGGCCACCGTCGCCCCGCGCCCCACCACCACCGTCTTCGAGCAGAACTACCAGGCCGACGACGACGGGCTGGATGATGCTCCCCAGCACCTCTTCACCCCCACGCCGCGCCCGCGCTACGTGCAGCCCACACCGTCCCCCACGCCGGGCTACAGCTCGTACGTGAGCACCGGCGCTGCTCAAGCCACGGCCGTCCGCATCACCCCGCGCCCACCCGTCGCCGTCACCACCCCGCGCAGCCAGCTGCCCGCCACCACCTACCGCCCGCAGCTGCTGCAGCTGGCGGTGACGCCCCGTCCGGGCGTGGTGTACACCAAGACGCCGCTCCAGGCGCGTCCCACGGCCGCGCCCACGCCCACCTACGTCGGCTCCAGCACCCCGACCATCGACTTCGACGAGGAGCTGCGCAAGTTCCAGATCGAGAACAACGTGCTCACCACGCCCGCCCCGGTGCGCAGCAAGCTCGCGCAGCCGACGCCGCGCCCGGTCCACGCGCAGCCCGTCCGCGCGCAGCCCGTGCTCCAGCAGCAGCAGCACCAGCCCGCACCACCCCAGCAGCCCCGCAAGATCCCGTCCAACGACCCCATCTACACCAGCGAGCTCGTCTACGACCCGGCCACGGGCCAGTACAACACCGTGCTGTACCAGCAGCTGCCGCAGACCAGCGGCGCCGAGGTCAACCTGCGACACCGCCTGCAGCCGTACGTGCACCAGCCGCTGCTGCAGCAGCCACAGCCCCAGCAACAGCCCCAGGCGCAGTACTACCAGCAGCAGCAGGCGGCCCTGCTCGCGCAGTCCCAGCAGCTGTACGCGCAGCAGCAGCAACAGCGCGCCGTCGCGCAGCAGCAGCAGCGCTACCTGCAGGTGGGTCTCGGCGCCTGCGGCACCCTCCCGGGAAATTGACCTTAAAGAGTCCATTTTTAGGGGATCGACAAACAAAAACTTCAAAAATGAGTGGATTGTAGTTGGAGAGAAAAATCTTTTCTCACCTGTAGTAACTAGGATATATTTCGTTCGAATATTTTACGTCTACAAGTACACTCACACAAACAAGTAAATACGTATATATAAGTAAATACGAAAGAATATGTATATATGTATGAATGGAATAATAGCAGCATATTTTCCTTAATAGATCTAATAAACCACAAGGGTTTTGTGTTATTACATATTACAAGGAAAATATTTATTGCGAAAGAAAAATACTATTAAAATTTTAATGTGCCCAATTTTTTTAATTTTTTTATTATATTAAGTTGAAATGATTTTGATCGTATTAGTCATGTATATTCTATGACACGTCAAATTAAAATCATTATTTATAATTTTTTGCAACATGTAACAATTATCAGTGTTAAATTACAATTTAAAAATACTAAAATAACACATAGTACAAAATATAACGCGTTTCAATTATTCACTAGTCAGTACTTTAAATACTTCTTTCTCTCTATAGCACTGTAATACCAACTGACTGAATCTCGTAAGTAATGATCATTCTGGGAAACATATCACCATATTTATTCTTTTAAGAGTTCCACATCAATAATTTTGGTCTTTCTGCTCTCCATTTTCTCTACCATAAAATTGTAACTTCACGAGCGACATGTGATTCAAACAATAGCGTCGACTAATGTCGAGCGAGAATCCTCAGAGCGTTGAAAATTTTAATCTGTAAAATTTGCTCATAAAAAGGGGTTAAGACATAACGTCTTAAACTCGATTCTTAATATACTACTTACAGTCGCGATCTCCTAGTACATGTAATGGCCTGGCTCGTATGGAAAAGTAGTTTCAAGATTTTCTCATTACTACAGTTCACATTTCTTTTTGCTAGCAAACCTGAATTACTTGTTGTAAGTTTTAAAATAGCATCTTCTAAATAAGGAATGCGGCCGACACTCGTGTAAGAACCATTAACTGCGGTGCTCTCTAAAAATAACCCTTTCATCTCGTTTATTAGTCGCAGAACACATCACAAAGCAGCATTCCTACAACAAAACGAAATACTGAGTCATGAAATGTCGATGAAAATTACATTTTCTCGGAATTATATTCCATTACTCTGCCCTAGTGATCCTTGTAACCTTTAGCTGACCCGCGCGAGGTTAATCATTGGCTCGCGTAGTTGCGCTTTTATACTGAAATTGCATTACAATTAATGCTTTCCATTCTGCATTCCCAGATGTGTGCGAAAAAAACAATTACTTAATCCTTCGGCATTTATTTCCAATTTGGAGAGTAAATACTCAGTATAAGCTACGTATTAAATTGTGTATGGAAATATTTACCAATGACCCCACAGCTCAAATAGAAATATCTAAATCTTAATGATTTAAAATCCATACTTATTCAGGAAATCAAAAATGAAAATGCGACTTCACGGTGTTTTCTTTTACACTTTTCTCCTCGTATGAAAATATTCATTTATTTTCACAATAAGAATAACTGCTCATTACATCACAAATAACATAAATTTTTATTTTAACATTTCTCACATAATTTAGTTTGAGGGGTCTGAGAGAAGTGTATCTTTGCAGTCAGTTAGTCCCCATAAGTAAACTAATCAACAGAATAATAATTAACTGAGAACTCGGAGAAAGATAAATCGTACTTATAGCGTGGCTTGTAGTTTTCTGCGCGGTTCTCACCAATGCGTACTTTAAATAAATTATATTGTTCGAATAACAGGGTGTGACAGTCTGGTCCCTGTATGAAACCAATGCTCCTCGTATGGGTCACACTCATTATGTTGTCAAGTCTCAAGTGATGTACTGTATATCAGAAGAAGTCAAAACCAAACACTTTATGGAACACACAACAGATGATATTGTATCAGGTATGTATTTAGATATTGTTTTCCTCCCCGTGTTTGCACTCTTCATTATCTCTCTACATAGTTGTGTTATCCAATTGCATTCGAACATGGTATCAGATATTAGGTAAAAAACGTTTAGTAGTGTCCCCACGTCCATCAATCACAATGAACATTTCTCAAGTAGTGACATCTTGTGGCGTCTTGGGCAACAACATAATCACAGGGGGCGAAAGATACATATTTTTTAAATGAATTGCATATTTGATGACGATCGCCCTTAATTTATTTTGTGACCTACGCGCTTGATGAACACGAAATTACGGAAGGAACGCAATAAGGCCAACGCACCCTTTGAATCTCATCCTGAACAGCCAATACTCATTCAAAAGCATGGAGGAGAGCATGTAAAATCAATGTAGATCATCCCGATGAGGGGTTGCCTTACCACTCAATTACCACTCACAGGAAACCAGCTCTTGGTGCTCCTGTAAGATCCACAACATTCTAGAACCACAATATTAAAATGCGTAACCTTGCTGATGAAATGAACTACTAGTTATGCTATTGTGTTCCCATTATTTTAAAAACCACATTACTAGAAAATAATCAGAAAAACAATAAGTAAAATAAAGACATTAAATAACAACAAGAAAGAAACAAACCATAAAGACCACGATATCATGTATTATAAAATACTCTTACACGAAAAGAATTACAACACGACCAAAAATGAATAAAAAAAAATACGTAGCCAAAAGAAAATAAATTTCCAAAAAATAAAAATAAAAACCATAAAAATGAAAACCAAAACTAAATGATAAATAAATATACAATACGTCAAAAACATATGGATTAATCAAACATGAAATTTAAAAAAAACGCGAAAAAATAGAAGACACTAAAAAACTCGAAAATTAAAAGAACTCGAAAACTAAACCGCAAATCATAAAACAGAACATTCCTAACCAATCCGAAAAAAAAAAGTCCGTGAGAAAGACGTGGCTTGTGTTGGTGGCAGGCGACGCAGCACCAGCAGCTGACGACGCAACCGACGTCGCGCACGCCCCAGCGCTACACGCCCGCGCAGGCGGCGCACCAGCCGCAGCCCCAGCCGCAGCCGCAGGCGCAGTTCTACTTCGTGACGCCGTCGGCGAACGCGGCGCAGCGCGACCACCTGGCGCAGGGGCAGATCGAGGCCTTCCTGCGCGGCCACAACATCGCCTTCTGAGCGCCCCGCCACGCCACGCCACGCCACGCCACGCCACGCCCCTTTCACTCCTCGCGGAGGAGGCGGCGGCTGGCAGGCGAGCGGGCGGGCGGGTTGGCGAGTCGCTTCACGCCCACGCTTCGACGCTTCCAGGCGAGTAGCCACATTCCCTGCCTGCACTTGGTGGTCGTCTTGGTCTTCTACTTCACCCACTCTCACTTGAACGGTAGTCTTCTTAACACTATGTAATACTGTTTTGTTATGTCTTCTTGTTTACCTCTCTCCTATGGTTGTCTTGGAAACACGTTTCCTTCCAACTCTTGGTACAGTAGTTACCGTATCTGCATCAGGGTCCTCGAATGGCCTTGTTTAGCATTCTGCACGTAATAGTGTGCGTCTTCTGTCGTTTTCCTGTTCTCTGAAATAGCAATCTTGTACACAGCCTGTAAATAATAGTTCTCGTCTTTACATGCCTTCCGAAGTGGTCAACGGTTTCGTTTTCACCTCTCTTCCTGTAGTGAATCTTCTTAACATGTAATAGATGGTGGTCGTCTTGTTTACCTATATCTTGTGGTAATGTTGGTAACACTGTAAATATATTTTTAATTTAATAATGGTTTTCGTCCTCTTGAATGCTCTTCCTCTCTCTGAAGTGGCTATTTTGTTTATTTGTAGAGGTTCGTTCTCATCTCTTATTTTACCTCACTCACATAATTAGTCATTTTAACACGGATCGTTCTTATATTTCTCCTTACTTTCTCACTGTGGAAAAGCCAACTTGTTCATGTTTGTCGACTACCTGTAAATGATCGTTTTCGTTTTCCAATCTCTCCCTCTCCCTCGAGTCTTGGTGGCATAGTAAAAACAACTCGTTTTCATTTTTATTTTTGTTAACATTTCTAAAGAACTGCATGTCTTCCTCTGCACCAAACTCACCGGTAATTCATTCGGTAACATTAAAAATCAGTCTTTATATTCACCTCTATTGTATTTCTTGTCAACACGGTAAAATGTGGTCTCCACTTCTGCCTTTTATATAGTCTTCTGAACACTAAAAAAATGATTTTATATTCTTCATTTATCCTTGTGTTCTTGTAATCAATATGTATAAAATCTACTTACAAAGTATATTTTATTTCGCAATATTTTTAACATTTTTTCTAGCATTCTTTGAAGGTATTAGGATTGTATATACGTCATAATTTTGTGAGTTTATATTCTTTCTCCATAGGTGGAGTTCTCGTCAGGTGAACACCTCATTTTCCATTGATTTGAAATTAACCATTAATTATTATATATTTATTGCAAAGTGAAAACTGGAATACAATATATACCTCACGCAGACAATATATACAATTAGTTGTGCAAAATATGAAGTAGTCTAAAAAGAGAAGTGTAATTGAGTAGTTAGCAATTGAATCTATATAGTCCGTTCTTACCTTCGAAATGCTATATTTGTTGGACCATTCCTACATTCGTTTTATTCTCGCATGACGAATGCATTCAAAAGTGTATCATACCCGCACCCTCATTTTGAAGACAGTAAATGTTGTGTTTACTCCCAAAGAATTTTCAACATTCTGAACTTGAAAAATATTTTGCGCAATACAGGGTGTTTGATTCAAGTCTTCAAATGAACTGATATAATTAAAATTACGGGTTATAAATGAGTAAGCAGAGGTGTAATAAATGACAAACATAAACTTAAGTACGAGTAGCGCGTGACACCAGTTGGATCCAAAAATTCAGTTACTCCCGAATTGCTAACATTGAACCAACCTCAAACTCGAGAAACTCCCCTCTTACAGTGGGAGTTCATTATGGAAACCAGTAGCACTAAACAAAGTAATTAGGCTGTTAGTTCCAAACACATGCTTTAATAATAATAATAATAATAATAATAATAATAATAATAATAATAATAATAATAATAGTTATTATTATCGTAAAAACATTTTTTCTTATATCTGCAATAGTCTTGTATCAGCTACCCCATGATGTGCAAACATTTTAATTTTAAATTTGTAATGTATCCTTCGTCATCTATTGCAGTTTATTAAAGAGAAACGTGCCGGCGGATTGTTAATATCACGGTTCACACGATTAACATATTCTTTTTCACACGGGCGTCAGATTTTGGCGCACAACATACATCGGCACAAGAGGAAGGTTAAGTTCCTCACCTGATGGCAATCTGTATTATTGTGTAATGTCTCTCGGTCGCTGCTTCCATAGATATACTCTTGGAATTTGTGTTTAGAATGTGAAATTTTATTGCCAAGTAGAGAAAACTGATAGATATTTTAATCCTTAAGCAGTGCTTGCCGTAAATAATAGGACAAAGTTACTATCCTGAACCATTGGAACTATATGCAATAAATTTTAAAAACACATGATTTATTTCCAATATTTGGTAATTCAGCAATATAAATATTTTCTAGAGGCATAATTAATAATAATTAGAAAATATTAACTTAAAAATTCGCATTTTCTCTTACGTTCTGTGCTTCATTCCATAAAAAGAAGTATTCAATTACATTTCTTGTCGCTTTATATATTTCATAAAATAATTTACACCAATACACAACAATCCTCAATGCACAATCCTCAAACTAGACATTGCTCACACCAAATGATCATACACTGATTACGAGGGTCGGATTTTGATGACCTAAAACATTGCCAAAAATGATCAATAAAATGCTCTTGAAATATTTTTAAAATGCCCTAAAAGAAAAATGACGTACAAATTTTTATCTAAACAACTTCGGATGAACAACTGAAGCTGATGGATGTGTTACTGAAGTAATCGAGGTTTCTTTTATTCGTTCCACTGCACTCAGCTTGCAAACTTTTGATCAGTTCTTTTCCAGAAATTTTCTGTCTTTAGTTACCTAGAATTCGGCCAAACCAATAATGGTGCTGACAGACGTCAGAACTTTAAATTACATAAAATGACTGACATTACAATTTCTGAACTAAAAAATCAAATAGGCTACTCAGGAATTCTGCAGAGAACATTTGTTTCAGCTCGTAAAAATTATTTGAAGCAGATTCCATTACAAATACATTAAAATCAGTGAAATAAGAAAACGTGCATTAAAAATGACGGAAAAAGCAACAAAATCGGCGGAAAAACGGAAAAGGCAAAAAATTGACGATAAATGCAAAATAGGGCATATAAAAATTGGCCATTTCCTTTTGTCATAACATAAAATTAATTTCTATAAAAGGCATGTTCTTAAGGGGAAAAAATCATTATAATTCGCCCCCTATTGATTACATATATAATTTGCAGAACTGTTTCAAAATTGGATATTTTAAAGATTCTAAAACCTATCTTCTATCATCCAACAAACAAAACGTAATACGTAATAAACTCAACAAACATAATTGCTTTCAACAGGAACTACTTTACACGGTACACCTCCTCATCACAGATCTTTAGTAGGCCGAAACCGATGGTCTCAATTATGGGACTTGCTGTACAAACATTCTCCACGGCGCGTGTCTACTCCCGAATAGAAAGGGAGCAACGGATCGTGATGTAACTTCGACTCATTACTTGGCACGAGCGCCACAGAACAGTCCAGTACTCGTTACGGAGAGAGGGGAAGGAACGAAACAAGAAAGCGACCTCTGGTAATTACTGACGAGAATGCGGGTTGGGAGAGGGAGAGGGAGTATCGCTTTAATTGCGACCGAAATCTGTATTCTGGTCTGCGCTAAGAAAGGAGAATCCTGCATTTCGTCTTAGACGTAGTGAAATCGTAACTTCTAGATCAAAACGAACGAATATTGACCGTTCAAGAACGTAAAATTTATATGACGGTCGCTAAGCAAGTGAAATATCTAAATTGAACGCCAATTCATTTAACGGACATAACCTTCAAGTGCATCCGTCATTTTGTGTAATCTCAAACGAAGTTCATCCGTGTTGTCCGCTAGCACGCTACGGGAATGATGTGATAAGAAAAAGAATAAGGCTGACGATAGGCGCGATTTTCTCATTTTTTGGGCAATACAACGACTTATTCCGCTTCGTGCCCCGAACGGTTTCAGAAATTTTCATAGATTAGGTTTAATCTTACAAGTTAATGCTACATATCACATAATCGCCAAGTCGAATACAGTGTGACGTACAATTTAAACGGTACATGGATAATGCAAAGCAATCATGGGCGTAGTCTGTAGGAATGGATATTTGTTCCCTCCTCCCCTCTAAAGGAAAAGAGGGGAAACACAAACATTAAATGAACTTACTAAATTCAACGAAAATATTTCTGAAAAAAAACTTGTTTTTTATTGAAAATATTTTACACGTATATACAGTATACAAATATATATACTGTAAACAGTAGGTCGTGTAAAACTTGTCGAAACTTCGAAATTTTCATTATGGTCATGTACATCGCGACAAATAATTTCTCTTGAAGTAAATTTAAATATTTTACATGCGTGTCCTACTATAATTGCTACGGAGTAACCTAAGATACAGAAACGTCCCTTCTGATTCTTTCATATCTTTATGTAGGAAATCATTATTTAATTAAAGCGTGCCCCCTACCAGTAATCTTTACTATTCCTGCGAGAGCAGCCTACCTTTTTAGTAGTACTTAATTGAACAAAATACTAGTTCCAATCCAACGTTCTCGCACTTACATAACAGCTTATACATATAAACGGTGAAATGCATTCGTTTATTGAATAATTACTTGTTACTCGATACGTTAACGAGGGAGAAAGACTTCACGTACGTCAAAAATGAGTTTGTGTTGTGATCTACTTTGGGCGGCGTTCTCTTGGTATTGCACCTTTCTCTCAAATTACGGGTTCGGTGAGCTCAGCTCGGCGACGGTCTCGAGAAGAAAGTAGAAAGTGACAGAGGACTATAGAGAATTAATTTTTAGAAAAATTATTTCGACGCTATTCAAACGGAACAGTACACATTAAGCGTTGCCCTGCGGGTGTTCTTTGAGTAAAACGTTTCTTTGACATTTTACGAGGTCGATCAACTAACTTGCTTTCCCAACGCATTTGCTCGTGAGAAAGACTCGTGTCGTAAAACGCCATATTGCTCTATTTACAGTCGTTAATCTTGTTAAAGCATCAAAGAATTTTGCATTTTAACAGAACATTTCTCCAGCCTTTCTTTTCTCATAAAACGTTTTAAGTCAATCCACTTCACATCGGAAAGCACTACTTCGACGTAATTCATTTTCCCTCTGAGGGACAGTTCCCCATGGGTCACTGACCCCTACTTAGTTTGGAGTTTTAGACACGACTCCACATTCCTCAAGTTGACCCTCCTAAACTGATCCCCTGTGGATCTCTTACTCCTCTAATGAGCTACAAAAAGGTGGCCGGTTCTTCAGACATGTAAATGTCGGGAAAAAGGCGGGAAGGGCCTAACAGTGCTGCGAGGAGGGGAAAGGTCCGGTTTCGGATGAAGCAGGTTTAACCAGGGCAGGTAAAAAGGGTCGGACAGCTCCAACTGATGCTAAGGGAGTGAATAAAGCTAAGAAACGGAGCAGTGTAGAGAGATTAGAAAGTGGTCACGTGGTTGCTCTTAAATACAAGTAAATAAGTTGTGGTGACTTTGTGAAGCGGTTTCTTATATTTTTATTACTCCAAAATTTAGAACGGATCTTTTTCCTGAAAGGACTAATGGAAGCGATTTTGACGGGTTAATGCAAGAATTTTGTCCTGAATTACTTTTCCCTTCTCCTTCAATTGACATTAGATATTTTAAAGTTACGTTAAATGTTGAATAAATCACAGAAATAAATATTAAAATGTTCACTAAATTACAAAAAAAGTGTAAATACAATAAAAAATTTTACAAATTCTTATTATCATTATAATTTTCGTTCTTATCATCAACATCATTATCATCATCTTATCAAGAGGTACATTGTTGTAGAACCTATAGAGAACACAACCTAAGTATTACCGAATCTCTATCACAAGTAAAGTATAAAATATCCCTTAAATTTCTACTGTCTAATAAATATTTAACATTATTCATTAAATTCATATGCTTACTTATGTCATTTGTTTTCCGAATGCAATGCAGAAGTAAGCTCGTATATTCATGGACATTCAAAACACAATAATGATTAGTACAAAATTCGAAAACCGACATTCAGCACTTATTCCTATAAAAATTATTCTTTGTGTCGCTTCCGGTATTTATTCATGCCGCGAAATAACTGCCATATTGATTGCGTTAAAGATGGCTCTAAAATAATAAAAATATTATATGTTTAAAATCAAAGCATCGACATCTCTTGCTGTAATCGCCATCTTTCTTTCCTAGTTAACTAATTGAACAAATAAATACAAAAGGGTATGCGATAGAATACGATAGTTGGACCATTGAACAATAAAAGTCATGAACGTTTTTCCCTGGAACTGGTGTTGAGGTTTTTGACATTTTGACATTTTATGGCAATTGAAAATTGTGAGCTTATCCACATGGGGGGATTTACTTTAATGTTTTCGGAGAAGCCACACGCTACTCGGACACTGTTTTGGACACCCGATGTGGGAAACGAAAGAAGAGAGTAACGAGTCAGGGGCTGGGAGCCGAAAAAAAGACAAACAGGAGTACTCAATTGTTGTGTGAGGCTGAAGCTGTCATTTAGAGAAGCTGGTCCTTCATTTGACAGCATCTGTATTCTGACGCCTTGCAGGAGACCTGACAAAATAACATGTCTTACATCTTAATGCTACCCTGTAAAGGCTTATAGATGCCCCTGCTGAGAACAGCTGATAGAAGCATACTCGTCTGAGAAAATTTATAGTGCGTGGTAATGAATTGACGGGATGAGTTGTTACTCTAATTCTCACGAGAGAAGTTGTATTTGCTTGGTATTGCTTTCCTCGTGTTGTCAAAATAATACGATGTTGGAAAATGAATATTCTTCTAATCAACGATAAAATATTTTTGTGCCATCATCTTATCATTGTCAAAGATAAGGGTGTAAGTTTCTCTCGAGGAGATATGATGATACCTATATTCACCATTACTTAATATATATTCTATTTTTTCATACAACACTTTGCCATTTTGTCTTTGTCAAAATATATATTGTCATATTGAGATAAAAACTTCATCCGCATGTAATTCTTCGATTCTGTCAGCGCTTGCTTCTGGCAATCATTGAACCTCTAATGTTTCTGTAGATTAATAATCGTCTATGGGAAATATAAGTTGAATTTTTCCATAATTTGAAACGCGAAGTGTTTCGCGAAAGACATGCTGTTAGAAACAAAATGTGCATCAATAATGTAATATACCGGTTAACTTATAGAATATTACGGATGAATCAATACCTGGCAGTTTAACTATTGTTATTCTGCCACGGTATAAAAAGCATGCCAAGACAAATACAACGATTATAACAGTTTGTAAATACTAGGTTAAAAGGTACCGTGAAAAATTTAAGCATTCAATATTATAAATTCACAGACATTTTTATGGTTTCAACTTCCTCACTATATATTAACCACATTTAAGCTTTAACTTCAAAAATCTAGTTGCAAATTTTAAGTTTTTTTTATCGTTCCATTCGATTTATTTTGAGACTAGTTTGTATTATTTAAAAGAATCATATAATTGCATACAAAGAACGGCCGTTGTTCAATTCACAATCCCTAACATCAGGAGATGATTTACTCTAGGCGGAAGAAAGATGATCCACGACCCTCGCCGTGACCTTCAGACACGCTCTTTCGTCCACTCTGATCCCAAGTTCACGGCCGTCTCCTCGACAGCCATGTTAGGCAGCGAAGGCGTCTCGGCCGGTCCTCGGGCTCCTTTTCAAAGAACAAAACGGCAGCTCCAAGTACAACCGGGCAGCACCGCCGCTGGCGGTGTCGCAAGAGCCTCTCACGAAACAATGACCAGGCTAGATGCGTGAGTGTGTGAAAAACGCCAGAAGGTGGGTGCGACAGCGGTGGGAACTACGCCCCACCACCTCACCACCCACCTACCCACCCACCTGCTCCCCCGACGAACCTCCCACCCGCCCACCTGCTCCCCCACCGCTTCGGCGAGGCCGACGGTTGTCTTTCATCCCTCTCCCGCAAATGCAAAACAACGAGAAGAGAAAGTGGCTCAACGGCGGTTTGTCTTGTACTAACTGCCCCGCGTGGGGCTGCAGCGGAGGTAACCTTGACGCAGTAATGGTTCCATTATCCAGCCGACGCGACTCCGTCGATTGTGTCTAATGCATGCGCTCCCCCCCTGGGCTGTCGGGCATCGGAAACGCTCCGTGATGCTGGCGCTTTATGATGGCTGCATTGTTTTTTAATAGCCCCCTCGTTGAAAGGGGCTAGCGTTGCGTCTAGGGGCGTTATGAAACTTACTGCTCAAACAGGAAATAATTCCGGACCCCCTTGCTACCAGTTAAAAGCGCAAAGCGTGTGGAAACTGGAATTTGTAAAGAAGGCAACACGGGTAGAGTGCTGCCTAATGTGCTTACGTGGCGCAAGCCCCTTGGTTAGCTAATTGAGAAATGCCATTTGGTTCTAAGCTAACAAAATGTGCACACGCAGTGTACTGTTTGTTTGTTAGTTGTTCCACTAAACAATTGTCATGGAAGTTAATTGGCGGTTTTTTTTTGGTTAAAGCTTTTCAAATGAAAGTAAGAAACGATTTTTTGACGTGTACTTCATAATAGTAATATTTATTTGCACCGAGGCTTTCTAGTGGATATAAACCTCAAATTTATCGTGATCTTAATAAACGTTTGACATCATATGTGAGTAATTCAAAGCCTTACTTCCCTTGTTTGTTTATTAAAGAACTGTACTCTATTCAATCAAAAACTCCGTAAACA
Organism: Teleogryllus occipitalis; assembly: GCA_011170035.1. NCBI lineage: Eukaryota > Metazoa > Arthropoda > Insecta > Orthoptera > Gryllidae > Teleogryllus > Teleogryllus occipitalis. Next base: position 131,349 of record BLKR01001162.1, on the reverse strand, counting down.
TTTAACGTACGATAAAATATACTTGTAAATTGATCATGTACATGCAAATTAAGAAGAATGTACTATTACGATTCAATTCAACCAAAGTGATAAATTTAATTCTCAAACTATTTTGTAATGCAAAGAAGGTAATATGATCACATTATCTTTTATTCCTTGTAACATCACACATGATTTTGAAGATTTAGTGCAAACTTTTTTTGAAAAAATTACCAGTGTTTTTTCGTATTATGTTGTTCGGAGAAGTCATGAAGTTTTGACTTGTATATTCCTGAGATTCCCTCCATGTCATTTTGAAAGTTAACTTTTCGAACATTCAGGTCCATTGACTTTCCATCGTTCGTTGTCTCGTAGTTAAGACTTGCTTGGTCGAGGATTCCCCATTCATACGAGGAAACAAGTCAGAATCCCAGTTCACAAACAGGTTCACTGGACGAACAAGTTAGGATCACCTGGTGGCCCATGCCGCTGGACTCCGCTTATAAATTTCTACGAACCGAGAAATCTTTCGTGACCTCCGACACTGACGCCCCTTTAAAAGCTGGATAATAGGGGGTGGCTGCTTTTATACTCAAACAATTGCAGCTCAGTTTGATCTAGAATACATATAATTTCTTAAAAAATACTGTCCATTGTTAAGATCATTTTCAATGTGATGATTACGAATATAATACAACATATGATTTGTGTTCAAACATTACATCTCAAAAAAATAATGTGAATACGTTAGTTAAAAATAATAAAATTTTAATATGGTAGACGTCCTGGCCGTAATCACTGTTAAAAGGCATATCTTACGATAGAAATGTTAACCATCAATTTTGTGGTGTGTTGACATGCAATCTATAGTGCATTATGCGTAGCTCAGAACTACCTCTTCACAATATTCAAGAAGTGTTCGGCTCAGCCAAATATATCACGGTTTTCATAGCAAACATCACATTTCGCTTAGAGATTCAGGAGTTATTCATGACGACTTTCATGACAATTTTCCACGTAAATGATAATTTATTGGTCAGGTGCAACTTCAATTCCTTCACCTGACACGTCATCGCTGACATCTGAGATTGAGACCCTCACTCGCAATTTCACTTACGGAGGAAGAATTACCCACTAAAATATCTTAAAATGGGCTTTTTTTCTTTACTCAGCATAGTATGAGTGCCTCATTACGTTATAATCACCATCAGCATTAGACACAATTATTTTATTTAAATTTAACATTCTTGATTTATCTCGTGTTGCATCTAAATTTCTCATCATATTCATTACTAATATCTTTAACATTTCAATTTGTACTTTCAAGTTCCTTCTGCATTCTTAGAACATTATGAATATATTAGATTTCAAAACAAGGAGGGGTCATTTTCAAGATGATAGATAAGTATGAGTGTCAAGGCATTAAACCTTTAGCCCGAATCTTGTTTCTCTGTAGGTCGTTAAAAATGTATGATAAATTCGTATGTAAAACATTATCAATTGGCGTTAATACAAATTACCAAAACTGAAGATGATTTCAGTACTCCTTTTTACTCACCTTCATGCTTCATTCCACTTTCTACGAACTTCCTTACCCCGTTTCAAAGTGTTCATTATGTATTACCATATTTTAAATTTCCCCCAAATAAGCAAATTCATTTCTTCACTAGTTATTTACCAACGTACCTCTCCCTTCAGTGTTTATACTTTTCCTATTTTTCATATTCGTTCCCGCATCTATTTTCCGAAACACACTCCTTCCCCACCTCTCTTTATTTAATTTTCAAAAACACATTTTGGTTAGTGAGTCGACCCTCGTCCGCTAAAATGCTCCCGTGGGTCGTGCGTTGTCTTTGTAAGGAAGCTGCGGCAGCTGAACAGGTGGCGACCGCGAAGCGGAGGCGTCGGAGCGCGACCTGTTGTAATAACAAAGCTAATGGCGGCGACGGCGGCGGCGCCGATAAATCACAGGGCGGGCTGAAAGGCCGGCGCCGGCCGCGCCGCGTCGCGTCTCGTAGAAAGCGGGATTTCCATCTCGGCGCGGCATCGGAAAGCGAAAGGCGCTCTCTGACCAGTTACGCATCTCGCCGCCCTGGCACGCGCCTCCTCCACCGGACCTTCTCCCCCGGCCACCCTCGCCACACCGCTACCCTGGTCACACCGCCATTCTCGCCACACCGCCACATCGCCACCCTCGCCACACCGCCACCGTCGCCACACCGCAACTCACACCACCCTCGCTACACCGCCACCCACGCGACACCACCACCGTCGCCAAACTGCCACCCTCACCACATCACCACCCTCGCCACACCACCACCCTCGCCACACCACCACCCACGCCGCACCACCACCCACGCCGCACCGCCACCCTCACCACACTGCCACCCTCTCCACACCGCCACCCTCACCACACTGCCACCCTCTCCACACCGCCACCCTCACCACACCACCAGCCTCGCCACACCACCACCCTCGCCACACCACCACCCACGCCAGACTGCTATCCTCACCGCACCGCCACCCTCGCCACACTGCCACCCTCGCCACACCGCCACCCTCACCATACCACCACCCTCGCCACACCACCACCCACGCCAGACTGCTACCCTCGCCGCACCGCCACCCTCGCCACACTGCCACCCTCGCCACACCGACACCCTCGCCACACCGACACCCACGCCGCCCTCGCCACATCGCCATCGTCGCCATATCGCCATCGTCGCCACACCGTCATTCTCACCACACCGCCGCCCTCGTCACACCGCCACATTCGCCTCACCGCCACATTCGCCTCACCGCCACATTCGCCTCACCGCCACATTCGCCTCACCGCCTCACTGTCAAAACCGCCAACCTCTCTACACCCCCACCCCCACGACTTGCCCGGTCTTTCATGGTTCTTCATGGGCCCTCCAGTTTTTCCCTATCGACTTTTCTTCGCCACTCTCGCGACCTTTGCAAACCTCCCCTCTCGGTTCTTGCCGCCATGGACATCGTCTGTGGTCCGCAGTCCTCAGCATCCTCGTCGCCCTAAACAATTGTCTTCGCTGTCCTCTATTTAGATAGTGACCATGAAACCTTCAGCGCCATCCCTACAGACGTTGCGCTCTCATCGTACCCTCATAGGCCCTAGGCCCCGGCCTCTGTCCTCACATGTCGCCACCTCGCCACCATGGTAAATTTCGCTGCCCGCGTTCCCTCCTCTCCAGGAACATCCAACACTCCCGCTTCTTTCCTCCAGGTCTCATTTCACATTCGTCTTCGCTATTTTCGATGTTCTTCCCCACTTACATTCCCTACCGTCCATGATGCCCTCAGAGCCATCATTCTCTCCGTCATGGTAGATCGTCATGGTAGGTATCATTTACCCTCCCTATTTTCGTTTCATAAATACTTCTACCACCGCAGTCACTGTCACGTCTGTTGTCTTCGCTACTTCACTGTCTCTTTCGTTTCTTTGCTCCTTTTTCCCATAACTGAATTTACTTCAACAGCTACATTGTATTTCCGCTGTCTAATTCCCTGTCTCTTTCACTTCTCCATCACTTCCACTCAACTCAAACTCGTTCGTTCCGCAGCAATTTCTCCCACCGCTCCCGCTATCCTCAGGCCCTTCGCACCCGTCCTCGTCTCCCCGCTGGCCAGTCCTCGCCGCCGCCGCCGCCGCCACGCGCCGCTGCGCCCCGTGCCCGCGCCGAGACTCGACCTGGAATCGAGGACGACCCGCGACCTACTTGCGTTTCCAGTCAAGTGAGGAAAGCTTGCGGAGAGAACTTTCGGAATCGGGGGAATGTCAGCAATGGCAGGCGAACTGATAATGACACTCCTACAGGTCAAATGAGACTGGATTCGCTGACGAGCAACTCTCGGAGAAATTAGATGTCTCCAATAGCGGCAAAAACAGTGAAATCTGCTTGGACGAGTCGCTTCGATTTGCTTCTGCAGTGTTTTCTGTAAACCCCTGAGCTCGCGATTAATCATCCTTCCCAGGCACATTGAAGGCGATTTAAATGTTAGTGCCGCTAAAATCATACAAAATAACAGTGCGTGTCGATCTGAGTTCCCTCCCCCAATATTTCAATACTTATTGGATTCAAAATATTTAAATATATGTTAACATAAATTTTCAATATTCAAACCATGATAGACAATACGAGAGAAAAAATACGCATCGCGCAGATAGAGCGAGAGAGTGCAGCATCACCTAAAGAGAGATCAATTTACAGGAGGTGTTGGGTAGTGCAAGATATTGCTGCACCGAGTGCAGTTTGCTGATAACGTTGCTTTTTTTTTAAAATTTATTTCTTCTCGTTCGACCTACGGTCTTTCAGGGATTTCAGTTTTACATTCTGACTTTTTTGGGATTTGGGCATTCCTTGACAAATTGAGGTTAACATTCTCTGACCTATTTAAATAAATAGTTTTCTCTTAGAAGCTATTGAATTTTATCTTGATTTGGAGGGATCAACTTTTAGGATTGCCCTGTCGAGCAGTAAGACGGGAAAAGGCAAAGATTCTACATGATGTTATTGGTTTAGGAAGGTTTAAGCATGTGTTTGGGAAATTTGTAACGTATGAAAGTGATCGGTAATAATATCCGGCATGAAACAGTAAGGAAGTCATGTGGGAAAAAAATGTCCTAATGAAACGAAGAAACTCTCGGAAAACGTGATTCTCTCGAGACGTCGGCTCATCGTTGAAATGGTGGGATCGTAAGAGAACTGTAGATCAAAAACATGTCATACTGTTTACAAGTTTGTAATAATGAATTCTAAAGTTTGTTTTTAGTAGTTTCTTGAATGTTGCGAGAACACATAGACTTTATTTAGAACAGCTGTTGAGGCAATACGAGTGCAATGAAGAATCGTGTCTGTCAGTTCAGTCTTAAACAATATTCTACCAAATATTCACTGATCAGGCATCTCCTGAAGGAAAATTCTTCGTTGGCACTGATTCTTCTTAGAATAATTCCAGAAGTATCAAGATAACTTCATTAAAGGGTGTTTTCTGCATTCCTGTGGAAAATATTATTTACAAGAGTAATTTATCAAAGCTGTAATTTGCTCACTTCGTTAATCACTTTGTTATGATGTGTTCTTTTACATCGGACGTTGAAGTGTAATTTCAATCTCAGAAATTAAACGCCACGTTCAAAAAGGAACCAAAGAGTATCCAATATTATTTTTGTCTCCGAGAAGATCATTTTCTTAAACATTGTTAATTAATTATTAATTCTCCTGCAGTTATGTCTTCATATTCCCAAATACTTTCACTGAAGCTTCAGCAAACATATATTTAACATTAATGTAATGATCAGATTGCGGTTTTGTAAGGTTACTTACAGAACAATAGGGAGAGAGCTGTTCTAAGTGCATGGGCTTGAGCTTTTTTCACACGCGATGAAAATATAATTACATACTCATCATTTACATCATATGAACTTAGTTTTTCCACTTTCACTTTTTTTATTAATTAAAATATTTTTTCTTTCCGTGGGATAGTCTATTGACACGGCGATTGACTATTTTATATAACTTTCCGAACAATGTTTGCGGAAGATATAATCAGGAGGATAATTGGTAGATTAATTGAGAAATTTCCATCATCTAAATAATATGTGGACATTTTACATTAACACGTATGTACGCAATAATACTTCCTCAAATAACTATAAGAGACTTCAGAGTCTTGTTAGTTTAATTCTGAAAAAAAAATGAGGACATAAAGACAAAAGAGGACCTAAAGGCGACCTTCGCCTACGTTAACGAAATAATACATACTCCTCTGGTATCAATGAGCGTTGTGTGTATTTTTTGTAAATTCGTTGCTTACTTCGCCTGTTGTACAGTGTCCCTTAACGCTAGAATCCAAAGGGACCATTTTGACACTAGGCTCTACGTATTTGCTTTATTCACTTAACGTTACTTAACTATGAGTGATATACTGCGTGGAGAAGTGCTTACTTCTCAGCTACTAGTGATAGATCTAAGGGAATTCGTGACCTTTCATCTTTTCTTTTTACTTGCAGTCTGTTAACAATTAAATCATCTACACATCTACAGCAGGTTTTCTGGGTTCCACTCTTTGTGGAGTTTTCTGATTGATTTATTGATGATTCCAGGCGGGTCAACGCTTAAGGCAATTATTCCAGTAAATGTAGTGTATGTTTTAAATGCTTGATCTTCCTCGTAAGTAGGTCGGCGCGTGATGGCAAGATCACACTCCGATCTACTCCTCGGCTTGCGTGGTTTTTCGCAATCAGGTACCTCCCAACGGCGGGGTTCAGCTCCAGCACTGACAACCTCTTCGTAAGCTCCCAACTAGTCTCCCGTTATGTGTATGCAAGAAAGGGGCGAGGATTGGACAAGGAAGAAGAATGAAAGATGCGCGGTCCGTGATCCGTTCGTTAGGTTACTACCCCAGCATTCGACTGGTGTTAATCAGAGAAACCACGAAAAATTACCGATTAGAGCAGTCGGCCGCTATAATTTTCCTCCAGACATTGGGTGAATTCGACCTAGCTAGTGTCGAAAAAACTTCCACCGTTGGAACTCGAACCCCAGGACCTCCCAGTCAGAGGCACTGAAGTGAAATGAATGCCCTGAGCCACCCAAGCCGGTTCATGGCGTATCCTTGACTCCATTCTGGACCACAGCCGCCCCGCGTCGCTCCCACGGGCCGAACGCGTCGCCCTTTTCCGCGATGGACCAACGGCCGTGAGCATCGCCCGCGGGGCGGAAACCGCAACGACGGGGTGCCCGCGCTTTCCCAACGCGACGCCTGCGCAACGGGCGGGAAAACGCGCGACAATTACCGCCGTGCTTTTGTCTTTGCGTCATCGGCGGTGCAGCGCGCAGGCGAGCCCCCGCGCGCACTCCGCTGCGCATGCGCCGTCGACCTGCGAATTGCGGGCGGCGCGGGAAACGAAGCACGCAACGGCAGCAGATGGGTTGCACCTGGGAAGGCGCCCCGCTGGCGCTTGCCAAAGATGAGGGATTGCAGGCTTGCGTTCCGGCGGATAAATAAAATACAAATTCTTCGTATTCTTGAAGAACAAATTCTTATTCGTATTATTTTTATTTGGAACTAGTGGCCACGGCAATTCTTCGATATCGCAATGTATTACTCTTCGCGCGCTACTGGTCACGTGATTGGTAATCACGTTTTATTCTACGCTCTGAAATGTAATAGATGAAAGACTTTCTCGCCAGTATGGGGGTGTGCTACGGATAGGATATATGGATTGGACTGGTTTGAATATGGTTGTCAAGTATTCTGTTGTTAAAACGTTCTCCCTCACGTTTGGGCATACATTCGCTATGACTCTGTCTTGGAGCAATTTAATTTACTTGTCCCAGAAAACATTTAAGTGATCATTCTGGCCAATATTTCATAATCGCATGGGCATCGAAATGGGCATGGGAATATGCAGCGATGACGCGCTTAATATTTGAGGTTGCGATGGGTTGCTAATGACCTCTGTTGAGAGCGGCTTGAGCCATAAACGCCTTAAGTCATCTCCAGCAACGCTCCCATTGTGCGTCTAGCTACGAAAGACACACGCACATTCCTACTGTACATGGTGATTCCAAAAGAATATACGTATTCAAACAAGGAATATTTTGTAACATTGAAGAACTAGAGTTATGAATTTGTTGCACACTTACTTACGAACGGATAGTGTTAATTTACAAATGTTTAGTACGTCTTTCACCGGCGACACGGACAATTTCACTGCGGTACTCTAACTCACCCCAAACCCGAGCAAACATGCCCGTCGAGCAATTGATCTTGCAGTTCATCCAGGTGTTTTTGGAGTGGTGGTTCGTAAACAAGATGCCTAATCTACCACGACACGAAAAAGTAACAGGTCTGTTGATCGTGGTGGCCATCACCAATCACCTGCTTCTGGTTTGCCATTTTGGCGCCAACTGAACAAAAGGCATTCGAGAGGCTAAAAGCACTGCACTTCCAATCTAGCGACAATGGATTGAAACGAGAGTAATTTTCTTTCCGTCAGCCACCACTATGCTGTTCTGCGATCATTAGTTTTGAATGCGTACTTGTTTGAAATACATCGCCCTACTATGCCTATAACCTTCGCGCAAATGCACGCAATGAGTTGCCGGGTGGCCACATAATTTTTAGGCGTTATCGAGCGAGGCAGGGGGTGTTTTAATAAATATCGAGCAACGCCAGAGTCACTTCATCCGGCGTTAATTAAAAATCGATCAGCCGTGTTCCTCCACATTCATCAATTAATAACAGCAATATTACGGTAATGAATGGTGCTATAGATGATGTTCGATAGGCGATTAGTTAGAAGTCTTGCAATCAATTGTTCTTCGGGTCAATTAGATTTCAAGATGTCAAACTAAAGTATTCTATTGAAATTTGTTTTTTGCAATATTTCACAAATCTTCATTACTATTAACAATTCAAATATATTATTGCTCAGATACCAATTACTTTCACTCGCGTAACTCGACCGTGAAAAATCTACAGAATTATTCGCATATTATCACTTCCATCTGTGACACGCACCTTGCATTACACTTAATACGTCTTTGCGCATCACAGCGGAACAAATTGCACACGTTACGTTAGCTATTGCGTGAAGAAGACAGTATTTTGCGTTACAGTGCCAGTCGCAACATCTTCCACTCGGGTCTTCATCGCGGCAACGCAGCGCGGGAAAATGCTGTCCTGTAGGCTCGCGTATTACTACGTTAACGCCCCTTCTCACGCGTTCCGCAATTTAGCGCTCGTTAATTGACAAGAAGAAAGGGGAGCACAGTTCGCAAAGCTCGGCCGCCGGCTAACGAATTTTCTGCCTCTCTGCTGAGAGCCCATGTATGGGAGGGGTCAAGAGGAGTGTGCAAAATGTCTTGCAAACTCGCTCTCTCAATTGCTTTCCAGCAGGAATAACAAGATACCCGAAAAGATCCTTTACAACAATATAAATTGTGGCGGAAAAGCTATAAATGCTGTGATCCCATTTCGAAAGAAGCAATAAACAATTCTCAAACAGATCCTTTATATAATATTTCACTCTCCTTGACTTATTTTCGATAAGTAAAAGGGACGTCACTAAATGGCAACCACAAGGACGTTTATCATAATCCTAATGAGCTAAATTTACGAAAGGGTTCAGAATTGTGATTTGGCCACCAAATTAAAAGTGTTGTTAATGAAGATCAAAACGTCGATACCTGGACAAAGAGACGTTATTCAAATAAAAGAAATTAATTTTTTTAAAGACATGGGATGCTTCTAAGGATGGTCAGAGGTTGAAATGCTTGTTCTTCATGGTGTAAGGGATATTTTCGACATCAGAAAATAGTGTTGAAAATTCCTTGTCTGCGGTAAATTTCTCTCTTTACTAGCAAAGAAACTTGTCTGACCGGAACCAACAGAAAAGCGAAATCTCACTGGCCGTTACTGAAGATTACGAACACTAATTGCTCATTTAAGTGTATTCGGTGTTATAGTTACTAAAGAAGTTTTCAACATCAGGAAGGGTAGACGTTTAATAGTCGCAGTAAAAAAGGATAATTTCATATCTTATTCGTGTTTCTTTCAAAATTGTGTTTCTTTAATATGTTCGAGAATGTATACGCCTTCATAAAGTGAAAGAGACACCTAATCATTACATCATCAAGAAAAAATCTCTTATAAACCTCCTGGAGCCTGAGCGTGCAAAAAACACTAGATCAAAAACGGAAGACATGACTGTAAGAGTTGTATGTAATATTTTTGTCTGGTTCTAGAAAATCTGTTTGATATTCCATTAATGGTGCCATTTAAATCTAAATTATTTGATATTAACATTATCAGCGCTTATAACAGCATATTTTAAAATTGTAAGATTGTTTCAAATAAGGTGTCATATATTTACGATAAATATTGCTTATTGTTTAACTGTATATTTAAATTCAATCAATAGAATGTATAATCTTAATAGGCTATCGTATTTTGGCAACGCCGGCAACGGCAAAGATCAAATAACACATCAGTACACACATAATCGACGCTCACGAAATCAGAGGGCAGCATAATCTACCCTGTAAGAAGGAAGATGGTATAGTTTTGTGCTTGGTAAGTGATTTAGCTGATGTGGTTAGGTAGACCACCATGTATTTGCTGACAGTCATCCATTTTCACATGCCTACGTAAATGTGCCTACGCGATTTCGGGACAACCCTGTCAGAACAAGCTCACAGAATCCCGCCTTCAGAAAAAGAGTAATCCAGAACGTTGCTGGAGAGCTTGAACGCCGTTCTGCACGCTTCTGGCGGCTCGTCTACTCCGCACAGTCGCCGACAGCGAGCGAGCTGGATATGCGTACAAAGGGAACCACGCACGACGCCGAGAAGATTCAGTTTGAAGCCGCCGGGCGTGCTCGCGCCATTACCGCGCTTTGATCGCGCCCTAACTCGATTTTTCCCCGCAACGACAGCGCACGAACGAACCAAGTCTCCACGAAACCGCGGCGAGCGCCAGCGCGCGGGAAGTTGCTTCTGCCTCGCGGAGGAGGGGGGAAAGCGTTTGGGGAATGGGTGGCGGGGGAGGAGAGGGGACAATGCGGTGAAAGGGGATGAGAAGGATACGGGGGAGAGAAAAGAGGGAGAGGGAAAGGGCGGAGAGAGAGAAAGGAGGAGTAGAAGGGATGAATGTGGATAGGAAGGTGGTTGGATTTATTGATTGTTTGATCGGAGATCCGGGTGCGTTAACTGCTCCAGCGTGTGAGAAGTTGCTTCCGACTCAGAAGGAGGAGGGGGAAAGCGTTTGGTGTGTGGATGGTGGATGGAGGAAGGGATGCTGTGCGAGAAGATGATGAGAAAGGGGATGGGAATTCGGGGGAGACGAAGGTGGGAGAGGAGATGGGAAAGGGCGGAAAGAGAGAAAGGAGGAGAAGGGATGAATGTGTAGGGGAAGGCCGTGGGGTTGATTGTTTGATTGATAGAGATTCCGGGCGTGTTAACTGTTACAGCATTAATCCCGTAAGTGTAGAGCATCTTTTTTTTCTCGGGAAGTGGCGATGATCTTCCGGCGATGATCCGACCTACTTGTCAGCTAGCGAGGATTTTCCCCAACCACATATCTTTCATCATCATGGGCCCCGCCCCATTAGAGACAACCTTTAAGTTCCCATTTGGTCTCCAGACACGTGTGGTAGTTTAGTTCATGTGAGTGTTAAGTGTATGTAAGTAAGGGACGAGAATACGCAAGTAAGAGGAAGGAAAGATCGTGCAAGGCCCGAGGCCCATTTGTTAGAGTACTGCTCCGGCATTCGCGTGGGATAATTGGAGAAACCATGGAAAACTACTGATCAGAGCAGCCGGACGCTAGAATTCTCCTCCAGACAGCCGTTGAGTTCGACCTAGGACCTCTCAGTCAGAGGCACTGCAATGACATCAGTCATGTCCTGAGTCTCCTTTCCCGGTGGAAGGTAGTTGGGGAAGAGTAGGGGAAGAGAAGGAAAGGTGATGGAGGATCGCGAATGCGATGAGGGAGTGAGAGAGCAGAGGGAGAGGGAGAAGGGAGAGGGTGAGGGAGCAGAGGAAGAGGGAGAAGGAAGACGGTGAGGAAGCAGAGAGGAGAGAGGGAAGAGAGGGAGAGGTTGAGGGAGCAGGGGGTGATGGGGTTGGAGGGGGAGAGGGAGAGGGAAAATGGAAGAGAGATGAGGGAGAGGGAGGGGGAAGAGGTAGAAGGGTGGAGGGAGAGAGGGGAAAAGGGAGGGAAGACAGGAGGATGGAGGGAGGGGAAGGGGGAAGTGGCAGAGTAAGCCGAGGGCGATGCCCGCATCAGCATCCCCAGCGTTTTGGGTGATTCGGTTTCCCGCGCTTTGTGCCGACGAAGAGAAAAGCACTTTCGCGCGCGATCTCAGCGGCGTGAGTCCCTTGCACGCACAGGAAGCTTCGCGCGGGATTTTTCCAGACTGCGATTTAAAGCAGCTTTTTCTCCCGTGTGTCACACATCCCCAACAGCGTCGCTTCTCCGTAGATACCGAGGGAGAATAAAGAACAGCAGTCGAGATTAGAAATTTTCTTTGGGAATCACGTTTCAGTGAAACATGTGGATGCATGCATCAGCAGATATCCTCATTTACTATATAGAAAGAGAAGAATTTTTAATTATTTAGGCACATGCAAATTTTTTTTGCTTTGTTATAAGAATTTTGATTGGTCATTTTATTTTTATCATACTTTTTTCTAAACCATTTTATCTCAATCTTAGTGTTGTAATCGAATTTCAGTGCAAATAAAATTCATTAGGAGTCTGTTATCTTGTCTGTTTTGGGAGGGAACAACGTCGAGAATTTAACTGCAGATTTCATCACAGAAAATTGTGATTTTAAAACACTGTTTCAGAAGACACTTAAATCGACAAGATAAAAATAGAAAAAAAACATATTTTTAATTATAATTTATAAATAGATAAGAAATTAATAAATTTCTGTTGTTTATTTGCAAAGTCAATTTTCAAAATTTATTTTATAGGCAAATGAGATCTTTCACGTATTTTATCTATCCCATACGAACTATATGAAGAATTTTTCAATCTCTCACCATCACCGTTCAGCAACGCATGACTCGCAATCGCGTGTCGTGCCTCTCCAAATATCTCAGGAAAAAATGTCATAAAGTAAATTATTTGGTTCAATGATTTGAGTAATATACCGCAGGATATTACTACCCACATCACATTGAGACGGTCACATCACATTCACTACCCACATCACATTGAGACGGTCATAAACTCTTTTTAACTGCACTGCAATTGAAGAGTGACTTATAAATAAGTGTACTTAATTGTGAAAAAAAAACAATGAAAAACAGATATATTTTTTTTAAAGTACGGCAAAGTAAATAACGAATGATAAATTTTTGATGATCATTTCGCAAAAGATGCTAATCATTTTATTAAGTAACTCTCACACGTTGGCAGCCTCGACCACAGAGTATCGTAAAACACCCCACAACCCGAGAGCATCCGGAGAACACCTGTAATCTTGAATGTCTAATGCACAGCACTCGCGAACTGCACCATGATTTGTGTCCATCACCTCTGGTGTCGCTTTCGCCTTCTCGCGCCGTTTGAACGCCCGCGCGCGCGCCCTGGCGGTCGAAGTGAATCCGAGGGCAAAGTCCGTTACGTGAGCGCGCCGCCCGCGGGCGAAGCCCATTTCTCGAGAGCGTTCACTCTCGCGGGCGCGCGGTCGGCGGCGTCGTGCCGGGAGAGACGGGGAGATGGGTGCCCTGGGCGGCGGAAGGGCACCCCGCGTCGACCCCTGCGCCGAGGGCGCGAGCACCCAAGCGGTGGAGGCAGGCGGTTCCGCATGGCCGCGCCACCAGACGCCGCATCGCGGCGGCAAACGGAGCCCGCGGAGAGTTGGAGAGTCGGCGCCAGGGTGCGTCCACCCGCGTGAATTTTTGACGTCAGAGAGTTAACACGTACATTGATGATGTACAAGTCCATTATAGAACCTATAACAACATATGGAAGGGAAAGTTGGGACTTAACGCAAAAGAACAAAGAAAAATTGAAAGCAATAGAAATGGACCATCTCAGAAGATCTTTGAGAATCTCCCGCCGAGAACATGTAAGCAATGAAGAACTAAGGGAAAGGGCGCAGTCTCAGTATAACATCGTTGACAGAATCCAAGAAAGGCAGCTTCTCTGGCTCGGGCATGTATTAAGAATGGGAGAAGACAGATGGCCAAAGAAAGTTATGCTAGATCAACTGGCAGGAAGGAAAAGAAGAGGAAGACCTAAAACATCGTGGTATGCAGGAGTACAAGAAGCCATGCGTGCAAGGAATATTGAAGAGGAGGAAGTAGCATGGCGAGACCGAGACCTGTGGCGTCGGAGGTGCGGGAAGCGGCAACAGCTGTCGGACGCCCGCAGAAGAAGAAGAGTTAACACGGCGTACTCTGCAGCTCACACTGACGTCGCTGCTGGGTTGGAATGAAAGTGAGTTTGGTCTCGTCGCGAACACTTAGCAGCAAGCGAACGTCTGAAGTGTTACCCTCTCATTCAGCTGTCAACAGTGTCGATGAATCAGAGGCACCAACGTTCCCTCTAACATCAATGAGATCGGGTTAAATAAGGAATTTGCGGGTAAAAATAATACTACTGCCAATATAAAATATGTATCATATTTTAACAAACATGTTTCTTTATCGCATTACATCCCATTATTTTTAGTCAGTGCAATAGAGCTCCTTATGAGTGCAATGTGCTGCAACCTGCTCGCCGCAACAGCCTAATCAAGCGCTGGGCAGAACGCAGCATGGAAATTCAATTCAGATCGTTAAGTTTCGTGCGGATCATGGGGGAAATATACATAGGGAGAAACGTGGCGTGAAGTGTAATGTAAATTCCATGGACAACAGTTCAACCATGGCTTGGAAAAAGAAATTTGGACGGCGAATTAAAAATCGACAAAAATGAGGACTGCAAACAAATTGGAAGAAATGTTGACCACTTGTTTTACTCATGCAGTAAACCCAACCACAGGATTGGTGACTTATACCGCCAAATACCTAATATAACCATTCCTATGACTGTTCTAATCTGTTATTTCCTTTTTCGGAGAGAAGGGTTTCACGAAAAATATTATGGTGGTATTCAATAAAACATGATATACGGGTAGATTCCTAACGGATAAAAACGCAGAAAGAAAGTTCCTGGAGCGAAAGGGGGCAGAGACTCTGAGGCGCAGTGGAAAGGTGGTTTCGGAGGGGCCCGTAGCAGCCCAAACAGGGCAGGGCCTCTTACGCAACGCGGGGCGAGGCACCTCCCCTCACGCCGCGGGCACGCGCGCGCGCCAAATCGCGGAAACGCGCGGCCCGTGACCGCAACGCGACGGGCGCGGCCCCGTCGCTCACGACCACCCGATCGATCGACCGACCGATCGACCGACCGATCGACCGACCGATCGACCGACCGACCGATCGACCGATCGACCGACCGACCGATCGACCGACCGATCGACCGACCGACCGACCGACCGACCGACCGACCGATCGACCGACCGACCGACCGACCGATCGACCGACCGACCGATCGACCGACTGCCCGACCGACTCCCCGACCGACTGCCCGACCGACTGCCCGACCGACTGCCCGACCGACTGCCCGACCGACTGCCCGACCGACTGCCCGACCGACTGCCCGTCCGACTGCCCGTCCGACTGCCCGACCGACTGCCCGTCCGACTGCCCGTGTGTCCGACCGACCGGGTGCAATCCCGAAGCAGCGCTTCCGAGTCGACCGCGCCCCGGGCCGCGCTGGCGGCGAAAGTAATGGGCGCGTGCGCGTTACGTCACACGGAGAGGTCCGCGCAGCAGGGACACCACTCCTTAAAACTCCCGTTCTCCCTTTTTCTTCTCCATCTGAATGTCTGGAGGCTGACCAGCAATATTTTACTCGATACGGTCGAGCCTTGTTCATTCAAACCTCCCTATCGGGATCTTCATAAAGTCGTAAATTCGAATTTGGAAAAGCTAAGATTTTATTGTATACATTTCGTTAACTTCATTAGAATCATTCAGTTGTAGATCATTCGACCATGGATCAGTCGATCCTAAACAATTCATACCTCATTCATTTGAACAATGTGCATTTAAACTTCGATAATTTGCATACCAATCTTTTAAACAATACCCTAATGTTCCGGCAGTCGGATTGAGATAACTGGGGTCTTGGGTAATACTGGCCACCTCCCTCACGAATAAAAATGATTCTCCGATATTTTATCACGTCACCGTGCCTGCACGAGCTGTTTCGTCTCTCTGCAGTGAAAAAGGACATTGTTTGGTCTTCAAACTGTAACCTCTCTGTAGAAAACATAAACAATGTTTACTTTACATAATCCAAAAACTCGTTCTCATTTTTGTTTTATATTTGTTTTATCTGAATGTTTGCTGACATACGATGTGTACTTTTCTAGTACTCTAAATCATGAATCTGTGTACAAAACGTATATAAAATACTGCAAACAAAACGAATACAAAAAGCCACGCACTGTTTTCGCCGTAATTTAATACTTGACGATTTTAATTATGAAAGAATTGTTTCTTTCCACTGTTCGAGAAATATAACATGTTTAAATTAAACATTGCGTTTACACAGGTTACTTACACTTTCTTCTTACAGCAATGCAATATTAGTATGACGTTTATTATTGTTTATTACGTCATTACGTTATATTATTACGTACATGTACTTCAATTACTTATTGAAAATTAAATGCAAAATGATCTCACGGCAAGGCCAACAAACCAATTCATTTTAAAAATAATTTTTTAGTCAAACCCACATTATGTGTTTTCAGTAGTATATCTCTTAGTAACAATAAACTAAAAAACTATACAACAAATAAACACGAGAATACTTCAATTTCTCACTCAAAAAGCATGATTTCTCCTAGACCGACAGCAGGATTCAAAACTACAATGCTCATTCACAGTGCATTCTGCATCCGTAATTACCGTCGTCAAACTAAGCAAGTGACTTCATTCTCGGCGGCTCGCCGCGAGGCTGTTGCTCTATTCTTCCCGAGACCGCTGCAGCCGAGGAGAATTTCCCCGCTCCGTTTCTCCCGTTCTCGCTATTGTCTGCGGCACGTGCGACGCGCCTCGCCGTTTGAGAGGGGCCTGCGAGAGCTATTGAGAGCGCTTTACAGCGATGACGAAAAGGCCTACCCCGGAAACGAGAGCGGCGGCCAGCGACCGGAACCCAGGACAACCAGAATAACCAGTCGTGAACTAGTTACGGGAATCTGGGATTGTGGTAGGCAGAATGAAGAGAAAGGCGGGTCGGCGGTGCGGCGTCGGAATAGAGGAAATGACGAAAATTGCGGAGCAGGTAGATGAAATGCGAGCTTGTTACTGGGGACAATGAATCTGCCAATGGGGCGTAACTGAATAAAGCGGGAATGGCGTTCACGTGCAATATTGTAATCAAGAACCACAGGATGCTATTAGGCAAGGCGATCAGATAAAGTGATTCGGAGTAGATAAGTGTAACTGAAGCGTAGTCGAGTAACGCAATCAGAAGGGGAGTTGTGTATGAGTAGGGTGGAAGACGTTAAGCGAATTATCATAATTAAATGTTCGTGGAACGATAGGTAGATGAGAGGCAGTTTCAGAACTACATTGAATATGAAAATGTCTGCAGCCTCCTCAGAAACACGTTAATTATGATCAATATGATAATTAATTATTATATTACGACTATTTGTCTTTCCATTGGCCTAACAGGTAGGCCATAAAAATTAAAGTAAGATGAAAGAATGAAAAAACTGCATTTTCAAAATCTTTTGACGTCCGATCAGATGTACGTCTCCATGGGCTGAGGGCTGTAAATAAAATAAAAATATCTTCGAATACCATTAATAATAATATGTGACCTTAATATGCGATTTGCTTATTTTGATTTGCTCTTTCTTTTTAATACTTTCCTCTAAGGTGAGAAGTTGCATTACATAAACGAAAAGAAAGCTAGAAACACACGATTTGTAGCAATAAATTTTCTTTAAAATAATTATAAAATCGTCAAACATAGTATTCGCCGATCATTTGAACTGAAGGAAACGATATAAAAATATTAGTTCATCACTATTGATACCATACACTTTACACCTACTTTTCAAAAATATTTCAGAATAGTACTCACAGATTCAACGAAACATTTACTCTTATATTTGTTATGATTTGTTCCTCATCTTTGCTCTCCTACCTGCAACAAAAAGATCGAATAAGAAATTACTCTAACACATTGTAATGTATGAATAAACATATCTATACGTAAATAAATAAGGGTTTCAGTGTACTCAGCCTCTATTGAAATTCTTTCAATGGAGCAAGCAAAAATGGTGCAAAATATTGGATACAGTTGTGTAAATAACGGCTTTCATTATTCTCTGTTTCAGGTTGAACACTGAAGCCATCAAGCTAGCGACGACTTCTGTGAGTGTGTGTGCAACCAATAGCGTGTGAAAGGACAACAGACTTTTGTACTGTTGGTGTTACTGTTATGCCAAATAATACATTCCCTCTCTGTTCCCTTTATCTTTGTTGTAAATAACATTTATTTTCTATATCCACTGTACTTTATATATGTATGACTCGTAGTGTTGTGTTCTACCTTTGTGTTTCTATGCGTGCGTATATTTCGTTTTTTTTTCGTAATAAAATTATAACGAATCGCTTGGCGATTTTTTTATTTGTACTCAACATTGTGATATTTTATTTCCACCAAAAACCTATTTTCACTTCCCTCTGAAACAGAAATGTTCAAAGTAAAATACGCATAATTAAAACATTGTTTAATTATGTGTATTTTACGCATTTAATTACGTGTAAAACAGCCTAAGTCAACATTGTATATTGTATAATACAACAAGGTTATTTGCATTATACTGTGGAATGAAAATTATTTGAGGACAATCAAAACTAGTAGAAAGCAAACACATGTTTTGATAAGAAATTGTTCAAAAATATTTCTAGTTCAAGCTAGGCATCTTATTAATAAAAACTTTTTTTTTAACTTATCGTGCTTGAAAATTTTTTTAAAGTGAATTTACAATTTATTTGATGCAAAAATAATCAGTATATATGGTAATATTATGTAAATAGGATAAAGCAATTCGAGAGTAAATACTAAATTTGTGAACACAAAACGCAAATAGAAGCTACCGAACAGTAATTTTAACAATAAATTCTGAAAATATCACAGGTTACAAACGCTGGTACATTTTTTACTTTAAAAAATATTAACATATAATAACATCATTGGTAAGTTATATGGGAATATAGTAACAAAGCAATCAAGAGGAATCTAAGCAATGGAACCTGTTGTCAGACCCATTTAGAGAGTGATTCAAAATAACACAAACAAGCATTTTAACAGACGGTTTTCTTTATCAAAACTATTACAAAACCATCATTTTCAGTTTGCTCCACGACAGCTCTGAAGGAGAGTGAAGTTTTGTATCGCATTGATCCTACCGGCCGGCAAAAGCTGTCTTCCGGAATCGCAAGCAGTTTCTGAGATCGACATTGTGATTCAGGTCGAGATGATCTTGACTGACTGTCGACTCGAGGTCCGTCGAGAACAGGAAGCTCGTAGAAGAGAATCAGATAAGAGGCTCCCCTCTCACCGACGGAAGACCAGTGAGGAAAGAAGTGACCGCGGCTACGAAACTACTGCAAATATCTGTTCACTCTCATCAAAAATAATGGGAATGAAAGCAGATGTAACTCGAACCTTATTAGACATTCTCTTTCAGGGAACTACAATTTTGAATGATAATTTAAGAACTATTGTTATTCTCCAATTTCTTGAGGTGTTTTGTCATTTTTGCTGACGAAAGAGGCACATTTCATATATTCGTGAAAATAAGTATTTATTTAACTAGTAGATAAAATGAGTCTGTGGTGAAAGAATGAAATGTTACTTAGGGGTCATGAATCAATATGACTCCCGCCTAAAATTTCTGGGAGTAAATTGCATGTATATTTCCTAAAATTTATGCTAAAATAATGTATTCAACTTGTGCGAAAGTATCCTTGTCGTACTCATTTCAAAAGTCGGAATCGTCAATATATCACTCCCAGCCTCAAAGACCCAATTAGTGTACAGAAAGTACCAGTACAGAAAGTGCTGTACTGGTTACGTAAGAGACTCAACTAGGCCCATTTACTTAACATTCATGTTACTGAAACGAATTCCAGTATTTGCCACTATTGGTATTTGTGATACTATGAGCATTAAAATGGAAGAGAATAAATATGATTTGCGCAAAGATATAGTAAATTGAAACTAATTCCAATATTTTCCACTATCGGTATTTGTGATTATAGAAGCATTAAAGTTGGAGAGAATAATTATGATTTATGTTTAAAGATATAATGAAAGGCATTGTGGTATCACAAACTGAAGTCACCAGTAGCCTAAAAGGAAACAATAAATACTTCGATCTCCCAAGATGAGAAGTAGCAATAAGTAGTTGTGGATCTACAACTAATCATCTCCGTTACGAGCAACCTCGCAATATTTAAGTCATTGGGGTAAGTACGAAGATTCATGAGTGAATGAGTAAAATTAAAATATTTTCAAATTGTTCATTATGTTCATGGAGTCGTTAGAACATTCCTGACACATCCTGACATAGTACCAAAATACTGAAACAAATCATGCAAAGTTTTTTAATTTTTTTACAGTCGCATAAATAGTGAGGTTATTAGCAACTATTCTATAAGATTACAATTTAAGGGTTTTGTAATTGGTTACATATTGTTTACATTTTTACATTTTCCTATAATTCGTAGCCATACATTAGACGTGTCACCAGTGATTGAAAATATGTCAGTACATTTTATGATAATATGCAGGGTGATTCACGTAACATTAGCACCCCCAGCAGTAATTTTGATTTTTTTGTGCTGAACTTTCCTTGCCCGAGCGCGCGTTAGTAGGAGTGCTGCGTGACCATTTGTGTCGGACTGTTATAGTCGAAACATCAGTTAAACAGGAGTCGCAAAAAATCAAAATTACTCCACAAAATTCTTATCTTATAGATGAGAATGTGTAAGTCATTGGATTCGTCTTTTTACGCGAAAGATGATAAAATATGTACAGTTCCGTTTGAAAAACAAAGTTACTTCAATATCTTGTAAAATATATGTGATAAAATAGAAATGAATGCATGTGTGAATTAGCCCCATTCCCCCATGCACATCCGTGAAAATTTCGCATTGCAATAACTTCATGGTGGTAGGAAATGGTGTGCAGTTTACATACATCATAGAAATGCAAAAAAGAAATAAAAACGTATGACAAAACAACGCCTCAAATCCATTTCTATGATGCAATAACATCAACCGTTCAAAAAATGTACATACATTCATTCAAAAGCCGTATTTCAGCTCGTTAGAGACAATTCAATTTTTTTTGTAGTGTGCTTGAGTAAAGCAATGCGTCAATATTAAAGTTCTGTAAGATTGATTGGCGGGATTGGTTATATATAGGGCATTCTCGAAAATGTGTAATGTTTTATTTTTATATTGAATTTATTGCAAATTATGGGAGTATTGTTATTTGTTGAGTGAAGATGAATCTTGTGTCTTCTGATCTAATTCTGGTGGTTGTAACTTTAGAAGACTTTTTCGAAGTTTGCACGCCAAGTTGCTGAAGAGTTGTATGTAAAATCCTTTGCCAGCAACTTGTTTTCATTATTTGTGACAGTACTGACAAATATTGATTGGCAGATTATTATTGATAAGCAACCTTAAAGATATGGAAAAGCAACCTTTTTGGACAATCTACTCGTATATGAATAATGAAAAAAGTTGCATAGCCAGAAATTTATTTTAATTGAATATGCGAGCAAGGGTGCAAGTACACTATTTTTTCATTTTGTTTCAGTAATCAATAAAGCAAGAACTACATATTAAAAGGATGCATCATTTCAATTTTGAGAATGAAGGGACAGAGCTAGGTCAAAATACTTCTTATTTAGCTAAGCATTCTACAATTCACCAAAAAATATAACATATTTCGGAATCGCTGACCTTGAATTTTCAAGATACAAACCAAATACAATGTCTCATGTGTTTCAGTCACTTCGCACCACAACTCGAATAACGCTCGTTTATAAATGTCCTACGACGAGAGTAAACAACTCTCAGAAAATGACAAAATTAGTACTGTCACTGTATGAAAATTACAATGGTGTAGAAATGTGAACTGAGTGAAGATTCTCTTCGTTGCCATTCTGTAGTCTGCATTTTACTTTCACTCCTTGTTGACAGTGTGGGAAAGTGAACCATTTAATTTCTTCGTGAAGAGTTAATGTATATTAATAATGGGGTGAAAATGAAAATGTTATAGTCTGACAAAACGAACGAAAGTGCAATATTTGCAGCGACGACATTGTCTGGTCGTTTTCACTTTTCATGCTGGGTCTGTTTTGTTAGTCGTGAACCTACTACTATCTCTACAAAAGAAGAATGAAAAGAGTACTGCAGAGCCTTAATGTGCCACAATTTTCGAAAACATTATTAAGTTCAAAATGTTCATACATCAGCTATAAAAGTAAGGTGAAGGAGAAAACATACTATCTGTCAGATAAAAAGGGATTTCATATTCAGAATATTGAAGTCTTCTAATTTCTATGTACTTAATAGGTACCCATCGAAAATTAACAGATTCTCTTGGCGTAAATATTTTCGAATAAATAAGATCCACGTCAAGGTTCATTTATATATAGATACATTTGAAGATTGTTATCAAAGGGCAAGCTTCGGGCATGTGGCACACGTTTCTGTTTAAAAACATATCTAAGCTCTCGTAGTGAGAATCATATGTGATGCCTTGACATGTCATAAATATATACATATCATAATAAGTACATTACATATTATTAATTGCGCAATTAACACTGGAAATGAATTATAAAAATAAATATAAAAACAACCGGATAAATACCAACTAAAAACTTGTAATATAGCCGGAAGCTCTGACATATCCACAAATCCTCTATTTGTGTCGCTAGTAGCTCCGAGAGATTGATGTGATGTAAATAAATCGCAACTCTCTCGTACTCTCTCACTCTTTCTCTCCCTCACTCTGCTTCGCTTATTTCTTTCTCCATCACTAACTCTCTCTCTCCCTCTCTCTCTCTCCCTCTCTCTCTCTCTCCCTCTCTCTCTCTCCCTCTCTCTCTCTCCCTCTATCTCTCTCCCTCTATCTCTCTCCCTCTATCTCTCTCTCTTACACACACACACACACAAACCCGATTTCCCTGCCAATTTGCTTCGTCCGTCTACAGCTTCACGGATGGTTTGCAACCGTCCAGAGGCAGTTGATGATCCCAAAGGAGGAGTTCACGTAACGAAGAAACGGTTTGCCCTCCCCACCGTCACCGCTGCAGGTTTCTGACGGCGACCGCTCGTCCTCTGCCGCGCCATCTCGTGTCAAAACCAAAACCACTCCACACAGCATGCTCCAAAGGCACTACTTCGATAATTTCGTGTTCAAACAAATCCTTCGATAATCAAATGAATTATCGCTTCTCAATAATGAGAAAATACTTTCTTTCGCAGATAGTGTATCCGACTCCATCCAACAAATATTTCTGAGATAAGTGAGTGTTTGTTGCGTAATACCCAGAGAGAAAATAGCAAAAAAGAGATAAAGAAAGAGTGCCTGATGTTACCAACACCAATCTTAACACGTGTTGCTACAACAGCACACATTTTCTTTATTATTTGGAACGACTATGCAATACCAAACAACATGAACCTGCAAAAGTGTTTCCAACAATAACTTTTTATGTTCTCGCCTTATTTCGAAATAAGAGAAAGATCTTTTCGGTTCTACCCCACCGTCTACTCGAGTGCAACCGTCTTTTTTGGATCCCTATTAGTTCTTTCATACAAATAACACAAGAAATTAAGTTAAAAAAAACCTTAACATGTCTGTTTAATTAAATTCTTACAAATTATATTAATATTAAAACATTATACATAACATTACATTAGCAATAATGAAGGAAAAATTACTTTCTATTCATAATAATTGGCTTCGGTTTAGTAGTTTTGAAGAGCGCCCCTTAGGCGTCATAGCAGAGGGCATGCACATTAGTATATTAGCTAATAAAATCTATCTAATACCACTTAAATGGCAGCAAACGAAATCTAGAGATTTTTAGGTGCCTTATTAATGCATTGACCTCCATGAATAGTGAACGAAAGGAAAAATAGCGCAATACAAACAGATATACAGTATGAACCACGTGCCCGTAGATTCTACGGGCGATGTAATTTATGTGACCTGTCGGCGCGTAGATTCTACGGGCGACCTGAATGTGCTATAAGAATATTATAGAATGATAAAATCTTATCATATATGCATATTTGTATTGTAAATTGAAACAGTTTTCAAGAAAATCTCGTTTGAGCGTTTCTGTAAATGCGCATTTTGGAGCTAATTTTCTCTTAAAACTTTCAATTTTTCGATAAATTTGATCAATATTTGTTTGAAGCAATTTTACTTACAAATATGATAATGAATGACGTATAAGAAAAGACCTTAATGTAAATACTAACAACGTGAGACATTTTAGTGATTCATTGGTGTAATTATTGCAAAAAATGAACAAATGAAGCAAAATGGCATCTATTGTCTTATTCAGTGAATTCACAGAAAAAATTTCAATAAAAAGTTTGTAGCCGTTTTCGAGGAAATGACTTTTGAGCAGTTTTGAAGATGGGCACATTGGAGCTCATTTTTGCTTTCTCGTATTCGTACGTACGTACATACAGAGTAATTACGTAGTTTGGAGAAAGTTATGTAATATTGCGCCAAAAAACTGCGATATTTCAACGAAAAATTTAGAATTGTGGGGCCCAGATACAGAAAAAATGGATAAATCCTGTCCTAATATGTAGTAAATTTCTCGTTCTAAGAGATTATGTAGTCAGATTTCCTAAATAGTGAGTCCTTAATACCGAAAATTTTTCTTTAAACGTCCGTCCCACCACTGGTGCACAAACCATACTCAGGATTTTTTTCCAAAATGAATATTCCTTGGCCGATATGGCTCGACTCGATGCTTTGCGATTTTTAAAAATATTCTTTAAAACTCGGGAGTACTTTACATGAATTCCCAAGGACATTTTCAAAATTTTCTGTAAAAGTGCCACAAATTTCTTTAAATTTCTTCAAAGAATCGAGTAAAATACACTTCCAAAGACAGCATAGGTCCGGTTTTCACTGTTACCTCTGAAGTTTCGAAAATATACAAAAAATTGAATTTGTTTTCAGTTCATTCCTTCTATTACAACATTGAAGATAGAGATTTTACATTTAAGTAAAAGTTTTTCTGCATAGTTATCATGTACATTAAGATCATGTACATTTTTTAAACATTTTAGTAGTTTTCACGCAAAATTGCGAACAATTCTTGCAATATTAAAAAATAACAAAAATATTTTTTCAAAAACGGTTCAGGATTTTTTCTTTAAATATTTGGTAGGGATAGTGTCAAATGTACTGCACAAGATGATAGAAATGCCATTTTGTTGTATTCTTTTGCCTTTTCAAAAATTACGTTTCTTACTTCTCTCTCGTTGTTAATATATAATATCTCGTTGTTATTAGCGGCGAATATTTTAGATTATTGCATTTAAGTACGTGAGCACATGTGCTTCAAATGAATTATCTAATAACGTTTCTTGAAAACTCAAAAGTTTTCAGTGAAAATGAACTTAAAATTCCGCATTTTCAGAAACGTTCAAAGGCCATTTTCTCAAAAACGGATCTAAACTTTTTCTTCAAACGCTTCTTCAAACGTTTCGTGCGGATAGTGATAATTGCCCTATTTAAGATGACATAAAATTCATTGGCTGTACTCTTTTGCTTTTTCAAAAATTACACAAATGTAATTATTTTGAAATATATCTCACGCCTAAAATATGCACATTTCCAGCAGTTTGTATACATTATTGCATATGTGACTGGAAGAGTTTCAAATTACTTTCCATGAAGTTTTTCGAAAACTCAAAATATTTCTGTGAAAAAGAGCTTGAAATTTCGAGGTTACAGTAACGGTTAAACGCCATTTTCTTGAAACGGCTGCAATTTTTTAGCGAAAATTTCCGTATATGACAAGATTTTACATTTCTGTAATATTTCTTAAGAAATATTTTGTTTCTACTGTTAGGAAACAGAAACATTGAAAATTTTCAAAAAACTGTTCTTTGGGTAGCAGTAGATGTCATCAAGCAAGAGTATGTTACAAGTTCAAAAAGCTAGTTCAAATCAAAGAAATTTAAAAACGAACTAGGAGAAAGTCTATGCCATTCTGTAGCACTACTAATTACAGAAAACTTTTCTGTTTTCGAGAACTTCATTGCATAACAGACGCAACAATGTATACAAATGGTAATGTCATGACGTGAGAGAGATAAAAATATTGCACTTGAATAAACTTAAAAAACACAAAAGAATAAATAGTAATATGTTACAGTGTATTTATCACTAACCCAACAAAAGGTTTAAAGAAACAAAATTGGAGTTGTTTTGAGAAAAAAATTGTTAATATTTTTTCTATTGCCTGAATTTCACTTAAAATTGTTCAAAAACGACTAAAATATTTAAATAAATTTACTTAACAATATTGACAGGACTATTAGTGGAAAACAAACTTCATTCGAATAAAAAATAGCTATTTTCAATATTACCGTTGTAGGAAGACACCGAAAAATGTAACCTTTTCAAAAAGTCAGAGTTAACAGTGAAAGTCAGACCTATGTAATTTTTATAAGTGCATTTTACTCCTTTGTAGTAACAAAATTTAAAGAAAAAATTTGGAGCAGCTTTTGAGAAAATTTTGAAATGGTGCCTGGCACTTTTAGTAAATAACCCCCAAAACTTAAACTTTTAAATTTAATTCTTGTTTTCAAAACTTGCGGATCTTCAAGTTAAGATCGACCGAGGAATATTCGTTTTGGGGAAAATCTTATGAATATTTCAGGCACTAGTATTAAAGTCGGCCGGAAGGACAGACGGACGGAAGTTTTGCCAGTAACCAATTTTCGAATTCAAGAACCCAGAAATCGTGAAAGCTGACTTCACTATCTGTTAGAGAAAGTAATTTACATATTGAAACAGGATTTATCCATTTCTTCTGTATCAGGATCCCACACTACGAGTTTTCTGTAGAAAAATCGCATTTTTTGCTGTAACACTACAGAACTTTCTCTACTCTACGCATATCTGTATATAAGTATGGATACGATAAAGTAAAGACCCCTACCTTCATTTTTTTTAGTTGTAGAGAGACGTCGAAAATATTTTGAATTTTTGCAATTTTCGAAAATTCAGGATATTTCAGCAAAAATCCCAATGAGCATTATTTTAAGTATCGTTAATGCTATGCGATGACAAAGTTTAATCAAGGAAATCGGAGGCATTTTTTAAATAATATCAAAAAGTAGTTGAAGTCAAAATACTTTCAAAATCATATTATTATATAATAAATTACTTATCAAAATACTTTAAAAATCATATTATCGAATTTGTATGGGCTTCATTTCATTTAGATCGATTGGAGAAATAAATTTTGGAGAAATAAATTTTGGAGAAAATAGTTGGAACGGTTTAGGCGCACGCTTTGACCACAGACAGAGATACAGACAAACAAACGGACAGGCAAATAGACGAACAGACAGGCAAATAGACGGATAGACAGACAAATAGACGGATAGACAGACAATTAGACGGATAGACAGACAAACAAATAGACAGTCATACACACAAATAAGCAGATGGACCCACAAATAGGCAGACAGAGACACAAATTGACAGGCGGACAGACATTTAGACAGATGGACAAACCGGCGCTCATACAAACAGTTGATTCATGATTCTGGGAGCGTCAACAGCGAAGGTCATTTGTTCCATAAATGTAGTGCATGTTTTATCGCGTGAAGTGGCGATCTTCCCCCGCTGGATGGCCAGATCTAGCGTCCACCTACCCGTCGGCTTGCAGGGTTTTCCCAACCAGGTGTCTCCCACCAGCGTGGCACCACACCATATGGGACAAGCTCTATGATCCCGACTGGTTTACCAGCATGTGTGGTTGTGTAGTGCAAGTGTTTGTTTAAGTAAATGGTGAGGATAGGACAAGGAAGAGGAAGAAACGATCGCGCGCAGTCTGCAGCCTCTAAAAGTTTTGACACGGTGCAAGAGGGAAGGTCTATGAGATATACTAAAATGTTTGCACTTAAAAACGTACAGGATCACGGCTGTTCCTCATGCAATAATGCAATTAAGCTTCTACAGGCTCCTCAAAGCAGCAGAGGGAAACATTCAAGATGGTTCCCACTATTAAGTTAACATAAATTAATTTCAAGTGGTCTTGAAAAGTTTTCTTTTTGTGTTCTATATTTTCTCTGGCTTACAATCATGTCACGCACGTAGCAAATATCAAATATGCGAATTTTCATAACACACATTTAACACAATAATACGCGAATAAAATTCGCATAATACACATTTAACACAATAATGCGAATTCACATAACATATTATAACCACACATTTTCTAGTAAAAAAAACGAAAATATTGATTCAGCTTACCAGAATACTTTTACTTAATTTTTTCTCATAATCCTCCGCAGATATTACATAAAACCTTTCGAAAGATTCCTTCTTTACTGACGTGTCTATAGTAATCTCTTCACAGCTTATTCAGCGGAACTTGCGATAGCTTCGCAATAAAGACTGGAGAAGAACGAAAGATGCATTGTGTGAGAGAAAGGCTTTCCTTCAAAGCACGATCTTGCACGAGGTTGCCTGACGAAAAGGCTGCATCACTTTATTGCAAGGCGTTTCTTAACCCTAAGTGGATGCAATAATGCATCTTCCGCATAGCTAGCAATTACAAAGCCGCCGATGTGCGATCTTTTGTGTTTGGCCACAGACCAATTTATGATCGTGTTGAAATTGGCAGACTTAAAATGACCATTTCCGGGCACAATAAGAATGCACTTCATTCATAATACCTACATTCTGTTGCATTAAGTCTTGTCTAAGCTTTGGAAAATATTTTCGTAATCGTGTTATTAATCTTAGTGGCACACTTCTTGCTAAGAGAAAGCAAATATACAATGGCAAATGATCTGGTTTGTCCGTTCTCCGACATCCCAACTCGTCAACTCCAAAAGCCCGGATATGATCTCCACTTCATGTAATGAACTGATAGAAAGCTTCAATTTAGCGCAGCACTGCAAATAAACGCATACGCTAAATACGATCATGTTACTTACAATACAGTCGTGTAATAAAGTTATATCATAAAAGTTAAAAGCACGTATCTTAATTTTTAAATCACCAAGTGGAGACAGGAAAGTTAATTTAGTAAAAAAAAAAAAGGAGTGCAATCTTCAATTTCACAGCATGAAATCTATCAACACAAGTACGAACTTCCATTAACTCTTCCCAAAACAAGCCAGATGTTGGGAGAAGTTTTTGACGTAACAGTCAATTAACACTTGGGGCGAGAAACGCTCTTATTTTCTCTTCTTTCGCGCAGCAAACAATCAGTTACGGCTCGGCGAACCGCTCGCCTCAGTCACGAACCCAGCGGCCGCGCGGAGGGCAGTCCCGCAAGAAGTGGGAAGGGAGCGCGGAGCAGGTTCAGATCGAACGCTGCTGGGTGGGACAGGCCTTCAAGGGCGCAGGAAACTGCGAGCGGGCGCGCCCGGTTTTGCTCTCTGGAAAATTGTGCGTTGTTTCTTTGAGTACGCTGCAGCCTAATTCGAGCCTTGCTCCCACCTCCGCTTGTTCACAGTACAACAGAACACTTTCTTCATCATGGGGGATTGGTTTAGATAGGATTTTGATAAAAAAACTACAGAGAATAGAGAAGTAGGGCAGTATGAATATGCACGGTCGTTACTTTCCATTGAGAAGTCAGAACACCATAAAGTTTTGATTGAGAAATTCTTAAACAAGAAAAGAAATTAGAATAAATGACCTGGAAATTATATTTGAAATTGATACAGGCACACAAAGGACACTAGGAATGAACAAGAACACGCCAACAAGTCAAGGAGCCAGCACGAGGCCACAAATTAGAAGTGTAGAATAGAAATCCCTCCAAAAAAACGAAATAAGCGGTCATCTCCAAGCAACAGAAAAAGTGGGGTAATGGAAACCATGTGTAAAGGGCAATGTAATACATTTTTTTCTTTTGTACGTGCCCAGCTAACATTAACACAATAACATTAACTCCTTTAGACCAGGATCGCTTTGTCCCAGGCATTGACATACCGCGTCCTCAGCGTGCGAGCACGGCCACAGTACTCGGGCGCCAAGTAGCATATTAGGTGTCAGAATCAGTATCTCCTGATGATGAACATCGGTCGGTCGGTCTGTCGGTCGACAGCAGACAGCTCCGTTCGCTTATACTAGCAAGACTTTTTTCACAGCTTGAAACACCTTAGCTTGTACACCTTTTGAGCCTCCGAGCGTGCGAGTTTCGATTTGCGCATGTTTTGAGGTGCAAGAGTGATAAATGCAAAACTGTTTCACGGTGTGCAAAAAACTTCTAGTACCTGCTGGTGCCTGTTCTTTCGGCGCGTGACACTGGCTCCCTGCATACGACATCGCTGTTTCAGAGAAGAAACTGGCGATTGGAGAGGACGGGAAATACAAGCCACCGCGTTTGTCTGTGATTGTTGGATTTCAAAAAGCGTTCTCCCACATAACATTGCAGTAAAGCAAGGAAATAATAAATGGTAATTGAAACTATCATTCTGTTTCATATCTTTACCTAACATGATTTTTTTAAGGTTTTGAAATAGTTTTCTACAATTTATTGAAGAGCATTAAGAAACTTTGAAGGCATCTGGGTACGGAAGCAATTTGACCTCTATAGCGATAAACAATTCGGCTTCCTGGAATATAACAAGTACATTATCAGCACGTATAAGCGTTAGAATCCACTTATAACATAATTAATACTAAGTACATCAACAAAATCTTATACGTATGTAACCTGTTTGTTGCCTATTTCGGTTTCGCACTATCGGTTCTATTTTCTGTTTTTTCAAAATCCACATGGAGACAGAACCAGTTAATCTCGCAGTCCCACCTCTCGCTTTGCCATGCGGTACCAGAGTATAGCCCGAGTCACGGGTTCAATAATGCATTGATTTGAATAACAAATAATAAACTCTTGACATAGTCGAAAAGTCGTCTCCGCAATCACTTTCAACAACTGGCCTTGCTTCCTATTAAACAAAGCCTAATTCGACCCGTCACCGTTTACAAAACATTATTGGCTTCTTCATGGAGTTTTTCGCCATGTCGCCTCAGGGCTGACACACGGATCATTGCTGCGCCGGATGAGAGAAATTACATTTTCAGTGAATTAATTGTATTGTATTTCGTCGCTTTTCTTTGATTTGCATGGGCAGTGGGAAAAATTTTATTTCCACTCGAACGTTCCTAACTAAAAAATGCATGAACATAGACCAGATTTGTCCCAAGGAGAGCTCATGCATTAGAGGTTAGACGCCAAAATTGAAAAATGCGAAAGCATAAGTGTGGTAACAGATGTATATGAATTATTTCTTTTCCTGTTACCCCTTAAGCCTGCAAGCGTTAGAATATCACTCGCAGTAGGCCGGCATTCATTTCACGAAAAACAAAAGTAGCGTGTACAGAGGTGGCAAATTATTAGACTAAATATTTTTTTCTTGATTTAATGGCTTATAATTGCTTCCTGAGAAGCATCTGACAAAAGAAATGGTTTGAAGTATAATGTCTAACTGATACTAGAAATGTGTACATTATAATAGGTTTAATGAGGCACTCCCAATACGAAGAGGTCCTAAAGTATCAAGGTTTCCCACATGTAAGTTATTGGTTTGGAAATAGCCATACATATTCATGCATGACTACGCACCTTACCACAGTAAGAAGGAAAATTGGAAATTATCTTCAAGGCATTGATCAGTCTGTGTTCCAATGGACTAACAATAATTCTGACATTAATCTCTTAGAAACAATTCGATCAGTAGTTGAAAGAAATTGGGTGAAAGGTCTTAAAAACTATCTCATAAAACGAATCATTCGCGTCTAGCGAAATGACTGAAATTGTAAGAATGGATTAAAAATTGATTTTCGACATGTATCACAACAAGTATGTTAATTATGAATAAGGGAAAGTTTTTAATACTTTATAAACATGTAAACACAGTTAATTGTGAATATCTATGATAGTAAAATTCATTTTTGTCTCATCCAATAACTCTAGACTTATAATCTGGCCACCTCTGTAACTTCTCTTCTTACCACGCCCAACGTCATGGCGCACTGCTCGGAAGTGGCGGCGAGTGGCGCGCTTCCCTGCTCCGCGGCCCGCGGTCAGCGCACACGAAGGCGCACACAGCACGCAAATTCTGACAGCTCTTGCTTCAGTCCTATTGTCTCCTAAGTAATTTCACTAGTATACATACCTTTTGAAGCCCTCATACGCAGCAATTTTTTATAAATAAGGTCTCTAAAGAAAGGGAATTTCACGGAGACTTAAAAAATATGAAGGACATGTTGAAAAACCGCATTTCATAAGTATTTCAAATGCAACCCGCAGCACTCTGCCGTATTTTTGAATCTATATAGTAAAATAACTCCTAAACGAAGCGTTTTAGGGCCTTAAAAACGAAAATTTTGAGGCCCAAGGCCTCAAAGAAACTTTCCTCGCACCCGAACCTATAGGATAACATCTCATAGGATGTCACAACATTCTATTACATTTTTGGGTCGACGCTTCTTGATTCTACCCCACCTGTTTAGAACTTGTAGAATCTGCAACTGTATGTGGAATTAAACTAATTACCTGATATGCTATGCGACAGAATTACACAGGTGTATCTCTCCGCTCTGTAATAACGTTAAATAAGAATAGTTTTTATTAACAAGGATGTATTGCATTGTTATCAACTACAATGAGACATATAGGACAAGTTACAGGGGATAACAGGGTCTTGAAGAAAAACATATATTACAGGCATAATATGGAAATGGAAAAATAGGGAAGAGTGAGTTGACATGCGAGAGTTCTCGCACGGGTACGCTAATCATCCCTTATGCTTGTCCGGATGACTCAAACCTGTGTCTATGAATGTCATGTTTTACCGACTCGTCTATGAAGCTTGAGTTGCAGACTCGCAACTACATTCGCTTGCGTGTCTTGTAGTTATTCACAACTCATAACGGGAGAAACAAAAGATGTGTCTAGAGAGCGTTGCAATTTACTTAATCTCATTTTCATATCAAAAATGCGAGTTCAATTCTCAATCCAATGGCCTTTTATAATACACAAGTTTTTCCGTTTCGGTTCATTGCGAATATAGACATCAAGGTAGGTTCTAAAAGATAGTAGGTGCTTACAATGGGGCTTGTTCACGGGGGTTCACCTGCAGTAAGATTACTCCACGTATAGGTTTAGGTGGTTTGTCTATTGAATTCCGCTAATTGTGAAAATTGAAGGAGGCACTGAGGCCTCTGGGTACAACTCGTACTTAGAGAGCATGGCGTGGCGTATATGAGACAGAGGCGGGGTATATATATGCTCTTTGCTTCAGGTTGTCACTCTGCTGCTTCGCTCTTGCCTTTCATTGGATTGAAGTGGGTGTGGTCAAGAGGATAAATTATGATTAGATACGAATGATTATAGAAGGGATGATTGTTCATGTCATAACGTAGAGGTATGACAAACCAACCACACTGGCGAATACCGGAGCAGCACCATAACAAATGGGCCACAAACCACGCGCTAACTTTACTTCCTCTTCCTGATCCAACCCGCACCCTTACACACACACACACACACACACACACACACACACACACACACACACACACACACAGTAACATGCACGACAGAGCCACACATGCAAGTTGATGGGAGAAACCTGATTGGTGGAAATCCCGCTAGCCAACGATAGGTCGGCGCCGGATCTTGCCATCCAGCAGGGGAAGATCACATCCACATCCAGAGAAAAAGCATACACTACACTTACGGGACTAATGGCCTCGTTAGTTGACATGCCTGGAATCACTAATAACCAACCAACATCCAACCATACTGCCATCACACGATAAAAACGCCTATTCCTCACGCATATTTCGATGTTGGCAACTTCGCCTTCTCGCACTTGCACTCTGCTCCAACGTCCTGCGCCACCGAAACAGCAGTGGCACCATACGTGACTCCATATGTTAAATCTTAGATCAAGAAAAGGGCGTATACTGAGTGATGTACGACCTTCATCGCGCGGTCAACATTTCCTAAGCCGTATACTACCTTCCAAACAGGTATAGCCTGTCTACATCTAGTTTGGATGTCCTCTTTAGAGGAAGGATTCATTTTTATGTTTACCGTAGGTAACCGTTGGTATTATGTTGATCAATTATAATTTATCCACTTCCGTCAGCTTTCAAGAAACATTTATATGTCCTTTTAGAGCACAGTCAACATTAAAAACCACATTTAAAAAAATGTGGAAACAAAACTTAAAATCTCCCATCACTAGCATATTCTTACCCCGCTGACTTAACATACACCACTCCGAAGATTCTGCCATATTCACCTGTGCTCGATGTTTTCTCAAGACAAGTGCGTCAACTTCTATTTGCGCTACTTATGAATAACAACTTATCAAAAAATTGTACTTCTTCCGAAACCCACCTGATGAACGAAATGGGATACAACCGGGTTATGCCTTTTTAGGTAACAAAAGTGAAAACGGATTAGCTGGGAAGCGGCGGTGATGGATAACTGACCGCGGGATGTCGTCGGGCGTTTCCCAACCAAATGGACGTAGAGCAGGTTCCAAAATCGAGTGGTGCACGCTCGACCTGGCATCCAAGGGCACCGGAAGCGGCGGGGCGCGAGCGCGCGCCCGGAGCCGCTCCTTTCGGCGCGCGCACGCGAGTCAAGGCGCTTGCGTAACAGCCCGACGGCAGCGCCCCACGGGGCTGGAAAGATAATTTCGCGGTACGCACTCCGGAAAAACTCAAGGCGAAAAGTGGATCGGAATGCTGTCCCCTGGAGTGGACAGAAAAAACACCTCCTAATCACGTGGAGAAGTGATTATCTCCAAAGGACACTCATTATTACGGATAGGTTCCTGCATCTTAAGCTGGATGTGTTTCGTTTTGGAACATGTGACTATTTCATTAGTTCTGGCATTCACATGAGAGGAGAATATTAATCATGTTTCCTGGTATTTGCAAACATGGCTAATTTTTTGTATTTAATCTACACAAACATCTAGAAAGGTCTATTCAAGAATGCTTTGTCTTTTTTTTATTAAAATGTTTTCTAAGTAAGAAAAATTGGCATTTTGCAATGTTGTAAGTAGTGAATGTTTCAACGAAGTTAATGACAGTTGATAAACAATAGTGTGAATGCGGTTTATGTAGAACAGGGACCGAGAGCCGGAGGTCTGTGGATCAACTGATGTCACTGCAGCACCTCTGACCGGGAGGTCCTAGGTTCGAGTCCTGACGGCGGCAGGATTTTCGACACTAGCTTGTCAGCTAGGTATAATTCAGTCTCTGTCTGGAGGAGAATTCTATAGGCTGTTCTGATCGGTAGTTTTCCATCGTTTATCCGATCAACACCAGGCGAATGCCAGAGCAGTACCCTACCAAACGGGCCACAGACCGCGCGTGATTTGTCCTTCCTCTTCCTTGTCCTATCCTCTCCCCTTACACACACACACTTACACTAACATGCACTACACTACCACATATTCCGGTCGGGAGCTTAGAGCTTGTCCCGACTGGGGCGGTGCCCCGCTGGTGGGAGAGTGCTGGTTCGGGGGAAACCCCACTAGCCGACGGTAGGTCGGCACCGGATCTCGCTATCCAGCGGGGAAAGATCACCGCCATCTCTCGAGAAAAACATGCACTACGCGCCCGGAAACACGAAACAATCAATCAATCAATAAGAACAGGGAGTTATTTTGATATACGTTACTAAATAACCCCGTAAATCAGGTACGACACCTACGCTTGTTGAATAACAGAATATTTGTGTAAACAAGCGCTTTCAATTTTCTTTCTGACATTTGACCCAAATTTCTTGGCGTAAATTAAAACATTATCCCGTTATGTTTCTTAAATCAACTCCCTTCAGTGTTTGTAGATTTTTTCTTAAGTTATGGTACCATTCCTTTTCCCCACAGCTGCCAACTACTCTTAACCTATGTCCCCTAGCATTCAGAGCAGACGTAAGATTACGTAACACGTCACGAAAAGCGAAAAGGATCAACGCGGCGATGTGCGTGGATGTATAGGAACACGACACCTGGAAGGAGAGAGTGGGCTGCTCCCGAATGGAGCCTAATCGCGGGCAGAGCGCCCTGCTCTGCGGTCCAGCAGTCGCCGACTCCGTCCCGACGCCCTCCAAACCAGCGCGGCCTCGCGGAAGTCTGGCTGCTTGTTCTGCGACGCGCTGCGCCGCTCGACGCCTCGGCCGGCAACGGCACAAAGGGACGGAAACAGATTTTCTCTAATGTATTTGTAGAGCAAAATTTCCTGCGTTACCGCGATTGTTTTGTTAAGTTTGAGCAATTTTTCTTTTTGCTTATTATTATTATTATTATTATTATTATTATTATTATTATTATTATTATTATTATTATTATTATTATTATTATTATTATTACTTATGGTTTAAGGACATGCTGCCATAAGAGATTTTCAGATGCGACGTCTCCATAAGCTATACAAAATTAAATACTATGAGCCTTGTATTGCACCATTGGGAAGGACATCTGGCGGTACAGTTCGGTAGTTTTCGCTGCGTGCCGTATGGTATTTAATGAGAGTTTGGGATTACGGTAAGAGTATTGAAGTGTGTTTGGGATTAGGGTAGGGCTAGTTGGAGTGTGTTTGGGATTATAGGAGGGCTAGTTAAAGCGAGTTGTTTCTCTAAGTCAGGCTTCCTTACATTGACTTCAACTGGCAGCTCATTTAAGTATGAAAGAAATTAAGCTGTATTCTATTAGAATGTATATCAATAAGGGAATTTTATTTCGTCCCGTCACTTTCAATAGGTTACCTCTAGTGTGATATAAACAATGCAGCGTCTATAGCCGAAATGTTCAGCCAGGTTCAGACAGATGACGGAGGTTATGCAAATTCGAGACATCGGGCATTCCTGGATGCGTTACTCTCTGAGAATCCCAGGTACTAACGGCGCTGGTAATTCTAATAATTTAAAATAAGTTCCTTCTAAAATAGGCAATTTTCTTACAAATATACTTAAACATTAGTACGCAGGAAACATGCGAGTATTGTTTAATTGGTTCGATATACTCTAACCGGCAGTGGTCAGCTATAACTCCGAGCGAAATGGAACGCATTCAAAAATTGTTCCTCCGCATTTGAAGCGTCGGGCCCACCGTGCGGAGGGAGTCGCACCTCGACTGGGACGTCGCAGTGGCGTAACGCCGCCAGTGATCGACTGCGCGCAAACCACTTGGACCACTTGCGCGGAGGGAGCGGCAGATGCCGATGGAGCCACCGGCCCGCGCGCCACCAGCCCTGCCCCAGCCCCGCTCCGCTCCGCTCCGCGCCGCACGGCTGCACGGCGATGCGACCGGCTTCTTCAGCAGAGCGTCACAAGTAGCATTGACAAATTTGACCAAAACATCGATACACATCGATGTTTCCTTACATCGTTAAAGGGTTTTCGATGTTAACACACGAAGATTTACGATGAAAACATCGACGAAAAAATATCGATGTTTTAATTATAGACTAATAAACATGCTACTTTCCTATCCACTTTTAATTACAATAAGTATAAAATTATAGTAACATTTTATTGTTTGGTTACCAGCATTTCAGTAGTGTTAATAAAAATTATTATCGAATGGAAAGAATAGAGTTAACAATAAAGAACATCGTGTTTCGCTACTTTTCCCTTTAGTCACTTTCATTCATACACCATCGAAGTAAAACCCTCTAAAATTCCCTCAGATTGCACAGGCGAAATGTGCAGCGTCATAAAGAGTATGACGCAAAACAACGATATTGCTGTGAATTGCTGCTACCTAAACCCCTTTATTTAAAAACATAGATATTTTTGTAACAAAATATCGATGTAGTATCGAAGTGGAAAACATCGATGTTTTAGAAAATCTTTTTTTTTTTTTTGCCATTCCTAGCCCCAGCTCCACTCCGCGCCGGACGGTTCCACAGCGATGTGACTGGCTTCTTTAGCAGAGCGTCACAAGTGGACCCCAGAAACCAGGAAAGTTGCTTCCAGCACTCTGAATGCGGGATCATTGGCCCGCAAAGAATTAAGAGGGCGTGTCATCTGGTTGAAGAAAAGATGAGCGTAGGATAACGTTTTGAGCGTAGGATAACGATTTTGAACATTTCGACGTTGTTTGTATGGCAGTTTTTATTTTATCTTGATTTTTCAGTATTCATATTGTTGCAAATGGGGAGAAGTGCGAATTGATGAGAAATTGTCTGTTGAGGAGACGTGTGCCCTGAACAAATACAACAAATACAAATACGAGCTAATATTGCAAAGAATGAATTCGTGCCGAGCTGAAGAAATTTCAATATACAAACTTTGTTGTGTTTATCTGATGATCTTTAATATCATTGAAAATAATATTGTCACTGTACTTTATAAGTGAAAAATATAATATTCATAATCATATTGTACTTCTCGTTTTTCACATTACATGAGGTCGTTATTTCAATTCACTATAAAAACATTTTTCTTGTGTATTAAACAAAGGGAATTTACCCGCCAAGCTAATATCGTGCATTAGCTCAAGCGTATTTTGCTACATTTATGCTTCAGCAATATCTGAATTTGAGAAATAACATTTAATCTGCGGTTAAAGCAAACAAAAGCTTTGGAGCCAGCAAACATTTTCCCTCCTCGTTATCCTTGTTATTATGTAAAGGATATGGATATCTCAATTGGACAAAACGTATTATATTGCATTTAGCTTCTTAGTTAATATTCGAAATATACTGTAAACAAATGTACAATATTACACGAAATGTTTGTAGTAAAATAAGAGCGGACCCAGTTATATAGTATTTCAACAATTTTCATCTTAATTTCCGAAATAGCTAAAAAGCATGAGCAAGATTTGTGTGAATCTTATCACACCGCAGAGTTGAAGCAAATCATACTTGTATGATCATCATATATTCACAATAATACGTTGCATGAAATATATGAAAAAAGAAATTTATTCAAAACGAAATAGTTTTGGACGATGGTTTTGACATTTCATACAAACCATATTAATTGTATTAACTATACTTGAGAATTCATAAATATTACATCAATCACACACCATATTTAATTTAGGGATATTTAGTGTGAAAGTTAACATTACTCGTTGATCATACTAACAGAAGTTACATTCTCGAAATACATGCGCTGAACACACAAGTCTACACAATCGTAATTTGCTTTTATTTAACCAAGCAAACAACATAAAATATCAATAATCTCTCCATTTCCTTTATTTCCTTAACATTCCTGAAATTAATTTGCCGAAAAGGACGTCTATTCAAGAATTTACGAGTACATTTTGAAGAAGGTTGAAGGAAATATCTGAAGAGCAATGCAACTGAAAAGAGTTGAGAAAAAAAGTAGGTAAAACCTAAGGAAGAATGCAGAGGAAAGGTCAGTAGTTCAGTCTTTAAAGGAAGTACGTTCTCATATTCACCATTTGTCTCATTTCAGAACCTGTTTGAAGCTTACGACAAAAACAGAAAGAGGTAATTAAGAAAGGAAATGCTTCTTCGGAGGAGGAAGAGAAGGACACTTCTTGTGAGGAGGAGGACAAGGACTCTTCCTTCTTCTTCTTCTTCTTCTTCTTCTTCTTCTTCGGAGGAGGAGGAGGAGGAGGAGGAGGAGGAGGGAGGAAAAGGAGGAGGAGGAGGAGAAGGAGAATTAAGATTGGTAATTCCGACATGAGATCGGACGCGTGTATCAACGGGTATTTTGTTCCACAAAGTGATTCAATTTTATTAGTTATTTCAACAGTTTTCCGGAATGATTTAGATCACTTCCACTCCTTACTCCGATTCCGGAAATGATGGTTTCTCTGAGACCTCTGCTGCGCGTCGGCGGCCAGACGGTCCCCAAAACGCGTTCTCTGCTTTCACGCGGGCCCAGCCGGCGTCACCGGTCGGCCAGACGGGCGGCGAGAGGGGCGGGCGGTCTTCTGGGATGGGCGAAGACCCCGTGGGCAGCGTTATGCGAGCCCAGCACTTTCTCCGCTCCAGTTGTGGCGGCGGCGGCGGCGGCCACTCACGGTCAATAGCAGCCCCCGCGCCCCGCCACCGCCACATTCCACCGCACCTGTGCCCGCCGCCGCCGCCGCCGCCCCCTTCCGCCCGGTTGTTTTCCTTCCGCGTGAACCGCTGGGAGTGGCAGAGCAGGGCGCGCTGCGCCTACCGATTGCGAGAGATTGGACACATCTGGTTGGGATTCTGCGGGTGTATTGCATAATGAATGTCTGACAGAAAAGCAGTTGCTTGTTGGTAAACTTTGTTGTTGGCGGCGTTGTTCCTGTTGTCGTCAATGTTGACGTTAACAGCGTTATCATATTTGGTGGTTTTGTTGGCGTTGAACTTGTCTTTCTCGTCATATTTTTGACGGTGTCTTGTTTGCACTTGTTTCTGCACTATTTTCATTTCAAATTTTATTGGTGTCCTATTGGTTGTGTTTGTCGCCGATGAAAAAGGGTTTATGCGGGTATTCATGTCACGGCTTTTATTAAACGTCACGACTCTTTATAATACGTTTCTTCACGATACACTGACTTAGGTGGATATATGCAAATATTGATATAATTGTGCGGAAATTGCACCGATGGACTCTTAATTATAGCCAGACTTTTAAAGCTTAAAGAACTGATTTAAATATTGACAAATTCAAGAAAATTTCAAATAGATCAACTTTTCTCCCTGTATGCATTCAACATAAAGCTGAAAATCAAAGATGTAGTCTCTTCCATTTATTGTAATCAATTACTAGCGCCACATAAATACTTTTTTCAATTTTTTTTTTCTCTCGCTGCTTTCCATTTTACTTCCCTTATTACAGCGGTGTAATGTTTCAAATCGTTTGTGGGGCAGGAAATAGAAGAATAAGGGAATGTAATGTGGCTATAATGTACATGTTCAACTATTTCAACACATTTGTAAGCAAAATATCTTCAAATACGATTTAAAAATAAGTGTTGAGATATGTACATCTTCCAAACCGCTGGTCGAGTACCGGTTTTCCAGGAGTTTCAGGCCTCCAGCACTTGGCTCAGAAAGTGAAGGAGTAGCGCAGTAGTTGTAACAGATGAGCAGAAAAAGCAAACTTGGACGCAACCGAGGGTTACAAGACATTACGTACCGGGAGCGGTAGCTCAGTGCATCAACTGATGTCACTGCAGCGCCTCTGACCGGGTGGTCCGAGGTTTCGAGTCCTGACGGCGGCAGGATTTTCGACACTAGCGTTTCAGCTAGGTCGAATTCAGTCGCTGTCTGGAGGAGAATTCTAGCGGCCGGCTGCTCTGATCGGTAGTTTTCCGTGGTTTCTCCGATCAACACCAGGCGAATGCCGGAGCAGTACCCTAACAAACGGGCCACGGACCGCGCGCGATCTGTCCATCCTCTTCCTTGTCCCATCCTCTTCCCTTACACACGCACACTTACACTAACATGCACTACACTACCACATATTCCGGGAGACCGGTTGGGAGTTCAGAGCTTGTCCCAGCTGGGGTGGTGCCCCGCTGGTGGGAGAGTCCTGGTTAGGGGGAAACCCCGCTAGCCGACGGTAGGTCGGCGCCGGATCTCGCCATCCAGCGGGGGAAGATCACCGTCATCTCCCGAGAAAAAACATGCACTACACTAATGGGACTAATGACCAAAACAGTTGACGCGCCTGGAAACACGAAAAAATTAATCAATCATGACATTACGTTATGTTCGTACCATACGTACTCTTCAGGTACTGTTAGTTTTAATGCCACCTATAACGGCTAGCTATTTGCATTAGTCTCAACATAAGTCTTTCTAGGCGAATTTTCAATTTCTAGTCCGATGTTAAAGCCAGCTGTAAGTATTTAAGTTTATTTCTTCCTTCATTCACAACTAAATTGAGGAAGAAGAATCTAAATTACTATTTTTAATAAAATCTTAAAGTAATCATTTACGTTTCAGAATTAATTTCGTAAACTAATAAAATTGTTTAAAAAATATTATTATGAATATTTTCCTAAATGGCAAAATATGACAATGAAAATAGAAAAGTCTCTCTGAAACTTCACATTCGTCTTCAGACTCTCTGAAACTACAGACTCTCATGTTTACATATAAAATCTAAACAACTCATAACAAATTTCATTTCCATGAAGGTGAGCTTCTATTTACGTTTTGAATAGTGATGAGAGCGAGCAAGAGGGAAAAGGAGACGGATGAGATGAAGGGGCAGAGAGAAAGAGAGAAGAAAAGAGTAAACATCTTTAGGTTCTTTAGATCCAAATTTCATCATGTTTATTCTCAGACTTGCAACCTCCTTTGAACACAATTTATTGTGCGCGCGATTCTTTCCGCGGGCAAATAACAAGGTAAGCCTCTTGGTGCGCTGCAAAGAAACGCAGCCGGCTAAACCCTCCAGCAACCTAATCCTGCTTTCATAAAACCCGAGAGAAAAAAGCCGCTGGAGACATTCCGCGCTCTTGAGCGCGCGAGCGGCGGGGCCCTCCGTGAGTGCAGCAGCTTCCGCCCAGTGAAATGGCGGCGGCAAAAGCGAGACGAATTGCTGCGTCCAGGCGGCGCGCCGCGGCGGGCCGGACACCCCGCCCTCCGGGAGTGACAGGGTTGCCAAACAACCCGGAAATTCTATGTTCGTTTGCGGGTGTATGTGAGATAGTTTACGCAAAATTGGTTCCGTTTTACCCATTATTACTATTGGGGACTTCTTCAGATCTGAAAACATTATTCAAGTCAAAGGTTTGGAGCAGTTGCAAGATAAGCCTAAATGCAAAACTCCTGTAAATCGTATATGTTAATATCGATTAGTCGACATTTTGTTACTGCCTCAAGCCCTATATACGTAATATATATACGTAAAGCAGACGTATATAAAAAAGATAATCAACTCTCATGAAAAAAGTATTTGACACGAGGTAATTTACGAACAGCAGGAAGCTTGCAGTGGTTGGTGTAGCTTATCTTGTTTCTGCTCCAAGCCCTTTGAATCTTTTGGCTTGTCTATAACGCAACGGACAGATTAACCAGAATTTTCGACCTTCCGCTCCAAAGGAATTAGAGAAGAGAGAATTGTGTCCTAATGAGCGATACGAACACCGAACCAACACGAACTGCCAAACATCTCTGCTTTTCCAATTTCTTGTGGCTATCCAACGTCTTATCAGAAACAGTAGTGTTGTTTAGCCCAGCATTCTATGACAATGTCTCCTGGGCGGATAAGAAAACAGTTGTATTCAGGTCTTCGGAAATGAAATGCCAAAAGGTTTGCGAGACAAGTAATTGTTGCGTCAAACGGTCAAGAGGAGTCATTGGGCCCTCCTGGCCACTTTTGCCAAGTGATTCGGAAATTACGCAATTTTTTTAATATATCTCTGTATTTAAAAATCAGTGCCATTGACCTACCATTTTGCAGCTATTTCATATCTATAGCTTTCATATGGTGGATTCATTAGAAGAGATAAGAAAATATTGCAGCTGGACCGCCACCCAAACGACATAAACGCAACAGGA
The DNA here is from genome assembly GCA_011170035.1 of Teleogryllus occipitalis. NCBI lineage: Eukaryota > Metazoa > Arthropoda > Insecta > Orthoptera > Gryllidae > Teleogryllus > Teleogryllus occipitalis. The sequence goes on along the minus strand of BLKR01001162.1, from coordinate 87,996 downwards.
AGGGAATTATCAAATGAGCAATATAGATACCGGAGAAAAAAGAGATCTCGGAGAAAAAATAGTGTCAAAAGACTTGAAAATTTACTCTTTTGTCTAAAGAATAACGTTGGAGAGATACGGTGGTTTTGCCCTGCACTCTGTAGCATTTCTCAAGTCACCCGTGGAAGGCTAGGATTTAGAGTGCTAGTGGTCAAAATAAATTGCTCATTTCAATTGCAATATCAGCTATAACATAATTTATACAAAGGCATGTTTTACGATACGTACACTTGAAAACGTATTTTAAGACTCCTTTAAACATTCTGAATACATGACGCATCGAAGTATGAGTCGAAATACGAAATATATATAAAATAAATTCTTCAAAATTTCATCGAAATGCATATCATCACAAAAGATTTAATGTATCATGCATATTCTTAGCCACACATATTATTTGAGAACTTCTCAGACACAACAAAAAGTTGAGTCACTATCACTACAAATTGCATTTGATGACCACCAGCATTTGCTTTTACAAATAAGCAGAAAGATATTTGCGATACTATTAAAATAGTGTGAACTGTTCATTTTCAGTTTTTGACTAAAACTAACTTTAATGATGTTTAATGTCTAATATTTTTCCAAATATGGCAGCAGTGTAAATCCTTCCACGGGGGCTTAGAAGAGACGGAGGGAAGGAAGTGACACTGTGTCGAAAGCCACAAAAAGCGCGCTTTCTTTCTTTCTGCGGAACAAACGTGCTAATAACGCCACCGGGTCACGCAGACGGCGGCGGCGACACGAGCATTCACCCGACTCCCACGCCGCGCTGCTGTCAACGCCGCCGCCCTACCCTCATCGCTGTTCCCGCTCTAACGCCGTCACAGTCGCTCCCGCCGTACAACCTTAGCTCCTGGCTCTGTTTCCTCCACAAGCTCCACTTCCTTCCTTCCTCTCTATTCCTCTGTACATCTTTCCCTCCACCTACATCATCTCCTCCACTACCCATTTCACTTCCTCCTCCTACTCCGCCTCCATCGCCAACTCCTCCTCCTCCACCTAATCCGCATCTTCTTCCGTCGACTCTTTCACCTTCGCTCTCCACTCTTACCTCTAAGTTCTACCCCCACTTTCGTCGTCTATTCCACTTCCGCTCTCTACTCCACGTCCGTTCTCTACTCCACCTCCGCTATCTACTCCACCTCCGCTCTCTACTCCACCTCCGCTCTCTACTACACATCCGCTCTCTACTCCACCTCCGCTCTCTACTCCACCTCCGCTCTCTACTCCACCTCCGCTCTCTACACCTCCGCTCTCTACTCCACCTCCGCTCTCTACTCCACTTTCGCCGTCTATTCCATCTCCATCGTCTACTTCTCCTCTGCCCTCTATTCCACCTTCGTTCTCTACGCCACCTCGACTTCTTCACCACCTCCGCCGTCTCTTCCACCTCCTCCGCCGTGCTGCTGTCAACACCGCGCCGCCGCCCTACCCTCATCGCTGTCCCTCCCGCCTTAAAACCTTAGCTCCTGGCTCTGTCGCCTCCACAGGCTCCTCTTTCTTCCGTCCTCTCTATACTGCGGTTTTCACAGAACTGCGTTTAAAGGATATCAGCTGTTACGGTGTCATCCAATCGGAAGACTAGACGCCACTATTATGACGTCACTGTACTGACGTGTAAGGTCCCCATTGGACGGCACCGTAACAGCTGAACAAATGTCAGCGGCAGCGAGGTAAAAACCGCAGTACATTCCCCTGTACATCTTTCCCTTCCCCTATATCGTCTCCTCCACTGCCTATTTCACCTCCTACTCCGCTTCCGCAGTCTTCTTCGCCTCCACCGCCAACTCTTCTTCCGCCACCTAATCCACCTAATCTTCCTCCGTCGACTTTTTCACCTTCGCTCTCCACTCTTACCTCTAACTTCTATCTCCACTTTCGTCGTCTATTCCACTTCCGCTCTCTACTCCACCTCCGCTCTCTACTCCACCTCCGCTCTCTACTCCACCTCTGCCCTCTACTCCACTTTCGCCGTCTACTCCAACTCCGCCCTCTACCCCACCTTCGCTCTCTACTCCTCCTCTGCTCTCTATTCTACCTTCGCTCTCTACTCCACCTCAACTTCTACTCCATCTCCACCGTCTCCTCCACCTCCGCCGTCTCCTCCACCTCCGCCGTCTACTCCACCTCCGCCGTCTCCCTGTCACGTTCTCCCCGTGTCACCTACTGCCTTCAATGTCGCCTAGGCTTATGTTCGCTAGCACGTCCTCTCACATTTCAACTGCCACCAAGCTCCAATCCTTCCTCCTCCACGCTTACCATTGTCTACTCCACTTTGACTTACTATACCGGCATTGTCATCCCATCCACCGCCTCTGAGCCTTATGAACAAGGTTAGTTCCTCCTCAATCATTTCGCTTACCCGTGACAAGCCTCTTCGCATTCAGCACTTTCTTTCCTTCTGTTTTAACACAACCTGTTGTCAACATTATTTTTACCACTAACCTAAAATCCAGTTATGTGTCACCCATAATAGTAGCTATAAGAGTTTTGATGTAATACGTTTAAATATGACCGTATAATTCACGGCCAACCATAGTACTAGTCTGAGTGTCAGTCTCATCCTGACTTGCTATCAACCTTACTCTTAGCCTCCAAAACCTCATCGTTCTACATCAGTATCATCCCACGTGTCAGTCCTAGTGTCAATAGTATGATCTAATGTTGATCATACTCTTACCCTTTCTCTCAATGTCATCCATAGTGTCAGCCTTGGTGTAGTCTAAGCTCTTATTATCAGCTTCTTCGCCGTTTACTCTCACCTCTTCCATTTCTTTCTTTTTCTCCCTGCTTCTATGACGGCACCGCCCGCGAATCCTTTTGTCACCTCCAGCGTCATATCGAAGACGACGCCTCCCACACTTCCGTTAGCACCCGTTTCCCCCCGCCCCCGCCTAAGCCCCTTCTGTCGCCACGCTCTGCGCGGAGAAAGTTCTGCAAGAAACACGACTGGTGTCGCTTCCATTCGGGTCGAGATCCCGTTCGCAACTGTGAAGACGCAATTCTCAGAGCATTCAAGACACTTCGAAATTTTATTAGACAATATTGTTTTATTATTATTAATATTATAATTATTATTAATTATTAATTATATTTAATAGTATAATAATTTTATATTTAATAGTAATTTTATATTTTATAGTAATAATTATTTTATATTTAATTAATAATAATTATAATTATAATTAATTATAATACTATTATTGTTATTATAACATGTTTGACAGTGTTGAATGAAGATTAAGATTCCAATGTTATTAGTAAAATGTTTCCCTGTCTTTACATTAGATGACAAACTCATTAACGTGACGTTTCACTGTACACATTCATGTACATATTTTATTCTACTCCTTTATGATTGATAAGAAATTAATAAAACGACGGCTGAGAACCAGATTGCTCTATGTCCATTTTATTACATTTTTCTGAAGGGCCATTTGAAGTTTTTGTATATAGTGGGCGAGAATGGAATAGGTTTGTTGAAAGGTTATGGGTGGAGTATTTAAAATTTTGTTTGATGAACACACATAACAGGAACTGAAAACCATAAAACCAAAATATTTTTTTATGGAAAAGTGTACTTGAAACTGTCTCGTTCCAGCTATCGATATGCCATTAATGTGATGTCTGTGCTAAGTGTGGGGATTTCCCAAAGTAACTTATCACTCATGAATATATTCCGACATTATATGATACTGAATTCGAGGTTATTTCACATCCCAAATAGTACTCATTCCCCTAAACCAGGGTCAGACACGGTTTTGCCCTAATTGGCAGAGTATTCCTGCGCATGCCCTGGTGAGTACGGTCACTGAGGATCACAGCTGCAGCGCGGAAGGGAAGTAATTTGAGAGCGAAAACGTTGCTGATAGCTCGAGAGCCGCGAGACAGAAGAACGATTACACGAGTTTCTTTATTAGAGAGAACGTGAGAAGCAACTAGAGCTATAAATTACAAAAAGTGCTTATTAAATAGAAAGTAGATGATTTTGTAATGAAAATTTGTCTCTTATAGAATTCTATGGACAATTTTATTTACATTTTCATTGCGAGTTGAAGTATATTTAGAAAAAGATTTTGAATATTGCTTACGAGATAATATTACCAATTGTGACCAGCTGAACCATTTCCATAATTAGGATTTACTCTTCTCAAATAATAAAACAATAAATGGTCCCAGATATCAGTGGATCAAAACATAGATTAAGTTGGTTGAAAATATGAATAAATATGGCTAGCGTGGCCGCTGGAATTTTTTTAAAAACCTTATTTAGTAGAATTGATGTTACATCTGTTATTAATTTTTTATTGGAAATCAACAAATTCTGTATCCATGTTCATTAATTATAGAGTAGTATATGCATAAAATTCCATGTGCAACATTGTCAAAGCGTCAAAACAATATTCCATTGTTTTACGGTGTTGGCACATAGGTGGTCAAAAATAATTCAAATTTGGCGCCGTACTTGGAATTCAATCATTTTTAGCAATTCTTTGACGCTAATTAACTGAAAAGGGTATACATTTCAAACTTCCCACGTTGGGCTGAGTATATTTTTTCCGTAAAATCCGCGGGCGGGCTTCTAGAGAGAAAGACAATACATTTTGCAATGAAACTCTTTGGAATAACTGAACTGCTTGAAATTTTTAACTGCTTTCTAAGGACGTCAGAGCGCGCCACAGAACGGACAGCAAGAAACGACCAGAAAAGATAATATTGCGTATTGTCGCAATTTCCAAAATTCTTGCCTCCTCCTATTGAGACGCGACACGATCGCATTGTTTGAAGATTGGAAAGCCGAGTGGTTGCGTCTCATCGCACCGCGCGTGTATCAAGAGCGAAGGAATTGAAAGTTAGAGTTTAATTGTTTTCATTTGTTTCTAGTATATTATACAAAGTCTACTCACGTACAACATAAGAAAAAATTATTTCAGTAATCCAAATAGATTTCAGAAGCAATTAAAATCCCTTTAAAACTGTTGGTTGGGCGAAAATCGTTGTACCGCTCCCAACCACTTCCTTTTTAAACAATCATCTTTCGGAAATCCAAAAACAAATATTTGGACCATTCAAGTTATTATAACGAAATTTCGACCGTTCAAGTAATTATAACGAAATATTACTCTCTCGAAAAGCATGTTTGTCTAAGTAAAATTGTCACAAAGCTTTAAAAAATTTAACCAATTGAGAGGAACTCAAAACACGACGTAGTCTTCACACTGTACATGCTGACTGAAGTATGAAAACATGATGGTTGGAGACGGTCTAAATTTGATGACGTCACGCGCCCCTTTCGAGTTGGTTCCGAGGCCTTCTGCAGAGTCGGTGTTGATTAAAGCCTCTCGAATCCAGTCACCCGAGCGCTTGTTAGCGATTAAAGATCCGAAGTGAAACAGCTATCGTCCACTTCCACATAAGAGGAGTTATGTTTTAACCCTAAGTGTGAAGAGTTATATTTGTATAAATGCTTATTGTTAACCGAAGATAGTATTAAAATCAGAAGCGTGACAGTACGATTGCTTCGTTGACTTTTTAAAATTGTAACCTTATGTTTAGGCTGCAAAATAGATTCAGGTTTTGGGAGAGCATCTGAAGATGTTTCGTGTTGAATACAAGACTCCTGCCGCCTTTTTACTGCCATGACACAAGAAAATTCTGAAAGCAAATTATTTAAGAACTATTAGTTTACTTCAGCATTAGAATAAATAAGAGTAATTCGTACAGAATCCGTAAGTTGTTCTGTAATTTGTTAAGTAATTTATTCTGCTCAATCATATTAGCACATTGTCTTGTTTCGACCGAATAACGGCGAATCGACGTCTTTATCTGAAATCAGAAGTTTTGAAGTTCAAAAAATGTTCAATTGACACTTGTGTCTGTCAATTGACGTTAATTGTTGAAGATTTATCAAATGTATTTACATTCAGGTTCTTCTGTTAGAGCGAGGTATTTTAGAGCAAGCTAAACGTGTTTTAATTTAATCGCGAAAGGGAAATTTTGTTCTCAACTAATTAAATACGTTTAATAATAATAATAATAATAATAATAATAATAATAATAATAATAATAATAATAATAATAAATGTGACATTTTCTTTGGCATTATATTTATTTTTTCTTGTATTGAACATGGTAACAATTTGCATACAAACACTAAAGCGATGCTAGCAAGCACCAATGCAGCAATCGGCCTAATTGTGATGACGTCATTGGCTTGTTCCCAGGCCTTCTGTAGAGCCGATGTTGCTTTAATGAAGCTTCGGTAACTTAAGCCAGTTGTCTCATCGACTCGATTCTCTCATCGCTGATACCGGCGCTTCTGTCCGCCGCTTTGCCCGCGACAAACCTGTTGCTCGTGCCCGACGTTTGCATTTAGTTAGCGAGCTATGTTAAAGGCAAATAAAGTCTGCTCTGACTGGAGTCTTCGGGCGCCACATGGCTCCAATTAATTCGTATGCACACCAGCAGAGCCCAGCATAAATCAATGTCTGCGGATATCCCACTGCCGAGTGACACAATTGAGAGTTCAGCAAATAACGTCTCATTTTGGTAGTTTTAGTGCTGGTATTAGATTTTTTTATTAATAGGATATTCAAAGTGTGTTTCAAGTGACTGGAGTGTGACTGTGTAATAAAAACTTTTCAGATTCGATCATTTAAGAGAAATGCAATTTTAGAATTGAAGCGTCATTTGAGAGTTTGGAAGTGTCAGTGAAAAAATAAAGATTGAAAACCAAAGGCGACCATCTTCTGACTTACCAAAGTTGTAACAGGAATTTCAGTGTAAGCAATTTGTGTGGTCTTTTCGAATCTATGCGACAAGATTTGCGGATAACAGGATGCGCTAATAACAGTAAGTTATATTGTTGGCCATTCATTTGGTTTGCTGTAGAAAAATCAAAAACTGTTTTGACAAGTTCTGGGTATTGTGTTTTAAACTATCCGCACAATGCTAGAAAAGTAAAATTAAAATAATGCTAGCAAGCATTATTCCAGTTGTGGGGTTGGGTCTTTTCTAAAATATTCAAAAGTTTTTCATTTTAATTATCACAAATCAGCGCTTTATTTGATTTAAACGATATACCACACCGAAGAGCCAAAAACTGGTACGCCTGCCTAATAATGTGTAGGGTCTCCCGAACCCGCAGAAGTGCCGCAACATGACATGACATGGACTCGACTTATGTCTGAAGTAGTGCTGGAGGTAACTGACACCATAAATCTTGCTGGGCTGTTCATAAACTCGTAAGAGTACGAGCGAGTGGAGATCTCTTCTGAACAGCACGTTGCAAGGCATCCCTGATATGCTCAATAATGGTCATGTCTGGGGATCTTGATGGCCAGTGGAAGTGTTTAAATTCGGAAGAATGTTTCTGGAGCCACTCTGTAGCAATTCTGGACGTGTCGACTGTCGCATTGTCCTGCTGGGATTGCCCAAGTCTGTCGGGATGCACAATGGACATGAACAGGTGTAGGTGACCAGACAATGCTTACGTACGTGTCACCTTAGAGTCATATCTAGACGTATCAGGGGTCCCATATCACTCCAACTGCACACGCCCTATACCATCACAGAGCCTCCTCCACCTTGACCAGTCCCTGTTGACATGCAGGGTCCATGGATTCATGAGGTTGTCGCCATACTCGTACACATCCATCCGCTCGAAACAATGTGAAACAAGACTCGTCAGACCAGGTAACGTGTTTCCAGTCATCAACAGTTCAATGTCGGTGTTGATGGGCCCAGGCGAGGCGTTAAGCTTTGTGTCGTGCAGTCATCATGGGCACACGAGTCGGCCTTTGGCTCCGAAACCCCATATCGATAATGTCTTGTTAAAAGGTTCGCATGCTGACACTTGTTGATGGCCAAGCATTGAAATATGCAGCAATTTGCAGAAGGGTTGCACATGTGCCACGTGTAATGATTCTTCTCAGTCGTCGTCGGTCCTATTCTTGTACGATCTTTTTGCGGCCGCAGCGATGCCGGAGGTTTGGTGTTTTACCGGATTCCCGATATTCACGGGACACTCGTGAAATAGTCGTACGGGAAAATCCAAATTTTATCGCGACCTCGGAGATGCTATGCCCCAATTCTCTTGCGCTGACTATAACACAACTTCAAACTCACTTAAATCAGGATGCCATTGTAGCATCAGTAGCCAATCAAACAACTGTGCCAGCCTCTGTTTGTCTTATACATTCATTGCCGACCAGAGCGATATATTCTGATCGGTATTCAATAACAATTAGTTTGAGGTTGAATGATATTTTGATCTTCGAAAATTTGGGTATTTACAACAAAGGTTTGCTCTTTGTCTACCAAAATACGGTACACCTTGCCACTTCAATTCTGATTAATTTAAAAGTTTCAACTCGCAACTGCGACGATGATGAGCTCTCCCAAAACGGCAGAGAAATGAAGAGAAATGCATTTAAATAAGAGCGTTATCAAAGTAGTTACTTTTCTATCGTGATGCAATGCACAGAACGTCTAATTAAAGTAAGAAAGGGGATGTCTATCTAAGCAGAGCATTCAAGTTGGTATCTTTCTCAGCCACATAGCAACTCCAGTACCACTCTCCGTATCCTTTCTAAATCCATGTTCCTCTCAGTCACAGTCGGCTGATAAGAGAACGGGTACCGAAAGCAAATGTGGATGAAAGTTGTGTGCAATTTACACACAGTCACGTATACTCGGGTGAATAAGTGCACGGATGAATGAACAAAGAACGAGGGACAATATCAAACGTACTTGCGTCCAAGAAAGTATACAACACGGAACGCGCGCTTTTGGAATGAGTGGAAAAAGAAAGTGCAAATGAAAAAGTCACGAAAAGCATGAATAAAATATAGACAATGGCGAAACTCTTGAATTGGTGGAAACAATGGATAAATTATTCAGAACCTTCCCTTAAGTTTAATAACTGAAAATTACCTACCCAATAACATTTTAAAACAAATAAGTAGAACTAATATTGAATACGTGATATAACATTGCATCCTCAACACTAAGATTAATAATAATAATAATAATAATAATAATAATAATAATAATAATAATAATAATAATAATAATAAAATAGTAATAGTATTAAACTATTTTTACTAATTGCGAGAATGAGGCAGTTAGATCTGTCCTCGCACCTAACAGAATTAAATATTTAGATTATTTTACAAAATTAAAAGAAAGATAGGATACGTTATAGGATAAGATACGTTTACATATATTTACTTCTGGGAATGCAAGCTGAGAACCATTACGGTGCATGCACTAAGCGATTGAGTGAACCCAGAAAACCCCAGGGAGAGGAGAGTGACTGAAGACAATGACGTTCACAAAATATAAACTCTAAAATTAATTATAATAACAAGAGAAAAGAAGTGTTATAAAAATAATTGAAAATAAAAGACTATGAAAATACAATACAAATAAAAATCACAGTAATGTTTAGTAGAGAAGGGTCATAGTTCCAAGAAAAATTTAATTCACACTTCGCTCGATTTTAATACCAGCTTCAGCAAGATTAATGTAAGAAATCATGAGAAATAACAAGTCAGTCCTCAGAGAGCAATATAGGGACAAAAGTATTGTAACAATCTAAGATCCCCACGAACAATTTAGATGCAAAGAACAAACATAACAAGGAATGGCATGAGTAGGAGATGGAAAAACAGAAGAAAGCGGTGTCGCGCACTAATAATTTTTTTATAAATTAAAGAAGACGCGACAAAATCCCGATTTGGACAGTACGAATCAATAGCATTCATTTAGAGGAACATTTCAAAAGTTATCCGAAGCAAATCGCATCAGGGGTTTAAAAGATATGAGTGATTTTGAAAGTACACTTTTGACGATATAACTAGAAATTTACAGCCATTGTTATCATAAGAAAGGTAATGTAAAGAAGCGGTTTTTCCTAAAAATTAAGAGAACGCGTAAAGCGATTGAAATGAAACTTTCGGGATTAACAAAGGAAATCACGCGGAAAAGTATGACATTACTCGCAACTCTGAAAAATATCGAGGAGCTGCAGTAGAGATGCAAATTGAAATTGTATATTTGGAATTTTTACGAGAGAACAATGATGCGTCGCGCTGACGTCACAACTACGTCAAGACGCCGAGCGACGGAAATTAAGCAATTTTGGCGTTAATAAACATTAGGAAATCGTAAAAGAAATAGTAATAAGATGTAAATTGATAATTAAAAGTAGTAATAAAGAGAAATAGCCTGGAAAGGACAGAATTAAGTAAAATGGTATGATATTTTTGGTAAAGACACGTAAGCGATCGGTAAATGTTCCAGAAAAAAAAAGTTGAAGAGACAACGCAACAATGACCAGAAGGATGATGTGTAGCGAACTCGAAGTCAGACGTGGGGAACAACGCTCCGAAAAAAGATAAAATTTTAGTATGCAATTGTGCGAGAAACACGGTGAACATGAATGGATATAGTGAGTTTAGGCAATGATGTTCGTAATAACAATGCGTAACGCGGAAATATTTTATGTGTCGCAGTATATTCAATAATAGGACATTTTGGAGGAAATATAGCACGCGATAGACAGATAATCGCGTTACTAGTTGCGTAATGGAAATAGGATGATAGGGGAATGAAAGGACATGCTAAGAAGATATTAGCGAGTTCAAGAAATTTTTGGTAATGTGTGGGGTGATGGAGAAATGCTGCGGGAGGATGGATTTGGAGGATGCTGCGTAATATACAGCGAGGACGGCGCGCAACAATGGTTTGCTGCGGATTACAGCGTTTTCGGCAAAAGGGAAGTTCATGAAACTTTGTTTTTTTTTGTTATGAAATTCACATTTTGAAGGAGAAGAAAGATTAAAATTAGCTTCTGTACAAGATCAAGTTCTGTCTTAACGTAAAATAGATTCAATAGATATACAGGCAGAATGCGCATTCGGGTGTGAATGAGTTTATTTATAATTGTCAGTATGAATGGAAATATTTTGGATTTTGTGTCATGTAATTTAAGTGTATTATATCGTTGATGTGTTTATGTGTTTATTTTGTTTTGTCGTTAAGTGTTTTATGTGAGTCATGGGAGAGCAACGACCCCAGTTTATATATATTTCAACTGAAATAACGAACTAGCACAGGAATTAAAGAAAATAAATAACGGCGAACATCACTTGGTTCGACATTAAATTAAACGAACGTAGTTTAATTGTTGCATGTAGCTAGTTAATGACCTACGCCCACGTGCCCGAATAGTTGTTAGATCCTGTACAGGTCAGCCACAACCTCACACCCAGATTTTATGTGTAAGTAAGAAAATATCGGAGGTTCTGGTGGAGCAGCTAGTCGACGGGCAACCTTGGAGGTGGAAGCTGAGTATAACCAGGGCAATTGATAAGAGCGGGTTTTGGTTATTATTTTGGCGTTGTAACGCCGGGCGATTATAAAGATTATAGTTGATCTAGAGCAGGTAGTGGTTCATTACATATTTTGGTGCGCCTAACGAGGGGCGATTATAGTTGTTTTATAAGAGGAGGACGGTTCATTACAGTATATAACCAGAAATAGAAACCGGCTGGGATTGAAAGCGTACAATAGCATCTTAAATCATTACATAAGAGAATTTTAAAACGGGATTTTCCGCGGCATTCGGAAAAAAGTTTGTTTTAACATTTTAATCAGAATGGTCAGGAGTACACAATGCCTTAGCGATCACGGCTAAATCTACATCTGGCATTCAGGAATGAAAAAACCTCCTTATGTGATTCATTTATGTTCACTACTATTCATTCATTCTCTGTCTACTGAAGAAATACAATTTTCAAATTTGTGCACAAAGTTACAAATACGAGTTGACTAGAAATGATGTTACATATATGCAACAAGGGGCATTATAGGGTTAAATTATCGTACCCGATCCGGCTTATCAGAGAAAAGCAGTTAATTAAATAAGATCGCAACTGACAGTACGAAAAGAAAGATGGACACTCGGTGTTGAAAAATGAGTTCACGAGCGCAGGGAAGGAAAAAAAAATGAGCCCGGGAGACAAGTCGGCGGGCAGCGAGCGAGCGGTGAACGGGCAGTGCGCAGTGGAGGACGCTTCCCTTCGCGTCGGACACGTCTCGACTAATTTCTGGGACAAGAGAGGCGCCGCTCCCGAGCTGGAAGAGACTTCCACTTCAACCCGCTTCCTGGACTCCCTCACTTCCTCTTCATGCCCATTCAAACCCTCGGTTTCGTTGGCGATTCACGGGCAGAACGTTTCCCACGAATACCCAATTTACAAGGTCAAACTTTGGTAGCGTTTTTTTTTGTTTGTTTGTTTTTTTTAAGAAAAAAACTTCTCAGACGGTCATTCAGAGTTAGTCTCTGGTAAACTGAAAATACTCAAATTATAAATCAAAATAAACTGAATATATTTCGTTAAAGTGTGCGTAATCTAACTAAATCAAACATGCACTACAGGAGACTTTTATAAATACTTTAGAGAACATTTCATAATATAATTAAAAATAATTTGGGGATGGAAATCATAAGTGACGGTTGAGGCGAAAAGTGACGGAGGCGAAAAAGACGGAGAAACCGAGAGGCGAACAAAGAGGGAGGAAAACGGACATAGAGAGAGGAAGACAGATAAGGAGAGAGTGAGATGGACAAAGAGGGAAACTGTCAACAATAAAGGGAGTGGGATGGTCAAAGAGGGAGGGAAACGGACATTGAGAGAGTGGGAGACTGACACGAAGAGAGGGAGAGAAGGAGACTAAGCTTGAGATATTGATAGAAGAGGTGGGAGTTGTAAAAAGAAGGGGATGCAGAGGCGGAATTTGTGGAGACGCTCTTGCGTTATGCATGCATAAATGAAAGGTAAGCGAGGTGGTACTTCGCCAGGGATTAAGGCAACCCAGCACTCGAGGATTGGAGGAGCTCATCTCATGTCGCTTCTAAAGCACCCACTTCTAAAGCTACCCCACATGGCATAGGCAGCCTGTCAACGAATTAAACCGCCTAAGCATTCCTCTGGCTCTAGTAACATGGTATGCAAACTAGGGGCTCTTTATTAACAAAACAAGGCGTTAGACCTGCATGATGGAAGTGGTAATCGGAAAAAACATTTTCAAAACCAATGTTTCAATTCAATATGTAAATTTCAGTGAGACATCAACTGTACTTCATTTATACACTATTCGGCATAAGGAAACGTTGGCCCGAGATGGGGTGTTTCCACTAACTTAAAAGTATGGGGAAGTAACATGGATTATCAGGAAATTCGGTTCAGTGATGAGAAAAAAATGTAAAGTAAAATTGGTCTCTGGGCTCTCCAAATTCGTATATACAAAACAATAATAAAAAATATTTCTTTGAGAAGAGAGAAATGTGTTCACAATGCTATGGTTCCATCATCTTCTGCAATTATCTCTGGAAAATATATTCAGAGATTTTTGTATAATGAAGATTACACATTGTATTTTCCGATATTTCGAAATAAATAAGATGATATTTTTGTATCCCTGCACGAACCCTTTTTGCATTCTGCAGGAGTTCTATTTCCAGTGTTTTTTCAGATATGTTATTATGTACTAATTTCGTGTGTCGCATCCTGCACGTATTGTCACGTTAAAAACCTTGTTTTATTCAATAGCCTTTACAAGCTGTTTGAATGTTTGGTGTAGATTAAATGTATTATTATTATTATTATTATTATTATTATTATTATTATTATTATTATTATTGTTATATTTTTCTGTACTTTTCTCAGTAAGCTTTGAGAACCATTCATCGATTCATACGACTTAGGCTCTAGCAAATGCAACTGGTAATGACAGATCTGAGGAAAGACGGAGAAGAAATTCATCTTTGTCCGTCGTTCAATTTAAAAATTTTCGCACAATATGGCAAGTCTGTAGGATTAAAGCTTTTTGGATGGTTATGCAGATTCCTTTTGATAATCCTATTTTTGTAAGACCTGAAGCAAAACGGTCTGTCACCACTCCTGTGGCTGAGATGATTATTGGCACTATTTCAACCTTACTCAATTGCCAAACACGTTGGATTTCTGCTGCCAAATTCTGGTATTTTGAAATCTTCTCTGATTCTGTCTTATTCAGATTTTTTGTCAGTGGACAGCCTACATCTATGATTGTTGCATACTTTTGTATTTTATTGATGACTACTATGTCCGGGCGATTATAATCCACAGTTTTATCAGTGACAATAGGCCTATCCCAGTAGAGTACTATTTCACTATTTTCTATAACCGGTGAAGGTGAATATTTGTAGAATGGTGGAGGGTTCTCAATTAGTCTATAATTTGATGCCAATTGTCTATGGATTATTTTGGCTACTTGATTGTGCCTCCCAAGATATGCAGTGTTGGCAAGAACTGGGCAACCTGCAATCACATGGTCGATGGTCTCATTTGGTTGATTACACATTCTACAGACATCTTTTATACCGCTCTTCAGTATGTGTTTATCATAATTGCGTGTTTTTATTACCCCATCTTGAATTGCTATAATAAATCCTTCAGTTTCAGGAAATAAATATCCCATTTTCAACCACAGGAGAGAAGAGACTTTATCAACTGATGGGTTATTCAAGAGATTAGGATATTTTCCATGAAGAGTTTTGTTCTTCCAATCTATCTGCATGTTACATATCTGGGAAACAATTTCAGTGTTGGTTTCAGTCTTCTGGAGATTTAGAGCTGAATAGTTTGCATCTACAGCAACTACATTCTTCAGTAACACACTATCCGAGGCGTGAAAGTACATTCGCATTTTCTTTTCTTGTGACCTGCACAGATTGAAGATATTAAGCAGGCCTCTACCTCCTTGGTTTCTGGGAAGATAAAGCCTTTCGACAGCGCTCTTGGGATGATGTATTCTGAATTTTGTGAGGGTGGTTCGAGTAATCGTATCCAGTTCCCGAAGGTCTGTGTCTGAGTATTTCAGGATACCAAAGGAATATGTCAATACTGGGACAGCATAGGTGTTAATAGCACTTATTAGATTCCTTGAGTACAATTTTTTGTTCATCAACTTTGTTATTCTTGATTTGTACCTTTCCTTGAATATCGACTTCATATTTGTGTGGTTCACTCGTCTATTTTGTTGGATGCCAAGGTATTTATAAGTGTCGTTGTACAAAAGCTGTCGAAAATCACAAGTTTCATCAGGTACTTCGACCAATTTACCATTTTTTAGGTGTATTTCGGCACATTTATCAAATCCAAAGGACATAGCAATGTCTTCACTAAATACCCGCGTCACATACTTCAGCGCTTTCAGGTGGTTTTGGGTCTCGGCAAACAGTTTAAGATCATCCATAAATAATAAATGGCTGATTCGGGAGGTAGGATCTCTCAGTCGGAGTCTGTACCCTAGACATTCCTTGTTTAGAAGCTGTGATAGGGGGTTTATAGCTAAACAAAACCATAGAGGGCTCAATGAATCGCCTTGAAATATTCCTCGACGAATATCAACCTTAAATGTACAATTCTCCAAATTAATCTCCGTGCACCAGTTTTTCATTAAGGCAGCGAGCAGGTTGACAACCTTTGTATTAATTTTATATATTTTCAAAATGTGTATCAGCCATTCATGAGGTACCGAATCAAATGCCTTTCTATAGTCGATGTAGCACATGCTCAAGTTTCGGCTTTTTACCTCAGCTTGTTTTATGATTACGCTGTCCACAGTCAACTGTTCTTTGCATCCAAAGGTACCCCTGATGCATCCTTTCTGTTCCATGCTGATGATATTGTTCTGATTACAATGCATGTATATCTTTTCGTGTAAAACTGATGTTAATAACTTATATAGTACAGAGAGACATGTTACTGGCCTGTAATTTTTGGGATCTGATTTAGGAACACTTTTGGGTAGTAAGTAAGTAATACCTTGCGTTAAGAATTTTGGGCACTGATCAGGCTTCTGAAGTATCTCATTAAAACTATTTGAAGTATAGTAGTGTAGGGAAACAAAACGCTTCAATCAAAAGTTTTGAATTTGTCAGATCCTGCTGATATCCAATTTTGGCATTTCTTAAGACTTCCTTTAATATCTTCGGTGGTAATGTGGACTTCAGACATTTCTGGAATGTTGCCCATCTTTTCCTAGAGTTCAGGGAGCCATGATGCATCATGATTGTAGCTTGAAGGCTTGGTCCAGATTTCCTGCCAGTATGACTTGAACTTTCTCCTGGCTATCAGCTTGGTGTTCCAAGTTCCGATAGAATACTTTCTGGTTCCTCTCAACCAATATATTTTGTTTCCACTTTGAGCATTCATTGTATCTTCGCAATCTAGCACCCTTAGCTTTGAGCTTTTGTCTAGCTTCATCGTGGTACAGGGTTAGTTTTTGTCTTAACTCGGAGTCGTTGATGTTGATTTCCATTTTAGGTAGGATTCTATTAATTTTAGGCTTTACTGTTCTACTTTTGTTGTTTGAAAGAAATTCATGAATTATATTAATCTCTATTCTCAGTTTAACAATACATTCTTCCAGTCTAAATTGCCATGCAGGTTTTCTCTCTTTCTTTGTGTTGCTTGGTGGACTATTCTGAATGCGCTGTACATTAAGATCAGTTACAGCAATTTCAGCTGCATACAAGGCAGTATGAATAATTGTCAAGTTATTTAATTGTTCGGCAATCTGAGGTATTACCTGATCAACTTGCTTAATAAGAATATTAGTTTGTTTGGTAAAGATCAATTTTGGGATTTATTATTATTATTATTATTATTATTATTATTATTATTATTATTATTATTATTATTATTATTATTGATCAACTATATTACTATTATCACTATCATTTATTCTCAAATATAAATTAGTACATAAAACACCGTGCTTCGGCCAAGGCAAGAAACACAGGGCTTAAGCTAATATAACATTACAAGTACTAATATTACATTTTTCATTTTTACATTTGTAGGCATTTTAAGAAAAACAAACACGTAAGAAAATATATACAAAATGTATACAACTGCAACTACAAAAATGTTAATGAAATTTAATTTTTAATTGTACTTTTGGCTTTGTTCATGTTCTAGTTCAATAAATGTTTACCAAGCTCATAGTGCAATTCACATTCATGTTCGAGTTCTTCACCCATGAATTTCCTCACTAAAGTCACGAAATCACGAATGTCCGCGCGTGTCCAATATCACCGATTTTGGCATCATTAATTTTCCTACTGCATCCAATTCTTTCAATTGAGATTTTGTAGAGTGAGGTATTTTTCATGTGGTTGAGATTATTATGGGTTGGAGAGTGACTTCTTTATTTTCCAGTGTTTTTTAATTTCGTCAGCTAGGTCTCTGTAGTTTGCTATTTTTGTGCTATATGTAGTGCCAACTTTGTTAGTGAGTGGAATTGCGACATCAACCAAGTGAACTTCTTTCCGTTTGTCCAACAGCAGAATATCAGGACGATTTGCTGGGGTAGTGACGTCAGCTCGAGATTCATGGTTTTAATATAGTTTTATGTGGCTGTTTTCAATGACAACCGGAGGTTTATATTTGGGGTATGGGACTGTAGTTTTTTTGGTGTCTTCTCCTGCTAAATGTTGGAGTAAAATCTTCCCCACATTGTTGTATGTCGTGTACTCCGTTACTCCTAAGAAGGCGGCAGGAGCATGTTTTTATTATTATTATTATTATTATTATTATTATTATTATTATTATTATTATTATTATTATTATTATTATTATTATTATTATTATTTCGTTCAATACAAGAAAGATTTCTGCGTATAGATTAAATGGCTTATTACATGCGACGTTAATAGTATACTGTCGAAGTGAAGTTATGCCATGAATCATGCCGAAAGACAGAAAGTTTCAAGATGTTAAAAGGGTAATTGAATAAGATAAAACGTACATTATACGTAGCTAAAAGACTCGTTAATACGTTCATTAGTTATTATACAGTCGCGCTACCACTCGTGACTAATCAGTTCACTTGCATTTAATAGTCTTTTAACGTCTGTTAAAATTAATAACTAATTTCTGCTATAAAATTTCATAACAAAAAGATATTTTGAATAATAAAATTAACAACCTTGTTTAACCTCAAGCACAAAAAGTTTCATAAAAAGGATTGAATAAATGTTTTTAATAGTATATTCTTTTGTTTGATAACAAAGTTTAATTTAATTACCGTTAATATAAGTAATCAATATTTTAACTTACATAGAAGACACAGCATAGTAATTCATTGTTTCATTGCTATAGTTGACTTGAAACCCCACAAAATGCATTTTTTCTAGAAACATTCCAGAATCACAAACACACACTTTTTTGTTTGGAATTATCATAGAATGTGTTGGTTGGTACACAAACAAATTTCAGTTCCTCACCAATAGACTCAATCGCATGATTCACTTATCCTGAATGGTGAAGCGAAAGATGTATAATCGTAAGTAACGGACAAACACACTCATACATAGGCAAATTAAGCGTTTACAATATGTAAGATAACTCCAGGATTTGAGTCAAAATGTTCTGACAGTGAATGAATTGATGAATAGATTTTATTCGTATAACGTGAATTGAGAGTACACACACTGTAGTTACGAAGTCAGAATCTCAACGCGGCGGTCACCTCCCTGGTGCATTATTGTAGTGTTAATATCGAACCAATTGTGCTACAACAGCTCATATTTTCTCGCATTGTTTATACAATACTACTCAATATTACACAACTACAATATGATACAAGCACGGACAGACGTACAAGCGGACAGACGTGCGAGCGGACAGACGTGCGAGCCCACAGACGTGCGAGCCGACAGACGTGCGAGACGACAGACGTGCAAGCCGACAGACGTGCGAGCCGACAGACGTGCGAGCCGACAGACGTGCGAGCCGACAGACGTGCGAGCCGATAGACGTGCGAGCCGACAGACGTGCGAGCGGACAGACGTGCGAGCCCACAGACGTGCGAGCCGACAGACGTGCGAGCCGACAGACGTGCGAGCCGATAGACGTGCGAGCCGACAGACGTGCGAGCCGACAGGCGGCCTCGCCGACAGGCGGCCTCGCCGACAGGCGGCCTCGCCGACAGGCGGCCTCGCCGACAGGCGGCCTCGCCGACAGGCGGCCTCGCCGACAGGCGGCCTCGCCGACAGGCGGCCTCGCCGACAGGCGGCCTCGCCGACAGGCGAACTCGCCGACAGGCGGCCTCGCCGACAGGCGGACTCGCCGACAGGCGGACTCGCCGACAGGCGGTTCGCCGACAGGCGGACTCGCCGACAGGCGGACTCGCCGAAAAAAGTAATTTATGTAAGCGAACCCCGGACAAAGCATAAAAGACACATCGCGAATGTCGTTGAAGACAAGCAAAGCATATTAAAATTGATAGGCAGGAGAAA
The DNA here is from genome assembly GCA_011170035.1 of Teleogryllus occipitalis. Lineage (NCBI taxonomy): Eukaryota > Metazoa > Arthropoda > Insecta > Orthoptera > Gryllidae > Teleogryllus > Teleogryllus occipitalis. Next base: position 68,597 of record BLKR01001162.1, on the reverse strand, counting down.
AAATTAATAGTCTGTCTTTGCCAACATTCAGTCGCTAGTTGGTTGTTGATTCGACAACTGCCTCCATCACTTCCTCCTCTGAATTTCTCATATTCCTTCCCAGTAATGCCTAAATTTCTCGGCCACCTACTGACAGCTAAGAGTGTGATATGTAATGAAATCAGGCATAGGAGACAACAGAACTGTTTCAACTTGGACAGAAAAACTGGCAACTTGTCCACTAAAGTTCCATTGTATTATGACTGGGGGTTTGAACCGTGGTATCCAGAGGTGTAAAGCTACCGTGCGCTACTTGTTGCATTGTCACGCAGTTCCTGCGGAACTAGGTTAATCCGATGAACGACCACGCAACGTGCGGTATCCGTGTCAGGGTGTGCCGCAGGTCTCGTGGAGCCTAGATGGGAGAATGGGTGCGGAAGGCTGGACACAAGACCGGTGCCTCTCACAAAGTTAATACCCATTGATTGATAGATTGACTGGTTATTCAGGTCGCGGCAACTGCTAAGGTCACTAGTCCCGTACGTGCAGTGCATGTTTTCATCGCTGGAGGGGGCGATGATCTTCGCCCGCTGGCTGGCGAGATCCGGCGCTGACCTACGTAGGCTTGCGAGGATTTCCTTCAACCAGGTGTCTCCCACCGGCGAGGCATCACCCCAGTTCAAGTTCTAAACTCCCGATAAATGTGATAATGTAGTGTGTGTGTGTGTGTGTGTGTGTGTGTGTGTGTGTGTGTGTGTGTGTGTGTGTGTAAAGAGTGAGGATAGAATGAGGAAGAGGAAGAAAAGGTCCTTGGCAGTTTGTTAGGGTACTGCTGCGACATTAACCTGGTGTTTATCGGAGAAGCCATGGAAAACTACCAATCAGAGCAGCCGGCCTCTACAATTCTCGTCGAATGCGGCTGTTTTCGGCCGAACGTTTTAGCTAGTGTCGAAAATCCTGCCGCTTTTGGGGCCCGAACCCTAGGACCTCAGGGTCAGAGGCACTGCAGTGACATCAGTTGATACCCTGAGCCACCTTTGCCGGTGGTTATGCACATATCCTTCAGATAAGAATATCAGAAAAGCTTCTCTTAGCTTCCGATAATCTCACTGGTCTTTTACTTCCAAGTTCTATCTGGTCTGACGTCACTTGATTTCATAAAACGTTCCTTGTCAGAGGTACATCTGGCACGAAAAGACCCTCAGACGATGACAGGGAAAAATAAAACATCCGACAATTCTCATCGTAACGAGATCCCAAATTTTCAAAATGCAATTTCAAAATGTATTCAATTGTTCATTTGTTCTATTTCAGCACATCTCTAGGCACTGTTCCCTTGCATTTCCGCTTCCTTACCACTCGTTGGGAAAAAAAAGCGACAGCAAGAATGAAATCACAAAAACGTGTTACGTAAATTTTGCTTAGTCTCTGTACAGTTATGTTCCGCCATTTGCAACGTTTGCATCATTACAACAAGTTGCAATTCACGATTAACGGAAGCGCCTCTCCATTTCTGCTTTTATACCAACTGAAAACTATATTAAAAGAAGTTGTAATGACTAATGATACATTTCGACAAATTGTATGTTTATTTATCTTTACTCTAAGCATTATATTAAATATATTTATTAATGTTATTATGTGAAAGTAAGACGAAACTAGCGTACCCGTGCGAGAACTCTCGCATATCTCTAACTCTCTTCCCTATACCCCACCCTCTTTCCTATTTTTCCATTTCCATATTAAGGCTGTAATATATATATTTCTACAAGATCCTTATCCTCCGTCACTTGTTTCTACAATACTCTACTCCCTTGTCAGTAAAAACTATTTAACGTTAACCGTAACGTTAACGTTATTACCGAGCAGAGAGGAACGCCTGAGTAATTCAGTCACGTAGAATATCTACTAATTAGTTTAATTTCACATACAGTTGCAGATTCTACCGACTGAACAGATGGGGTAGAATCGAGAAGCGTCGAACCAACAAAAATGTAATAGAATATTCAAGAAAATCTTATCCTGTAGATTACGATCAAAGGAACTTAAGTTTTTAAGGTCCTAAAAATCTTCGTTTAGGAGTTATTTAACGATATAGATTCAAAAATACGGCTGAGTGTTGCGGATTGCATTTGACATGAATATTTAGATGCTTTTTTTTTTTCAAAAAAATCCTTCATAGTGTTGAAGTGAAAATGCAATTCGTGACGTCTCCGTGAAATTCTCTTTCTTTAGAGACCTCATTTGTAAAGATTGGTGACATGTGAAGGCCGGAAAAGGTATGTAGACAACTGAAATAATGCAGGAGGCTATGATACAGGCGAAAAGCGTAATATTGTGTTCGTAGTTATATATATTTTGTCTGACAGACAAATTATCAGTATAACTGATAGGCACGAACATAATAAGTTTCTAATTTAAAAAATTGTAAAAAGATACGCATGTAATGTTAACTGTAGATAAATTATTTTGCCGATGACTTAATTAACCAATATAAAGGCAAAATTTAAAGTTAACATTATTATCCTGTAATTATCACACTTTTTTCATCAAAGATAATTTAATAAAATTAGATCAAAGATAATTTAATAAAATTTCATTTTTATTCTCAAATAAATGCTTTTAAGTACCTCAAATAAAACAGACCGATTTAAATGGCAACTTCTTTCTAAAGGAATAAAGAAAAGAATAACTTGGTAAATGAAACAATTTTATAAAGAAATATTATGGTTCGTGTAAGAAACGTTCAATTCACATACAAAAACACATTTAAAATAACTGTATTAATTTGGAATCTTACCGTCACAATTTTAGCAGTGGTGAGAGCGATGTTCTGCAATTCTTTTAAATTGATTGATTGATTTTTTTTTTCGTGTTTCGTTTTTTCATTCATGTTCATTAGTCCCGTTAGTGAAGTGCATGTTTTTTCTCAGAAGATGGCGGTACTTCCCCTGCTTGATGGCGAGATCCGACGCCGACCTACCGTCGGCTAGTGGGGTTTCCTCCTAGCCAGGACTCTCCCACCAGCGGGGCACCGCCCCAGCCGGAACAAGCTCAAAGCTCCCGACTGATCTCCCGGAATATGTGGTAGTGTAGTGCATGTTAGCGTAAGTGTGTGTAAGGGGAGAGGATAGGACAAGGAAGGGGAACAACAGATCGCGCGCTGTCCGTGGCCCGTTTGGTAGGGTACTGCTCAGGCATTCGCCTGGTGTTGATCGGAGAAACCATGGAAAACTACCGATCAGAGCAGTCGGCCACCAGAATTCTCCGCCAGACAGCGACTGAATTCGACCTAGCTGAAAAGCTAGTGTCAAAAATCCTGCCGCCGTCAGGACTCGAACCTAGGACCACCCGGTCAGAGGCGCTGCAGTGACATCACTAAGCTACCTCGCCCGGTCAATTCTTTTAAAGATAGCTCCCTTCCCTGACATTTCGCCGCCTGAATATATTAGAGGGAACTCATTTAACCGAATCTGATATTACAATCCTCCTCACGCGCGTCACATTACCCTTGAGTATTGTTTGACTACGCTCCGGAAGAAGTACAATGTTTAATCCATGATGAAAGCCACGTGGTTATACCCTTTCTGACATCTTGGTTAAACACTTCCTGAGCCGAGAGCTGAACACTCGCTGCGATCGATATTCCACCTCGATTTCATTCACGGCCCCCCGTACTCGCACGTGAGCCCCAACAACTTACACTCTGCGCAGAGGAATGCAGCCTTGGGCTGTTGTCGTGGTCCAGCGATATACTGGAGCATGCGTTGACGTAACCGCGAAGGCAGGCAGGTTTCACTGGCGGTGGCACGATTTCAATACACGGCGCCGTGTGTTGTGGCCATGGAACGCAGCTGCGTGGAATTTTAGTTCAGTACGGACACGTTACAAATAACATTTGGTATATTAATACAGATTGTGATTAGGCAGAAAATATCTAAAGATATTGTAATATTTCTTGTGAGTAACCACTTTTATATTCCGAAAGATAATTATTCTGTGATCCAATTAATATCACGTATGACTGATTTTGCAGTGCTTTGTGCTGTATCATTTTTATTTGACGCATTTGCTATAATCTGATCCGTAAGAGCAGTTAAATGGCATGAACAAAATGTTCGTATCACTATTAGGTCCTAGTTGCAATACAATTACAACCTCAATGACTTTCGAGGGTCTCTGAATTGTGTTTCTAGGCAAAAATACATCCTGAATATATTAAATAAGTTATTATTTTAATAATGAACGATTGAGAATTTATTGAACTGACGTCATTCATTTACTGCGTGTGAAACGGTTACAGGTGCTGCAGTCTGGCCTTGCGTGTCACCTACAAAGACCTTCTCTTGGAACTACATCACATAGAGTACACGAGACATTCAGTGAAAATAAAATTCTTATTAAGGAAAGACCACTCTTCTCATACCACTCATAACTGTGATTGTGTCGGTCCTCCCTCTTGTCAGTCTCTCGTGCATTCCACAAATCGGTCCTCGAATTGCGATATTTCACCAAATACTTCAATATAATTCGTGGGATATTAGTTCCTTATCATATTCTCTATGATTTTTGAGCTATTGAAAACTTCATTTCATTTGCTACACGACTCGTTTGGAAGAAAAAGTACTTTCAAAGGACGAAGATGTGTTAAGAGAAATCTTCAAATAATAATAAGCAAATACATTTTAGGGATTTCTGTTTAAATAAAAAAAACTATTAATACTTTAAAAATACACTACCGAATCATGCCAATTAATTCAAATAAAATGCTCCTAAATTACTAACTAGTCAGCACAAATTTTTGCTCTATCAATTTAGAGCGGTGTTGAAACATGGTATATTTTAGCTAAATCTTGAGTTTTCTTGTTTCATTATCTACGTGTGTCCCTGCGACCCGACGAAATTAAATTACAAGTAGCACATTCCTTCGGAAATTTCATTTTTAGCACCGGGAAAACGAGTAGCTAATAATTTCATTTCCAAGCGCTAGACGATCTCGTGAACACCTGTATATCCTGTATAGTAAAATCTAGTAACAATTAAGCTTGTCTACGCACGCTATGCAACTCGTAACTCCGAGGTCAAACGCTAATTCACCGACCATCATTCGCGTAAATTACCCAGTTCTGTCGTGATGGAGAACCAGTTTGTGAGTGTGTCTGATGTGACACAGCAGTTTGGAACGCCTGTCCGCTTGGTTTTGAGAAGCGAAGGGCACAGTCCGCTGCCCTCTCGTGTTGGAATCTCCGTTACCATATTTGCATCGACGATAATCCATCAGTGATGACATTTCTGGAAGAGAATAACTTCTGACGGTTTCGCTATTGGCCTTGGTCAATTCCATAGAGAGAGCACAAAATACTCCCAGGCGGTGTTGAAGGCTGGGATTTTTTAATATGAATTTTCTCTAAAAGTAGTATGTTAAATTGATTTTTAGTCTTAAAAATTCGGTGTCGGATTCTTAGGCTTAAAATGCGGATTCGGCGGTATAACGGTCAGCGTACCGGACTGTTGTACCCGAGTTTGCGGTTTCAAACCCGATCAAAGCCTTAGGTTTTTTAAGGGCGAAAAAATCCTTCGTACCCCTTCCTTCGGAGGGGAAGTAGAGCAGGCTGTCCCATGTAGTAGATTTACTGCATGTAAAAGATCTTCAAGCCTAAAAGAAGCCTCTGAGCAAAATTGAGATCCGCCTGTTTCATCGCCCAATATAATACCTCCTTTCTCCGCTAGGTGATGAAAGGAGCGTAGCAAAATTTGCATGGTTAGACGGAAGAGCGGGTCTGATGGCCCGAGTCTCGCCATGTAAAATAACTGACTAAAATTTTTCACATACAAAAACGTTTCATTAAAATGTTTACAATTATAATGATGAATTTGTAAACCAATCTCCGAATCAAACGTAAAGCCATTTAAGGCAATGAGGGGGGATTAAGATTCATATTGATTTCAAAAGAGTGAATATTGTGTTGTAGCACGAAAAAAAGGTTAAACTCTAGAATTTCATTGTTACTTTCTCACTTACTACATACGTAGTACAGAAAAAGTTATGAAATGCTGCAGCGAACTTCGACGATATTTTGCCAGTTCCGGATACCAAGGAAGTGGATAATTCTACTTCCTATATGTAGTGCATTACTTCCTCAAACACTTTTAGTAAGACCTTGATAGAGACAAATCGATTGGCGACATATCATCTCAAAAAATAAACAAAACAATACAGCTATATGGCGTTTATGACATCGTATAGGGTTTGTTTGGCAGCAACCCTACCAAAAATTTAAAGAAAAAATTTAGAGCCATTTTTGAGAAAATGTTATTTTTGTAATTTCTTAAAATTGCAAATATTTCACACATTATTGCACGAAAATTACTAAACTTTTAAAAAAATGTACATGACATTTATGAAAGAACTATTTATGGACAACAAATAAAATTTGAAGGAAAAATCTATCTTCAATGTTGTAGTTGTAGGAAGCCGCCGAAAAAAATTCAATTTTTTGTAACCTATGCCACCTTTTTAAGCATTTTACTCTATTCTTATAAAAAATTAAAAGAAAAAATTTGAAGTCGCTTTTTAGAAAACTTTGTCCGGGGGTTTCATATAATGTACCCCCAAATTTAAAGAAGGTTTTTCAAAATTTGAAAGCTACAACTAGAGCCAGATGTACACGGGTTTCTTCAATTTAGAAAAGATCGTACGTGTGGTTTAGGCGCTTGTAGTATTCACAGACAGACGGACGGACGGACGGACGGACGGACGGACGGACGGACGAGGGACGGACGGACAGACGAAGGACAGACGGACGAAGGACGGACGGACGGACGAAGGATGGACGGACGAAGGACAGACGGACGAAGGACGGACGGACAGACGAAGGACGGACGGTCGAAGGACGGACGAAGGACGGACGGAGGGACAAACGGACGGAAGGACGAACGGACGGATGAACGGATGGACGGACGAACGGACGGACGGACGGACGGACGGACGAACGGACGGACGAACGGACGCACGGACGATGGACGGACGATGGACGGACGATGGACGGACGAAAGATGGATGGACGGACGGACGTATGGACGGAGGGCGAACAGATGTTTTGTTTTCAAATGGTTTTTCGGTATCATGAGGCCACAAAACAGGGATTCTGGCTACACCACGAGTTAGAGGGTTTTTTTCTTAATTTAGTAACTGGATTTATCCACTTTTTCGTTGTCAGGGCCCAACAATGAACTTTTTGTGAAGAAAATCTGCCGTTTTTTCGCGCAGCATTACACTCTCTCTAGTACGTATATTACTCCATATATACGTACGTATACGAGAAAGAAAATTGAGAAGAGAGAGAACAATTTGAAGGGAATCTAATTGATTTTAGAAATGAATTGTTATATCACCATTTCCTTAAGTTCAAAAAGTAAAGTGTGAACATTGTAGCATTTAATGTTGAAGAATGTTTTATACATAACCATATAAATCATTAATAAAATTGAAAACGCAAATCTAGTAATTCACAGTTCACAAAATATTTATAACTGTATTTTTTGATGATTTTTTTAAATCGATACAAAAATTAAATTTAGTTTTCTATATTCCAACATCACTAACCCAAGTGTTTGGAGATTTCATTCCCACAGGACACACCAACGTGTGCAATATACAGGCATTGTCCACAAAAAAGAACTGCAGACTCATCCTGATAATTGCTCTCGTAATTATTATGATGGTAATTATTTTACTCCAGCTGATACCATTTCGCCACAGGTGCTCAATCATCAAAATGTCCAGAGAGCATGACTATTAACATCATGGAAACTGAATTACTTCGCAGAGACGACTAGCTAATTTGGTAAGTGGTTTTATTGTATAACATTTTATAATAGATGTGTTAGATGTATTATTATATTAGATTATATTAGAGTGAATATTACGTCACATACATTTTTCAAAAGTGACAAAATATTCATGTAAATTTGACATTGTCAAGTCAAAATCAAGAAAAATAATTTATTCTGCACATACTAATAATTACTCACCAAATTAACATTTAAAGCAGTTAATTTCCTTCAATCTCGCAAGTTTTCCATATATTCAGGTAAATAGCAGGAATGTTATTGAATTCTGCCTCTCGAATGGGATTTGTTTTCTGAGTGTCCTCTTATTTGCCTAAAATATGACAGCTTTATTCATCAGCATCTCTACTATATACACGCCACCAACTCTGGACTCGTCGTGGCTTCATGCCGCAGTCAACTTGCCAGTCTTTCAGTCTTCATTCGTCTTCCTGGAAATACTCTATACGAATCTAACGAAATCTAAAACAATCTAATAAAATATTCGATAAAAGTGTGCAAGACGAACAAAATATTGCTTTTATCGTTGTTATATAGCAATTCTTCTGTTCATTATGCTTTTCTTATTTATTTGGAGATTTGTTAGGCACAATCCATTCAGCTAAACCTATTGTTTTTATTTTCTCGTATACATAACGTGTATCCGGAGTAGACGTAAAATCGAGAAAGTTATGTAATGCTGTGGAAAATCGATTTCAACGAAAATTCACGTTTTGGGGTCTCCTGATTACGAAAAAGTGTTGTTTACTGTTTGTTTTAATTTTCGTTTTTTCAAAACGTCCGTCTCTGTGTCTAACTATGATCTCTCCTAGTGCCTAAACAGCGGGTAGGATTTATTCAAAATTGAAGAAACCCCTGTCTATCTTATTCTAGTTGAAGATTTGAAATTTTGAAAAACATTCTTTAAAATTATGGGGTACTTAACATCAATGCCTCCGACAGTTTCAAACTTTTCTCAAAAATTGCTCCAAATTTTTGCTTTAAATTTCTTGTAAGATTAGAGTAAAATCCACTTGTGAAGGTGGAATAGGTCCGATTTCGAATATATAATTCGAATAATTTTCGAAAATAGCAAAAGTTTGAATTTTTTCGGCGTCTTCCTACAAGTATTAAATTGAAAACAGGGATTTTTTTGTTCGTTCTTCATTAAGGTCATGTGATCTTTTGCAGGTTTTAGTAGTTCTTGTTCAATAGTGCGTGTAATACTTGCAATTTTAAAAAATTACAAAAAGAAGAGTTTCTCAAAACGGCTCCAAATTTGTTCTTTAAATTTTTGGTAGAGATAGTGCCAATTGTACCCTATACGATGTCATAAACGCCATATCGCTCTATTCTTTTCTTTTTTCAAAAATTACAAAAATATAATTTTCTTGGTTTGTCTCTCACGTCGGTAATATTTACATTAGAGGCCATTTCTTCACATTGTTATACTTACAAGTGAATGTGCTTTAAAAATTGTCGTATAAACTTTCTCGAAAATTCTACATTTTTCTGTTAAAATGAGCTCAAATGTTCGCTTTTTCAGAAACGCTCAAAAGCCTTTATTCCAAAATTGGCTTCATATTTTTTCTTCACACCTTTCAAACAGATAGTGGCAATGGCACAGTTTAAAATCACGTAAAGTTCATTTTGGTGTATTCTTTTATTTTTTTCAAAATTTATACAAAATCAATTTTTTTAATCATATCTCGCACCGTTTATATGCACATTTCCATCGATTTGTATACATTATTGCATTGTGGTGGAAGTGTTTTACATAATTTTAAATGATGTTTTCAAAAACTCGATAGATTCCTGTGAAAAAGCTTCGAATTTCACATTTACAGTAGTTAATCACCATATTCTTAAAAACGTCTTCAAATTTTTGAATGAAAATTTCTATTTAGGACGAGGTCTAAATAACTATTTGTCCATTAATACAAAAGTGTTTTGTATTTTGACAAACTAGAAATTTTGTAATACATCAGAATTTAATTGTTCAATCGTCCGTATTAATAAACTAAGTCCAGTTGTATTAACGTGAGGTATGGATTACCTCAGTAACGATATTAACTAATTTCACTCACCTTACCATACCTTCTTCTTTTACTGCCATACACTGATTAGTTCGCTAGTCTCCAGAAGCCCCTAGCGCCTTCTTGAGACTTATCTTGGGCAAGTATATATTCCTAGGGCTGTATCTTATTGCTTTCACTAGGGACACTACTGCGCCCACTTTGACGTTTGATTTGAATGCCAGATAGCGCAGGCTAAGATACCTTACAATATCTTATCCAGTAATTCAAATCGAAATTCCGGTGCTAAATTGCTAGACGATTTAATTTTGCCAGGATCGGTCAAGTGGCTTTTTTCCTGGGATCTATTTTCAATGCCGACAAGCGTCCTCATGCATGTCGTCGATTTTTGGCCCCTCAAAAATATCCCGACTTTCACCGGATTTGAACCCGGTAGAGTAGTAACCCAAATAATCACTCAAAAACCGCAGATAATACTACAAAATGGAAATGGACACTTTTTAGGAATTTTTCTTTCGTAATTTAGATGTTAAATGAGGCATTTATGACCCGAACCCGTATAAAAATCAAAATTTTTCAACAAAAATAAAAAATACTTTAAAAACTGAAAAAATTACAACACATGTGAAACTGGACATAAGTAGCATATCTAAAAGGAGAAGTTCATGTGAATAATATTCAATGTTGCAAAATATTATTTTTCCTTAGGATCAAAAAAGACCCCAAACAGAGTCAAAGAGTTAAGTAGTGGATGAATATTTCTGAGACGTTCCCTAGAGGTACATATGAAAGTCAAAAATTTACCAGAAGAGCCGAGCGCTTATAGGGCGCCAAAATGGAAATACTTAGCAATTTCTTCCCTTGTCAAGGCCAGGACAATGGATGGGACAATGCTCGGGCATTATAAACAAACCGTTCTAAAATAATCTTAAAACAAGAAATCACTACCGAAAACAGGCAGTGGACATAAAATATATGAAGGATTATCTAACAGAAGCCCTGATACCTCTACTTAAATGGAACGACTAGGTACGGCTTAAATATAACGTCTAGATGCACAGCACAGAGGAATACTCGTATGCAATCATGTACGTAACTTATTCGTTAATAAGACAATGATTTTATTATATTATTTCCTAATGTTCTCAGATAATGGAGGCCCTTTGCGCAATTTTGCAAGCGATGCATATAAATTATACGAAAACTCCGGGATGTTTAAGTGCAATAAGTTTACTGCTCTGGAACCTATGCGGTAATTACTTTAATTACAGCGTGTAACCTGCAAGCACGCATGACAAGAAAATAACTCCTTAGAGCAATAAAGATAACCAGAAAATTATGTTTTACTACCCTGGTCGTTTCATGTCTTTAAGGTGTCCTCGTATAAAGCAAAGATATAATTGGTCATATATTTTATAAACAATTTTTTATAATATGTGTCTATTTTCGTACCTAGCTATTAAATTAGGACTGAAAATTCATCCTTAGCCAGAAATATGATTTTCAGGATACAGGTGATTACAGGAATTTTCTATAATATTCACAATTATTGAACTACACAATTTAACCATTAAAATGATGGTCTAGCATCTCATTAAACACCACACGAGAGTTTACAAATATTTTTCTAATATAATACATCAAAACACAGTAATAATATATAACGAAGTGATGTGCACTTGCCATAACTTGCTACTTATAATTGAATTTTATGGTATTCATGCTCACTGATTACGCAGTATAAGTTATTGTAATGCTGAGGGGATAATGGCGATTTTACAAACAGGAAAACACGTATTAAGACTTTGATACAGTAAAAGTGGATAACTCTTGTTCTAATAAGAAGTAAATTACTTCTTCTACCATGTTGTGTAGTCAGAATTCACGTTTTGTGGGTTCTTGATACTGAGAAAGTGGTTTACGTCCTGTCCGTCTGTTCGTTTGTCCGTTTTTCCGTCTGTCTGTGAGCTAGTGGCGCTAAACCATAAATAGGATTTTCACCAAAACTGAAATTCCACAATCAATTATTCTAATGTCGTGGGCACTTGAATCTTAAATAAATATTTTGATTTTAGGGGATACTTTAGATGAAGCCATAACAACTTTTTGAAAATTTTCTCAAAAATGGTACATTTGTTTATTAAACTTTGTTGTCTAATGGCGTAAAAGACGTTTAAAAGAATGGGACATGTTCATTTTCCTTTAAGTTGCTGATTTTTCGAAAATTGCAAACGTTCCTATTTTTTCGGAGTCTTCTTACAATTACAATATAGACGACAATTTTTTTCTTAATAAAACCTGTTCATCAAAGTCGGATCACTAAATAAGGTTAGGTACCATGTTATAAAATCCTCAATAGGATGTTTTCACATAATTTTGCATGGAATATAGGCAAATTTAAATTTCAAATTTTCTCAAAAACTGGCCCATTATTTTTCTTTTTTCTCGAATTGAGTAAAGTACCTTTTGGCACAGAGTCCAGTTTTTGTGAACTCTATTTAGGAAAATTCCCAAAAAACATTTTAAAAATGCAATTTTGATGCAAGTTTTTAATTAATGAAATCAGTTCCTTAAAATTATATCAACTATGGTCTTGTACATTTGTTAAAAACTAATTTAATAATATTATTTTTATAAGTCTTTTTATAAGTCGTATATTATGTTTATAAGTTGTTTTTATAAATTGCAAAACCGAATTTCTCGCGCTTCATTTGCAAGATGATTTACTTCACGAGAATCCGATCCAGTTGTCATACGACAATGACAACTCCACGACAGAGCAGTTTGAAATTTTGAGAATTCCTTCTCATTGTGTGATGGTTTTGGATGTATGACATGACTATTGGCGCCAGCACGCGGACTGCTGGTTTAACAAATGAACAGTCTGGCGCAATGGCACACAGAAAGTTGCTATAATACATTCACAAAACATGGATTCTGGTAACATTACATATTTCAGAAAATAATTCACTATAATTACAAACAAGAAAATCCACCTTTTCCGTAGAACTTACAAAGAATTTTTTTGTAAAAAATTTGGCATTTTCCCCTCCAGCATAACACAACTCTCTCTAAATACGAAGCAAGTACGAGAAAGCAACAAACTGATCGACAAAGTAAAGATATTAATTTACGTCTAGTTTAAAACGTAATATTAGAGGACCGCAATCATAAAGCAACCTAAGATTCCTTTACCTTATTGCTAAGTAGCCGAAGACTGCTGACATCAGCAACAGTTCTTTGCGTAACGAAAGGTTGAGGGTTCGAATCCCGCAACTGTGGCTTGGAAAGCAATGAAAAATTACCATATACCTGTGTAGCATCATATCATTCATTAACTGTTGGCTGCTTTTGTTGCATAAATTCTTATACCAGAAGAAAGGTTGAGAACTAAAATCGAAGTTCGTTTTTGTATTTCACTTCGTTTCCGTTAGGGAAGTAGTTGAACGCAGCACTTGCGTCAGCAGTACCTGTGTAGGAGTACATATACCTGTGTAGCATCATATTATTCATTAACTGTTGGCTGTTTTTGTTGCATAAAGTCTTATACCAGAAGAGGAGTACATATACAGGAGTACATATACCTGTGTAGTATCATATCAATCATTAACTGTTGGCTGCTTTTGTTGCATAAAGTCTTATAGCAGAAGAAAGGTTGAAAACTAAAATCGAAGTTCGTTTTTGTATTTCACTTCGTTTCCGTTGGAGAAGTAGTTGAATGCAGCACTTGCATCAGCAGGAGTACCTGTGTAGGAGTACGTATACCTGTGTAGCATCATATCATTAACAGTTGGCTGCTTTTGTTGCATGAAGTCTTATACCAGAAGAAAGGTTGAAAACTACAATCGAAGTTCGTTTTTGTATTTCACTTCGTTTCCGTTGGAGAAGTAGTTGAACGCAGCACTTGCGTCGGCAGGAGTACCTGTGTAGGAGTACGTATACCTGTGTAGCATCATATCATTAACAGTTGGCTGCTTTTGTTGCATGAAGTCTTATACCAGAAGAAAGGTTGAAAACTACAATCGAAGTTCGTTTTTGTATTTCACTTCGTTTCCGTTGGAGAAGTAGTTGAACGCAGCACTTGCGTCGGCAGGAGTACCTGTGTAGGAGTACATATACTTGTGTAGCATCATATCATTAACTGTTGGCTGCATTTGTTGCATGAAGTCTTATACCAGACGAAAGGTTGAAAACTACAATCGAAGTTCGTTTTTGTATTTCACTTCGTTTCCGTTGGAAAAGTAGTTGAACGCAGCACTTGCGTCGGCAGGGGGCGTGCGATTGGCGAGGCCATTTAGTGGCAGCGCAGCATCTGGTGCGCGGCGCTGCTTGTCTCCTGGCAACGGCGGACGCTGGCGGGCGGCGCAGCTGTGTAGCGACCACCATTGCGAGAGCACCCCCTCCCCGACCGGACGGTTGCACTAAATACGCGCAGATCACAGCGGTGATTGCGCTAAAGTCGGCAAACGTTGTGACGATGGAAATAGTCTCTGCTGTCGCTACAGAAGTCAGCGTTCGAACCCCAATAGTGGCGGTTTATCTCTAACTATAGCTCGCGTGAAGCGGGAAAGCGTCCGTATGTATTTGCGCATATGGGATCACGTGGTTTCCTCCCCCGAATCGGATTGATTGATTGAGGTTGATTGATTAATGATCGTCAATGCGTATCAACTGTTAAGACCATTCGTCCCGTACGTTTTGTGCATTTTTTCATCGCAGTAGTTGTGGTTGCAGTGGTGGTGGTGATGATGGTAGTGCTGGTTCCGTGATGATCTTGGTAGAGATTGCTAGGGTGGACGTGGTTTGTACAGAAGACGCCCGTTCACAGTCGAAGTGGGATACCGAAGAATGCAAATCACACATCTTATTTTATGGTGTTAGTAGTGTTAGAACGATGACGTAATTAAAGCAAAGTAGAAGTAATTAAGAAACAATTATAGCAGACACGCTTATCAGACAGAGCAGTTTTAGCTGCGAAATAGAAAACGATAACAATTACCGAAGTTCTTTCTTTCGCTTGCCTGATCTTTTTTTTTTCTCCAATATTAATGAGCAAAATTAAGTAGCAAATTCAGAGAATTGAGGGAAGACAGGAAAATTCGTCACAATGCAGAAGAAAAATAGTCGTGAGGAAAGAGTACAAAGAAGTAAAATAGAAAATTAGTAGAGGCGCGCAACAAATATCACAGTGATGAGAAAAAATTCTCAAATGTCACAAGCCTTTGAATTGTGTGAATTGCCTATCCTTTCTTCCCAGCGCGAAGACAGTTGGGCTTAGTGCTGGTAGAGAGCGCAACGGACGCAGAGTTGCGCTTCGTTAGGGGACGCTCTTAGACAGCGATGTCATTAACGAGAATTATTGGCACCCAAAATATTAATTCTGCAGAAGAAAGGATGCCTCAAGGAGGGAGAATCCACGGAAAGAATCCTAAATTCAATGGGATTTTTTTTTATTTTTATAAAGTTGGCAAACTATGTTCAATTCAAAATCAATGCGCAAACATACAAAATTTTCTGTAATTTATGAATAGATTTTTATTTTACTAGAGACTCAAATCGTTAATTTTACCAAAATAATGAAATAAGTGATACTGACCAATGGAACTTGATCAACATAAACCGGGAGCGGTAGCTCAGTGCATCAACTGATGTCACTGCAGCGCCTCTGACCGGGGGGTCCTAGGTTTGAGTCCCGACGGCGGCAGGATTTTCGACACTCGCTTTTCAGCTAGGTCCAATTCAGTCGCTGTCTGGAGGAGAATTCTAGCGGCCGGCTGCTCTGATCGGTAGTTATCCGTGGTTTCTCCGATCAACACCAGGCGGATGCCGGAGCAGTACCCTACCAAACGGGCCACGGACCGCGCGCGATCTGTCCTTCCTCTTCCTTGTCCTATCCTCTCTCCTTACACACACACTTACACTAACATGCACTACACTACCACATATCCCGGGAGACCGGTCGGGAGCTTAGAGCTTGTCCCGGCTGGGGCGGTGCCCCGCTGGTGGGAGAGTCCTGGTTAGGGGGAAACCCCACTAGCCGACGGTACGTCGGCGCCGGATCTCACCATCCAGCGGGGGAAGATCACCGCCATCTCCCGAGAAAAAACACGCACTACACAAACGGGACTAATGACCAGAGCAGTTGACGCGCCCGGAAACACGAAAAAATCAAATCAAACCAAATTTGATCAACATAAAAATAACATTAAGAGATAAATCTCAATTAATGGAATTCGATGAAAGAAACATCTGACGTAACTTCACTTAGATAATAGCATTTTACTTGACGTCCGTGATACCCGATGATTGATAATTTTGGTTTTAAACAAGCTTAGAACGTGTCTGGGCATCACGCAAACCAACCCTGCAGAAATGCAGACAAGGGAAAAAATAATTTTACATCAATTGAATTCAATTTTTCCCTCGATAAAAATAGGAGTATATTTGAATTTTTATGATGTTAAATACTCTTGTAGACATTTCCAACTTTATATTTGAACTTCACTGAAAAGTTTGTCGTGGATATTTTTTACAGCAAATATATTAGTATTTAACTTCAATATTGCATATCGTGATGAAATCACCCCCGAACAGAGACTCCAGGAGAGTCAAAATAGTCTAATACTAGTTGAATGTGGAGTCGCTGACACTGTAAACTGTTTTAAAAGTTTTTTCATGATGACGAATGATGATGATGATGAAAATTTCTAAATGTCCTGCATAGCTTCAAAACGTTCTTACAGCCTCTGGCATTAGACATACCAATGAATTGTAGTAGCTGATGTTCGTAGTAACTTCCGTTAAGAAATTCCCAACGCCAAATGACTTTGAATGTTACCTCCATACGGGATATGAACTATTAATATTGCAATTTTAAAATTCTAATCGCCAGAAAACATGCAGGTATGAATGATACAAATAGTTAGAATTTAGTACCCTTTGTTTGCTAATATGTACAAAAATTCACATAACAGATCACCTGTAATCTGTTCTTGTCACTGGTTTAGTAGGACACGTCAAATAAAATAACGAAACATTTCGGCTTGGTTGTCTAAACTTTGCACTATCCGTCAGCAAACTTTATATTCAAAAACCCTAAACTTAAATAAAATGGACGCTTAAAGAAGTTACTAACAGTATTTGAGCAAAACAATTAAATCATCACCAATTTAATATATTTTTAGATGATGTCGCACAATGAGGTTCGCTGGCTCAGTCGTGCGAAAGTGCTGGAGGGTTGTTTGCAACTCCTAGAAGAGATACCATTTATTAATATTGGTAATAAAGGGATACAATGTTCCCGAACTAGCCGATATCACTAGGGCTGAAGAGCCGCAGCCCTTGCCTGAAGGGTCGCGGGTTCGAATCCCGCCCGGAGCATGGATGTTTGTGCGTATTCGTATACGGATACACGTCGTACCGTTGTCGTACCGTTATCTCCAATATTACTTACAGTACTCGCTACATGATCTTCGTAGTTGAAAAATAACATTAAATAAGCAAAAAATCCCCGAACTAAATGATCACAAATGGATTTGTGATCATACATTTTTAGCTAATGTTACGAACTTCGAACATAGCGATTTGAAAGTGTCACTTCAGGGAAAAGAGATGTTATTTGTTCACTAGTCTGACCAAATAAAAGCATTCAAAATTACACTCTCGCTCTGGGAAAGGCAACTTCAGGCTTAAGATCTCTGCCACTTCCCGAGGCTCTCGGCATTAAGAATTAGACAGCTGCTTAATTAGGAGAGAGTGAATAAATTTTAAATACGCTGCTTTCTGAATATGAAATAAGATTTAAAGAAGTACACCCGCGCCTTAAAGTCTTACTTTTTTGATGAATGTGAAGTCCATAAAACCAAACCTTCAAATGGAAGTTATTAAGCGAAGTAATTATAATGCGACAGTAAATTAAAAGGCAAATGTTTAGCCAGATCGAGTTTATGTAAGGTGTTGAAACATTTTCTCCAAAAACCATCCAAAAATTTATCAGCGATATATTCGGGATATAATATTTTTGGGGTCAATGTACATTTGTAAACAGTTAGTTTTTCACGTGAAATGGTGTAAGACACGATTGAGACGATCCATCTCAAATAAAAATATGAAATTATTTTGAGGCAGAGTTGTGCTCAATTAATTGTACCAAACATGAGACTACTTGTGTAAGGAAAAGCAAAAAGACCCAGTAAAGATTAAATTAAGGTACTTACATGATTTTAATTATATTCGTTTATTCTTTCAATTTTTACTTCATACAATTTGATTTTGTGATTAGCTTTCTACCTTTATTATTTACCAGAATATATATTAATTTACACTATTTAAATTTTGTATTGTTATTCTAACTAATTTTGTATTCACTTGCATTATGAAGCCATAATACCGAACATGTTCGATCAACATTTTCAAATGTTTCCTCAACGATTCAATATGAAGAACGGAAATTCGTACATTTATCACAAGCAGGACAATACAAATCATTGCAATTCTTTTTCTCTGAACGACAAAGTTGGCTCCAAGAGAGCACACATTCGGATAACCGTGTGCCGATGAGGTTTCGCGTTGCGAAATGTGCTCTTTATCGTAGGCGGCCAGTCCTGTTTGGGGCGGCCCGGAATTTTAGTGCTGTTTGGTGCTGCTCCGTAGGGCAGAACTCGAAGGGTCATCCTTCAAGATAACCGGCTGAGAACCTCTTACAAGTGTGAACAAATGTACTCATCCATAACCAAGCTGTGTTCCGACGCAAACACACTCAATCAGATTCTATGCGTGCTACGGTCGGTGCTATACCAGTCACGTAATAACGTACGTTTTCTTGGTTGGTTGGTTGGTAACTGATTCCGGTCACGCGAACAGCTTTGGTCATTAGTCCCGTAAGTGTATTGCATGTTTTTTCCTCAGGAGATGGCGTTGAGCTTCCCCTACCGGATGGCGAGATCCGGCGCCGACCTACCGTCGGCTAGCGGAGTTTCCTTCCAACCAGGACTCTCCCACCAGCGAGGCACCGCCCCAGCCGGGACAAGCTCTAAGCTCCCGACCGGTCTCCCGGAATATGTGGTAGTGTAGTGCATGTCAGTGTGTGTGTGTGCAAGGGGAGAGGATATGACAAGGAAGAGGAAGGACAGATCACGCACGGTCCTGGCCCGTTTGTTAGGATACTGCTCCGCCATTCGTCTGGTGTTGATCGGAGAAACCACGAAAAACTAGCGATCAGAGCAGCCTACCGCTAGAATTCTCCTTCAGACAGCAACTGAATTCGACTGCAACAGCTGACAAGCTAGTGTCGAAAATCCTGCCTCCGCCAGGACTCGAACTCGTACGTTATGATTAGAGCTGTGATTCATATGCATTTGCATATTTTTTCTGTTAACTAAAACATACCTGTTCAAAAACTTGTATACGTTTTGAGGTATTTAGAATCACTTTAAACTATTTTTATTTCGCATATATCGCCATAATAGTATACTTTTGCATATTTGGGCCATATTTGCATATTTTTGTTGCATATTCACCCCTTATTCGCGAAAAGAGAATTTTCACACCACATTGCGAGGTATTTCAATGAATCAATGAGTGTTTTTTGGCAGAGTGGAGTTCAGCATGAAAAGGTTCTACTATTTCTGTCGGATGGTGCTCCTTATATGTTAAAAGCAGTGGCTGCGATAAAGGTTGTTTGTCCTGAACTTCTTCATCTACCTTGCCTTGCTCACGCTTTTCATCCTGTTGCAGAAACTGAGATTTCAATTTACATATATTTATCAATTGACATCAACTGTCAAGAAAGTATTCTTGAAGGCTCCAAGCCGTGTGGATATTTTAAGACAAATTACCCTAATCTACATCTACCTCCCTAACGAGTCGTCACAAGGGAGGTACTTGGCTGAAGCAGCTGAATATTATTCCAACTATTTTGATCAAATAAAAGATGTTCTGTCTAAGTTACCTGCTGACTGTTGATGTGGAGTGGTCATTCAGCGAGTTTAAAGCGATTTTGAGGCCAAATTACCGTTCTTTTGAGTTACAAAACTTAAAAAAGGTGGTTTTTTGCTCTTACAACAATTTTGCAAGAGATCAATAGACTTTGTTGAAGGTATGTCTCATCCTTTTCAATTTACTAACGTTTCTCTTTAACCAAATATTGTTGGCTCAGAAATGAAAAGTATTAAGCCAATATTTTCAACTTTTAAGTTATTTGATTATTGTGTTCTAGGTTTTATTATAATTCACCGCTCAGACCGGGCACTCAATTTGTATATAGAAGAACAGTTTATAATTGTTTTGTTTTCTCTTTTATTTCTTAGATCGTAAGTTTCGTTTCATTTCAAGAGGCATTTTTACTTTGTTTTTAACTTTTACTTTTAAATTTTAACTTAACATTATTCAATTGCTTCTTATTTAATATTCGTCCGAATTCTGTCATTTCCTCTTACGAGATGGTCCTCTTGCCTTCGTTTCCTTCAGTAGCCCTCTGGCTACATCGTCGAGCTACCGACGGCCTATACGTATGTGTACTGTGTGTGCATATAGCCAGCAGTTGAGTCCACGCTGTTGGCTCGTCATCGTGCGTGGCGCCGTGTGAGAGGTGGGTGCCAGGTGAGTATCGCGTCTGCACGCGCTCACACGTCACGGACGCGCATACGCGTACACTCACCAAAACCGGTGACGTCTATGGACTGTGAATAATACTGTGCGACCAACAAATTAAAACTGACCGCGGTAAACTGATTCACATGGCGCCGTATTTATTTGTATACAACTGCACTGGATCTAAATTACATATTACATATAGGAATGCTGTTTTCACAGTAACATCCAGGCATATTTTACACACTAACGGTAATAGCATTGATCATGGAAGAAAACTTTGTACACACAAAATGTAGGCCATTTTATTCTCTTGTATTTATTATCCGGTTAATGTTTATGGAAAATTGATACTTTTTAAGTTATATTGAGATCAAGTAGGATAATTTCCTTTTTTCATGTGTTTCGCTTATATCACCTAATTTCGCGGTGCTCTCACGGCTAAACCGTTAATTTAAAAAAATCTTAATGACAATTAATGTAAGTCATTTTCTCTTCTTTTATTTCATAAAGGATATTAATTAGGGGAAAATTTGGCGTTATTTCGAAAAATCTCAAAGAGGCGTAAG
Organism: Teleogryllus occipitalis; assembly: GCA_011170035.1. Lineage (NCBI taxonomy): Eukaryota > Metazoa > Arthropoda > Insecta > Orthoptera > Gryllidae > Teleogryllus > Teleogryllus occipitalis. Next base: position 47,593 of record BLKR01001162.1, on the reverse strand, counting down.
TTTTATTTTTTTTGTTTAAAAACGTGTTTTCGAGAAAAGTATTGGTTGGCAAACCTGATATTCGTGTTCAGCGATCCAAAAACATCTTGGATGCAAATATTACAACTACACCAAAACTTTACGAAATTTGCCCTTTTTGATCATTTGACTGGACTAATATTAATTTTTATAGATTTATGAAACAAGTAAAGACTTTTCTGCTCCAAACTACTTTCAACTTTATTCTGACTTATTTTGACTCGGCAAAACGATGTCAGATCGAGAAGAAACAGTATAAAAATGTTTGCTAAACCTACCAAATAGAAATTTGTTTAAAACTATCAATAGGTGCACATTTAATAGAATGAAACTTGTGGATTATGTTGTAATAAAGCAGAGATTTTCTCAACAATTTCAGCTTAATAGGAAAATCTTTGCTTGAGAGACGAAAAGCTTACTTCATTTGTCATATGAAACTACAGCTACCAAACACAAAATTCAACGTTTTGAAGGAATAAATTGAAATGAAATTTTTTAGACGGCCTTGATTTACAATTGTGTGTACATACTTGTAATGTACGTTCTGTGATTTGATATGACTTCGTGCAAGTTGAAATGGTTCGAGTTTTTCAGCATGTAGTGTTATCAGAAAGTGAAATATTTACTTGAGCTTCTTGAGAAGATTGCTAATGGCGTTTAAGGAACTACAATGTAATAAATGCAAGTATGCCACAAAAGGTCATCCCCTGAACGAGAAAATAGATGAATGGTTGAAATGGGACAAAAATGAAGAAACACGAGGTGAGATACAAGAATTAAAAGACTCTGAAGATAAAATGGAATTGCACAGGTTGCTTTTCTCCAGAGTAAAATTTGGCACAGCAGGTATACGTGTTAAAATGGGACCTGGTTACTCTCAAATAAATGATCTCGTGGTTATTCAAACCACTCAAGGATTGTCTAAATATCTAGAAATGATATTTCCTGAAGCCCGCAGGAAAGCTGGTATTGTTATCGGTTATGATAATAGGCATAACAGTAAAAAATTTGCAGAACTGACAGCAACAATATTTGTAAATCAAAGTATGCCTGTATATATGTTTTCAAAAGTATGTCCTGCACCATTCATTTCATTTACAATTCGTCAATTGCAGTGTGTTGCAGGTGTGATGATAACTGCTTCCCATAATCCTAGAGAATACAATGGTTATAAAATGTTTTGGGACAACGGTGCACCGGCTCGCAGATCAGACGAGAAAAAGATTGAAAGAGTTATTTTAAGTAACTTGGCTCCCTGGGAAAAATCATGGGACACTTCAGTTCTGAATGGATCTCCACTATTACGGGATCCATTGCAGGAAATGCAAACTAGATATTGTAACACCATAATAAAACCAATGTTTCCGGATATAAATAAAAATTCCAATATCATTTTTACTTTTACACCCTTGCACGGGGTGGGATATGATTATATGTTGAAAGCATTTGAATCAGCTCAATTAAAGCCATTTGTTGTAGTGGAGGAACAACGAGATCCTGACCCAGATTTTTCAACCGTGAAATATCCTAACCCCGAAGAAGGAGAAGAAGTTCTGGATCTAGCGTATCAAACTGCAGACGGTTGTAACAGCACAATTGTACTTGCTACTGACCCAGACGCAGATAAGCTGGGAGTTTCAGAGAAGATGGAAAACGGTGAGTGGAAAGAATTCACAGGAAATGAAGTTGGAGCTTTGCTTGGATGGTGGATGCTATTTCGCCACAAGCAAAATAATCCCAACATTCCGCTGCAAGACGTTTACATGATAGCAAGTGCAGTTTCATCTCAAATTATAAAAAGCATGGCAAAATTTGAAGGATTTAATTTTCAAGAGACTTTAACAGGTTTCAAATGGCTAGCTAACACAGCATTGGATTTAGTTAAGGAAGGAAAAACAGTCCTTTTTGCATTTGAAGAATCTTGTGGCTACATGTGTGGAACCGATATACCAAACAAAGATGCTATAACAGCAGGAATTCACATAGCAGAATTAGCTACGTATCTTGAGAATGATAATATGACTCTTAGGAAGAAGCTCGACGATATATATTTGCAATACGGCCACCATATATACATCGGTTCTTATTTCATATGCTACGAACCAGACACAATGAAACGAATATTCAATAAAATTAGCAGTTGGAAGGGTCAACCGGATACTTATCCAGACAACATACTGGGCGGCAAGTATAACATCATTGGAGTTCGTGATCTGAAGGCTGGATACGACTCGAATGAACCTGATCTTAAACCAAAATTACCACCCACAATAAGTTATATGATAACTTTCAGGTTCGACAACGGCTTAGTTGCAACTTTACGTACTAGTGGAACCGAGCCTAAAATTAAATATTACGTTGAGCTCTGCAGTTCACCAGAAGAAAAAAATTGGGAGCGACTTCGAAGTGTTAAGAGAGAAATGTTGGACGCCATCATCAAAGAATTCTTGGAACCCAACAAAAATGGCCTACTTTCGAAATCTCATTAACAAATAGGATATTGGGAAAAAAATACTTTAAACATAAGGTTGCTAATCAGTATTTCATTTATGTTCCTTTTATTATAGATGAATTTCTTACATTATATGAATATTATTGTACAAATGTTTGAGTTCTTGATATTGTCTGTAAACACTCAACAAACAAGCCTTTTTTTATTTCCCCTCGTTCCTCGATCTCCCCACCAAGTAAGATGAGATCTGAATTTGTGTGTGTACTCGTATTAAATATTTCTTACTCAAAACTGTTACATTTATTCTTATATCAGGTGTAAGGATTTAATTCAAAATAGCTTTCACCCTACAAAAGGAGAGTGTTTTTACGAAAATCTTAAGGTATGAAATAAATCACGAATACAGTATTTCAGAATATCTGTCAGCATAAGTACAAAGAAAGTAAGGGTAACTTAAGTGGCAAACATTCTGACCCAAATAATATTACCATTATTTACCGTTATTTTCTTAATGTTTTAATAGCTAGTGTGTTATAATAGCAAAAGTTAAAAATTTGCAGATCTCCTATATCCCGTATATTTTACTTGCAGATGCTATTGATGTTTATGAACAGCTAGATATGCAAACGTGAGTGCTCAGAAATTACTTCAATTATTTTAAAGATTACATAAATTCCATATTTCGAACAATAGAGATGAAGGTTCACTTAGATTCATCGTAAATTTTTTTCTTGAAAGAATAATTACATAATTTTAGGTATCGTATCTTACAGATTCTTTGATATAAATAATTAGTGGAGACAAAGCTTAAATATTTGAGGATCTTTAACAATAAAAATGTTCTCGTACATAACCATTTGCAATACTGATGTCAGTCTCTGAATAGCGCGGGCTCCTGAATCAGGATTTATTCCAAAATTTGTAAACTTAGCCATATTCTTAACTCGTGATACTAAAACAGCAACTTTTTTCTCGCCCGTACTTTCACTCAAAATTACGCAAAAAGTACTGAAATTTTCGAAAAATTGTAGATCTTATTCCAAAATCTATCTTTAAGGAACAAATTTTATTTAGGAAAAAATCTTTATCATAATTGTAGATGTACGAAGACGTAGAAAAATATTTGAATCTTTGCCATTTTCGAAAAATCAAAGTTTTCAACGAAAGGAGACCAGCACCATTTTCTTAAACTTCCTTGACGCTATCCAACAACAAAATTTAATAAAAAACGATGGACTCTTTTTTTTGTAAAATTTTAAAAGGTCTCAGGAGAGTCTTAGAAAGTACATCCGAAAATTAAAATACAAAATTAAAAATCAAATGCAAGGAGCCGCGTCATTAGTCAGATCAATTGGGGAAAATCAATTTTAGAGAAAATCGGCTGAACGATTTAGCCGCTAGCGTTGTTCACAAATGGACGGACGGAAGTTTTGCCGTAAATCGATTTTTCGGTATCAAGGCCGTACAAAACACGGATTCTGGCTACACCACGAGTTAGAGGATTTTTTTCTAAATTTAGCAACTGGATTTATTCTCTTTTTTATACCAGGGCCCTGTAATAAGCGTTTTTCTACCGAAAATTCCCCGTTTTTTCGCTCAGCTTTACGTAACTTTCTTCCTACTCCGTAGCGAGAAAATAAAAATAATACTTTAAAAGAAACGTGTGACGAAATTTGTTACGTCGCGAGAGAAGGAAGATGATACATATTGTGTATTAAAATAGCAGCTGTTTAAGAACAGTCGAAAGTGGCGCGATGGAAATGTGACTAATCAAAAGGAGCAGATAAGTAAAATTGTTTGCATTTAAATAAGTATACAACATGATGAGAAGATGAAATTTAAATTTAAAAAATACAAATGACAGCCGGCTCAGTACCCGTTGGTCTATTATTTCGCACTCATGAATGTCTATGTTAACGAAACGCTGTCTTTAAAGTTCGCCAACAAGCTGAAATGAAAATTGGAGCTATTAAAGCATCCCATTCATCTTTCGCTACATAATTTAATTTTTATTGGAATTTTCATTTTCTTTGTATATTCTGACTCTGTAGCATCTCTTTAGTGGGTAGCAAAAGATTAACACAGTACTGGGTTCGATGTGGTGCTAGGACAGTTGGAACACCCGTTAGTATTCTTTGGTGCGACTCATGTGTCCCAATGGTATTCTTTGATGCGACTCGTGTGTCCCATTGGTATTCTTTGGTGGGACTCGTGTGTCCCATTGGTATTCTTTGGTGGGACTCGTGTGTCCCATTGGTATTCTTTCGTGGGACTCGTGTGTCCCATTGGTATTCTTTGGTGGGACTCGTGTGTCCCATTGGTATTCTTTGGTGGGACTCGTGTGTCCCATTGGTATTCTTTGGTGGGACTCGTGTCCCATTGGTATTCTTTGGTGTGACTCGTGTGTCCCATTGGTATTCTTTGGTGGGACTCGTGTGTCCCATTGGTATTCTTTGGTGGGACTCGTGTGTCCCATTGGTATTCTTTGGTGGGACTCGTGTGTCCCATTGGTATTCTTTGGCGGGACTCGTGTGTCCCATTGGTATTCTTTGGCGGGACTCGTGTGTCCCATTGGTATTCTTTGGCGGGACTCGTGTGTCCCATTGGTATTCTTTGGTGGGACTCGTGTGTCCCATTGGTATTATTTGGTGGGACTCGTGTGTCCCATTGGTATTCTTTGGTGGGACTCGTATGTCCCATTGGTATTCTTTGGTGGGACTCGTGTGTCCCATTGGTATTCTTTGGTGGGACTCGTGTGTCCCATTGGTATTATTTGGTGGGACTCGTGTGTCCCATTGGTATTCTTTGGTGGGACTCGTATGTCCCATTGGTATTCTTTGGTGGGACTCGTGTGTCCCATTGGTATTCTTTGGTGGGACTCGTGTGTCCCATTGAACATATACAAAATTTTGGTTATGTGCAAAGTTTTCTTTCAAGAATGATACTGCTGTTTAATGCATTTTCTATAAAATATTATACAATAATAACAAAGGTTAGACGTTCTCGACAAATTCTGGCCTACGTTATTGTTTTCAACATCTGGATCTGAATTTTCTGAATGATATGTTTACTACGTAATTACCATCAGCTACAGAACCATCACTGCTAAAATCGAGATCACATACACTCTCCTCCCCAGAATTTTCTAACAATTGAGACAGTTTTTATCGCCTAGATCTTTTCTGATCCGCTTTTTATTGTGGCTCTCAACTAATGAAAGAATAGAAAAAATATTGTCATGCCGCAGTTCTAGAGATGAATACTTTTCCTCCAGAGTATCTTTCTACTCGATAAAATAAGTAATATAATCCTAGAAACATAAACAGTAACAATATAATTGCTTAGATATCAAATGCAAACCACACACAGTTGTGTACCAAATAAGTCACACAATTTCCAGTAGAAAATTACTCAATTCATTCAACTTACTACATGCAAACGAACATAAAATGCAGCAAAACGTAGATCTCTTTAATCAGCAGCAACAGCAGGACATCGGTCCAGCGTTTTTGGACACTTGTTTGCTCAATCAGTTGCTAGTAGTAGCTAGATAACCCAGCGGGACGTATAGACACGTATATGCCCCTTTGGTAGTGAAAGTGTTAAGAGCTTTGCTTATAGCAACTTGAAGTTCGTAGAAATACTACTTATTAATAAATTATTGAAATTTTTAATTAAGTAATTCAAAATGCATTTCTTTTCGCCCATGCCCCTGCCCATGCCTGTGTTTCCACCCGTGTGCGACGCTGACAAGCGACGAGCGCTTTCCACAACGACGCTCTCTTGTCCCACGGCGCATTTCCTGCCCGGGCGGGAACCCGCGCGGCGCTTCTCGTCGCGTCACATGGCATCGCATCGCATCGTATCGCGTCGCGTAGCCGGCGCGGACACGAGCGCGAGGGCGCTTTCTGCTTTCGCGTGCGCGTCTCAATTGCACGGTGAAAATACGCGATCGCGCGGAAAGACGCGCACCGCACCCAGCCGCTGCGCGTGGCCACACACACTGGTCCGGAATGGATGGAAATATGCGCATAACAATAAAAAATGAAATAAATAAATAAATAAATAAATAAATAAATAAATAAATAAATAAATAAATAAATAAATAAATAAATAAATAAATAAATAAATAAATAAATAAATAAATAAATAAATAAATAAATAAATAAATAAATAAATAAATTAAATAAATAAATAAATAAATAAATAAATAAATAAATAAATAAATAAATAAATAAATAAATAAATAAATAAATAAATAAATAAATAAATAAATAAATAAATAAATAAATAAATAAATAAATAGCAATAGCCGCCCACTCCTCCATGGAAGACAAAACTATTATCTGAGATGGACGAAGTCTTCAAACTTGTTCAATCATTTAGTTATGCATGAATCGGAAACACTGAGACAAGTTAGTTGAAAAGAAAAGAAAAGAAGAAATAAAAAATGTGATTGTTCGGCTTTGTTGAACTATTCGCAATAAAATAAAACAATTATCTGCTGAAATTATTTGCATCTTGTAATGATCTAGAAAACACGAGAAAATCAATTCAGGGTGATAACAAGAGTATTTGATTTCCTTCATGATGCTTGCGTTTGTGTTGCTTTATGTTTCATTCAGTACATCTCTTGATGACAACATGTAACCAAAATCGTCAAAACGGAACGACAATTCTATGCACTTTCATATTTGTATAGGGGCTACGTATATTTTGTGATTATAGCATATTGTATTTTCATTTACAATTGTTATACCTCAGATCACAAAAATGGCTAAATATTTTTAAAGAAAGCTTTACAAATAAAATTATCAAATCCTGACGATGACGATTATGATGATGATAAAACGCGCGTGAGGAACTTCGACTTTCGCAGGTGATATAATTATATTTCAAAAATCAGTTCTTCAATCTACAACGTTTTAAAGCTTGAGCACACGCCACAATTCAGTAAAATACCATAGTGTTTATTTGGAAAAAGAAAAACTATTTTCAAAACCCAATTTTCGTTTTATTCTGTCAAGTGAAAGGGGATGTTTTCTGGTTAGCATGCCCCTACAACGATACTAATACACGAAGCCGATGAGTAAGTGATTGATTGATTTAATGATTCCGGGTGCGTGTACAGCTTAGGTCATTAGTCCCATACGTGTTGTGCAGGTTTTTATTGCAGGACGTGGCGGTGATCTGCCGCCGTTTGTGAGATTCGACGCCAACCTACACGTCGGCTAGCGGGCGGTTTCCCCAACCAGGAATCTCCCAGCAGTGGGGCACCGTTCCAGCCGGGACAAGGCAGACTGCTCTCCCGACATGAGTGGTAGTGTAGTGAATGTAAGTATAAGTGCGTGTAAGAAGGATAGTGTGTATAAATGCGGATAATTGTGTATAAGTAGTGTGTAAATAGGATAGGACAAGGAAGACGAAGGAACGCTCGCGCACCGCCCGGGGCTCATTTGTTAGGACACTGCTCCGGCATTCGCCTGATCGGAGAAACCACAGAAAACTACCAATCACAGCAGCCGGCCACTAGAATTCTCCTCGAAACAGCGGCTGAATGCGACCTAGGTAGTGTCGAAAATCCTGCCACCGTTGGAACTCGAACCCCAGGCAGAGGTACTCCAGTGACATCGACGGATGCGTCGAGTTTTGCACGTTTGGGCGCCATTTCGACCCACAGCCCGCCGCGCCCGCCCGGAGGCTGTGAAGATGCTGCGCGGAGCGCGCGCCGCTGCCGGTTTATGGCGTGGCTCGCCTCGCTGCGCCTCGCCTCGCCTCGTCTCGACACGGCACGGCCAATTTCACCACCGCCCCCTCGGGATCGCGAATGGCCCCCTGCGCCGCGCTGTTGTACGCGGTCTTAAATGTAAGGGGCGGGGACAACTCTGAGCACTTTCTAGCTTTTTTTCTACTTTTTTACGCTTAGGAAATAGGTTACAGGTACGAGTATTCTTTGTTCGAATACTAGGCTCCTAGATAGAAATATGTGCTCCAAAAGAGTGCATAGGAAATTTTCTTCTATAATCTTAAAACATGAATCACTAACAAAAATCCAGAGGTGGTGTTGAAGAAGGACTTGTTTTCTTGAAATAGCGTATAAAGTCAACTGACGCATGAGAAGGACCGAGCGGACTCGCCATTTTCTAATAACTATAAAATTCGAATAAATATAAACTTCGAATAAATATAAAATAATACAGATACTTGTATTAACTACCAGTGTGAAAAATAGTCCAATTTTTAGGAACAAAAGATTTTCTTAAATATCGCTTTGTCTTGACAACACGCGTAACTCCCAGAATACAATTATAAACTATTAGGCCACCGCTAGAATTCTACTCCAGACAGCGACTGAATTCGACCTAACTGAAAAGCTAGTGTCGAAAATCGTGCCGCTGTCGGGACTCGAACATAGGACCTCCCGGTCAGAGGCGTTGCAGTGACATCAGTTGATACACGGAGCCACCGCTCCGGTAGAACATTAGAAATTACAGCTAAGTAGAAGAGCTAAGCTACGAATGGTTTTCTCAATAATTTCTAATATGATAGTGGTATTAAGTACGACTTTTCGAGCTCTCTCAATAAAATGTTACAAACTTCAAGAGCATGTGGAAGGGTCGAAGACAATCATTTTTGATAGCGAGAAGGAAAACTCATATCGACATCGATCCCACTACCTGTGACATAAGGTTATAACATTTATTTTTAGAACTCTGTGTATTAGATTGATTGATTGATAATTTATTTCAGGCGCGTCAACTACTACTGTCATTAGAACCGTAAGTGTACGCATGATTTCCTCGGGAGGTGATTGTGTTCTTCCCTCGCTGGATGGCGAGATCCGACGCCGACCTATCGTCGACTAGTGGGGTTTCCCCCTAACCAGGACTTTCCCACCAGCGGCGCACCGCCCCAGCCGGGACAAGCTCTAAGCTCCCGACAGGGGTCCCGACAAGTGCTAGTGTAGTGCATGTTAGTGTAAATGTGTATAAGGGGAGAGGATGGGACAAGGAAGAGGAAGGAAAGAACACGCACGGTCCGTGTCCCGTTTGTTAGGGTTCTGTTTCGGCATTCGCCTGTTGCTGATCGGAAAAAACACGAAGCTACCTATCAGAGCAGCGGGCCGCCTGTGTATTTAAATTTTAATACAGCAGTTAGCACGAAACGATTTAATATCATTCCCTCCTGGAATGATTGCCAGAAAGTAACTAATGCTATAGGAACACTATGAATTGAAATTTTTCGTTTTTATTCTAAAATACTTTTAATAAAAATAAATAAAAACATATCAAATTATTTCTAACTCAAAAATTTTCAAAAATTTCATTCATTTTCAAAAATTCACTCATTTTCAAAAATTCAGAGTTCAACAAAAATTAAATCTGTGCCATTTTGTAAGCGGTCGATGGCTATCGGATGAGAAAGTTCAATCATAAAATGTTTGGAGCCAGTTTTGAGAAAATATTGGAAATGTTGATGCTTCATGTAAAATACCCTCAAAAATCCAAATTATACGTGTAGGTCCTCGAGATCGTTTAAATCAAACAGGGAATATCAGTGTGAGAGAAAGGCGTTGGAACTGTTTATGCGCTAATGTTGACCACTGGCAGACGAAAAGATAAACGGAACGACGAACGGGAACGGACAAATAGAATGACGGACGGACGAATGAAAGGACAGACGCACGAACGGACAGACAAACGAACGAGCGTTTTGTTGTAAACTGATTTTTCGCTATCAGAGACCTACAGAATATTCATACTGACAACACATGTTGAAGGAAATAATTTACTACATATAGGAGCAAGATGTCTATTTTTGTTTCCAGAATCCGGGAATATAAGTTTTTCTGGCGAACAATCGCCTATTTCTGCAGTAGCATTACACTATTTTCTATTTACTACGTAAGTCCGGAGTAAGGCGAAAAATTAAAAACTTTAGTTAAAAGCACCACTATTAAAAACACAATTATCTTGTAATTCAAAATGTTTCACACTCTTTATCACAGATTTGTTTATGACAGTTCATAATTTCCTTTACAGCGGACAAACTGGCACCTTTTCATAACATTTTTCCTGTTTTTCTTCGCTCTTTTGGGGCACTGAATTGCTTATTTGTTCATCAACTTCTGCACGTTATTTCACCAAAACGTTGCAAAGGCTTTACTGAAAGTGTACTTTATTTTCACAGTCGAATGGAATGTACATATTCACAGAGTAAATGTAATTGGCTAATGAAAGAAAAACAGGTACACTGAGCGCGAATTGTATTGTCGGGAAAATTTGATAATTTCTTACTCATGGACAGCTAGGATGGGTTGAAGTTTTACGCAATTTTTTCTTATTGCTTGACACTGAACCCATGCGTGAAGAAGTCACTGTAAACTATTCACATTTCTAATAAAAAAATACCTAGATGAAATCTATTTGAAATATGTGACACTCCAAAGATTCAGTTAGGTAAACGCATTGGGTCATGAATTATTCACTTTCCTAATTTTCTCCTAATTTCAAAAATATTTAATGAGCTTATAAAAATATTGATGGCATTTAGGAAAGTCCCATTTCTCCTGATATACTTCCCTCATGCGCAAAATATGTTAGCGCCAGCGACCTTCTATCTGATTTAGTACGATGTCCCCAAATTTCAGCCGATAGAAAAGTAAGAGACACTTCTGAACGTACTCCCCTCTTTAAAAAAAATAGCGCTCCCCATTGCTTCATCCTTTACTCCACCTGCTCAATCACTAAAAAACTTTCTACTTCGAGCGGTGTTAAAAGGCTCTAGGCCGTACGTCAGCGTATTTATACGACATATTTCGGGAAGTGCATCACATCTTACCCAACTGCCACGCTCGACCGGTCGAGCATCTCCAGTTTTTTGTTTCAGTTTCACGCGCTCCTTTTACGAGGTTCCCCGGCGGGGCGGCGGGGGGCGTGGAGGGGGCCGGTTTGGGCAGATCCCTGTTGGGCGTCACGTCGCGCCTGGGGATGCGACATCGCCTTCGAAAACTCGAATTATTATTATTATTATTATTATTATTATTATTATTATTATTATTATTATTATTATTATTATTATTATTATTATTATTTCTTTTTTCTCGGGGGTTTCTCACCCAGGGTTCATGGTTTGAGGGGTCTCTAGGCGTACCACATTCCTAGCTTTGCATGTTGAGGACTGTGCGAACAATCCGGCAGGTTTCAAGAATGACTGACTTTTGAGCTTTTGGAATAATTTTGTGAGGAGGAAGACCTATTTTTTCTAAATAATACTTTAGAGGTTTGTTAACCAGACCTGTAGCTGTTATTACAATTGGTATAATTTCAACAGACTCAAGTTTATATATTTCTTTATATTCTATTGATAGGAGAATGTATTTTGAGATTTATTCTGTTTCTGCCTTATTAATGTTGTGATCTGCGGGGTGTGTAACATCAATGATGAATGATTTCTTTTCCTGTACATTATGTAGTAGAATGTCTGGTTTATTTGCCAAGATCGTTTTATCAGTATGTATTGGAAGGTCGTAATACATTTTGAACTGTTTACTTTCTATGACGGATTTGGCTTTGTATTCATTATTATTATTATTATTATTATTATTATTATTATTATTATTATTATTATTATTACCATTATTATTATTATTATTATTATTATTATTATTATTATTATTATTATTATTATTATTATTATTATGAGCCTCTGGGATTGCTCATCGGCTAGCTTCCCGTGCTGTGATCCCGAGTTCGATTCCCGGTCGAGGTAAAAATAGACTTGTAGCTTCCCATTAAAATCGTTCCGATTTCCGTAGCTGTGTGACGAAGAAAAGCTCAATGAGGCGGATCTTGCTAGTTACGGTGAAGAGAATACCTCATGTCCGCCTCATGTCGCTCTCACCTCCAAGCATAAGAATTTAACTAGGCCCAGGCATGGGAACACTGTAGCAGGTCGGCGAAGTCGAACTACCGACCCAATATCGCCAAATACATTATTATTATTATTATTATTATTATTATTATTATTATTAACATCAATCATTCGTCCTACACTAACATATGCCTGCTCTGTATGTACAACTCCTCACCGAGTCACATCAAATTATTACAAACGCTTCAAAGCAAATTTTTACGTAAAATCATTAAACCACCTTGGTCCATTTGTAATAGTCAAATATACCGTGAATTATCAATTGCTCCAATCACTGAATTTCTGTGAAAATTAAATAAATCATTTTATTCTAAACTACAGTGCCTTCTTTGAACCTCTATTTTCAACCTTGGCAAATCCACAAAGTTTAAGAATCAGAATCCGTTCCCGTTTCCCTAAAGACGATTTTCCACCTCCATGGACATTTGTAGTCAGGTATATGGACAAAAATATAAATAAGCATGTATTCAAAGTCTTTTGAGACAAAATCTCGTCAAAATTACATGGAAAATAAGTTTAAAATACGTATAATCGCCATCAGGCAAAGGTTACAGTTAACTGAAAGAAAAATAGCAAAAATTAGGACAAAAATCCTAAATGTCAATATCCTATACCAATTCAACTCTCTGAAAAGCATGATCGGCTAATCAAGAAAGAAATAATTAAATTACAAAAACTCGATTATTTAATCACTATTAATGTGTAACCATGAAATGTTCACACACGGGGATTTAATTTGTTTGTAGTCGCATTTATTTATTTTTAAATGAGATTGTGTTGAAAAAATGGTCAGGATATTTGACAAAAGTTTTACTACTTAATTGGACAATTTAAAAATTATATATACTTCATTCATTGTGGAAAGCTATTTTCATTATTTGTTTACACTTGATCACTTTGTTCTGAAGAAAGTTCAATTTATGGATATCAACGTTATTACACGATTTTATTAGGATGATATTCTTTTCGTTAAAATAAATTATCAACAACGTAAAAACACGCTGGAACACAAAATATCGATGTTAAAAAATCGGCTTAAGAAAACCTTAAGATCAAAGAATGAAAGTACAGAAAACGAAAGAACAAGAAAACGACACAAAATACGAACACCAGAAAATACAGAAGGACGGCAACAGATCAATTTAGAGGTTATAAAAAATATGTTTCTGATTTGAAGTTACATGTTTTGGGGTTACTAAATCAAATATAACATACAATATTTATCTTTGTAAATTATTTTGTCAAAATTGACTCATTTTTTAAAAGACTAAATAGTGGAATTCGACCGTAACATCTCTTGTTGCATTTTGTCGAGAAGAAAAGATTCACACAATTTTGAGAAATGTTTTCCCTGCATTCTAGCATAAACACTCTATAAAGATAAAAAAATTCATTTGTTACTTTCGAACGGAGTGAAAATGTATGATTTTTAAGCAGTATTTAATTACCTAAAAGTAGCTAGGATAATTTACATAATGGTGTGCTACGAAAACAATTTTAATTTCGTAAATATGACCATAATATCGTCATTTTTCAGATATTTTCGCTGCTTATAAATTGTCTCATCTTATTTTATTGAATTATTACAATTCATTCTGCATCGCAGTGACACGGGATAGACAACTCTCACGGGCAACAACACGGTCAAAAGCGAAACTGAAGCAGTGGCCGCAGGCGTTATCTAACGGATCCGGTTTCCCGTGGATGAGAAAGGACGTTGGCTGGCCTTGCTCATGAGACTGGGAGGTCACTTTCATTGGGTTTGAGACCGTCGGTTCCTCATCAGTGGCTTGGGAACCGTTTGTTCTAAACCTGGGACAAACTCAATTAAAAACAAATCAATAAGGCATCTCAAATATTGTTGGCAGGTGTGGCTTGGTCTGAATTGTTTAAGTTAATTTCAAGATTGAATTAGATCAGTTGTTTCAGTTGCCCAGAATTGATTGGAATAGCCCTGAATTGAAATGAATTTATCTGTGGATATGAATTATTTCGAAGTGCTCTCAATCTTTCCGGAATGCTCTCAATCGTTTCGAAATGCTCTCAATTATTTGAAAATTCTCACAATCGTTTCAAAATGCTCTCAATCGTTTCGAAATGCTCTCAATCGTTTTGAAATGCTCTCAATTATTTGAAAATGCTCTCAATTATTTGAAAATGCTCACAATCGTTTCAAAATGCTCCAATCGATTCAAAATGCTCTCAAAAATGCTCTAGAAATACTATTGAAAATTTGTTAACAAGGTGACAAGGTGAGTCACCTTGTCAAGACAACTCCTTTCACCTTTACTATTCTAATGCTCAATAGCAATTAATCTATATCTATCTATACTATCACTGTGGCTATTGTGTTTCGTAATGCTGTCGTTCATTGTGAGTACTATCAAATCCTGGAGGTGCAAGTTACTCAGTAATCAAAGGACAAAATGATTCCATTACAACTGGCCTGGCAAATATTTGTGAATTATAGTGAGATTTATACAGAGTGAATCAGTTTCAGTGAAAATAGCACATTGGCGTGTTCAACGTAATATTAACAATTCCGTTAATAATTCCTTTACCTTCTTAACCTCAGGGGTATAGATTGCCATACACAGTTTTTGTCCTTTTGCAAGTTTCGAATTTAGACCCAGAGCATGCCCATGACGTATCATTGGGATTCCAAGACTGGAATGACGTTATAGACTCTGTAAGTCTTTAACGTCATTTGCGAAGAGCGAGTATACTATAATTCTGACGACCTGCTGGCGAGATCGAGAGCTTCTGCGGGTCGCACGCGGTACTGAGATATTTTAATAAGCACCCTAATTCCTTCAAATAAAAAATTTACGTTTCTCGTCATTAGTATTCGAAAAAAGTAGATTTTTTCTCAGACTTGGAAATATCAGCATTTAGACTTATTTAAGCACCACCATATAGAATTTATAGAAAACATTATAGTAATTGCTGTGCAGTAATGAAGCATTTCTCAGCAAAACAACATATCTTACATTTTCTCATCTAATTCAGACCGTTGAAATGACCGAGTCTGTACAGATGTGATTTCCATGTTTCTGCGAAATTTCACCTCGTACAATGAAATTCATCATATATATATATATATATATATATATATATATATATATATATATATATATATATATATATATATATATATCTTTCACGTATTTTTTGTTGACAATAAAGCAGAAAAATTGTTACATAGTCAATATGGACCTTACAGTAATGGCACGACATATTCAGAAAATGGATAACTTGGATAAAAAACTATTATTGTATAAAACTCTATTAATCGATGTATGAACAACGTGGATAATCGATGTGGCATTTCTTTGAATGAGAGAGAGAGAGAGAGATGGAGAGATGGAGAGAGAGAGATGGAGAGAGAGATGGAGAGAGATGGAGAGAGAGATGGAGAGAGAGATGGAGAGAGAGATGGAGAGAGAGATGGAGAGAGATGGAGAGAGAGATGGAGAGAGAGATGGAGAGAGAGAGATGGAGAGAGAGATGGAGAGAGAGAGATGGAGAGAGAGAGATGAGATGGAGAGAGATATGGAGAGAGAGAGATGGAGAGAGAGAGAGTGAATGCGAAAAATTATGAGAGAATGTGAAATAGTAAAGAGAAGAGTGAGAGAGGAAAAGCGTAGTGAGAGGGAAAATCAAAGCACCACTGCGAGTGCCAGAGCGTGTGCCAGTGTCAGAACTAGTGCGAGTGCCAGAGCAAGTGCTAGAGCCAGAGCCAGCGACACTGCCAGTTCCAGTTCCAGTGCTAGTGCCAGATCGAGTGCCAGTGCCAGTGCCAGTGCCAGTGCCAGTGCCAGTGCCAGTGCCAGTGCCAGTGCCAGTGCCAGTGCCAGTACCAGTGCCAGATCGTTGTGTCAGTGCCAGTGACAAAGTAAGATAAAATTTCAGTGACCGTGACAGTTACTGCTAGCGAGTGCTAGCAAGTGCATTGAGTGCAAGTGGTAGTGAGTGTGCTACGCGAATGAGTGTGAATGAAGAGAGACTAAGCGATTTGTTTCTGTGTGTGTTTAAACAAAAATCCAATTTCGTCGACATCTTGGCTCGCAGCTCAAACGGTGATGTCACCCATTCGGCCAAGAAAACATTTTCCGCAGGGTTAGAGTTCATTGCCGCAAGAAATTAAGTCCTTTCCGCTTTCAGCCCACTAAGGAGGCCTGGGTCCGTGCTCCAGCATAATCGTATCTCACCAGCCCACCCGCTCTGGGTGTTTTCCATTCTGAGCGGCGCGGGGGCAGCGAAGGCTGATTCACGGCAAGCAACAGGACTGGGCCGAGCGCAGTGTCACATCGCACCAGTGCCGGCGCTAGGCATGGGCAGAACGGGCGATCGTCTACAGTCTACAGTCTACACGTCAAGGGGCTCGATGATGGGACTGATGGGAAAAAATATTAAAAAGTTGAAAAAGAAATCAGAATTCGAAAAAGTTGCGGTACAATAGTATGATATTTCATAAAATTTTCAATTAATTCTTTACCTTAAGTGTGATTATAGTCATTACTTGTATGGTAGGACTCTATGAAATAAATTAAATAACGCTAACATTAAAATAGTTTCAACTGAAATTTATTTTTCACACTTTTTCCCTTTTTCCGGGGGGAACCGGTATTGCTCCGGGTCCAAAATTGTCTAGCTCCGGCTCTGCATCGCACCGATTAGCCCAAAAAGTAATCGTTTTCACTTTCGTGAAAGTTTTTTTTTTGTTTTAAGTTGTTTAATTAAATGAACTTATTTATTGTACGGTCAATTAGTCAATTAACAACGATGTACGTCATATAATGAAATATTGTGAATAAACTTCAAAACAATGATACAAATACAATACTAGAACTAAATAAGAATTTTTCTGTGCGAAAATTCGCTTTTTTTCGGTGCATGATTACATAATTTTCTCTTCTTGCGAAGTACGTCGTTAGGCAAGAAAGTAGAAAAAACTAGAATAAAACCACAAACAGAGCAACATACACATTTTACTAAAGTTGAAAGCAATTTTCATAGTGTATAATAACAAGTCAATTAAGCTATTCAGTAATTTAATGAGTATCATAGTATGAGAATAGACGGAATAACACGGACAAATATTTGCATTTTCGAGTCAAAGCCGAAACCATTTCATTCCTTTTAAATGTTTTCCGAATTACAGTATCTAACGAAAACACAGACCTCTCTACATTGTTGGCGGCAGCATAGTCTTCATTCAATTTCTGCGCGCATTGGAAATTAGCAAAATAAATTTACTATATTAAAACTTTCCTCCGTCTGAATTGACCAGTTCGCACACTGTTCGACGGGCAAGCAGGCGTCCCACAGGGCGGGCCCGCGGGACACTTTCATGGCAGCCGCGATGGAGGGCGGCGGCGGGGCGCGAGAGGGGGGCGGGGCGCCTGGGGCGTCTCGCGGAGGTTCTCACGCTCTTTGGCGGACAGCGCGACCCGGCGTCGCGACGCCGACGCCGCGCAAAGGTTGCCCGCCGCGTCGCGACGCCCGCGCGTGGGTGTCATTCGGACTGCTCCAGTGCGCGCCGGGTCTGGTCACCATTTCAGTAGTGGGAGGACGGGTTGTACGAACTTCAAGGATCGAATTAATCCTTGGGTGAAGAATTATTACAATTCAGTTGACAGAGAATTATGATCTTCAGTCATGTGCGTCTTCATACAAACTAGAAATATAATTGGCACATCCTACAAAAAATGACATAAGGAATATCTACGACATTTAAATATAATAAATGCATCTTATGATTGGTATTTAATATTGTGTATGTGATAAGTCTAGATCAGGGGTGTCCAATTTCCAAGGTCTCAAGGGTCACAACTAAAATCTTTAATATGGTGAGCCATATTTTCATTACGCCGGCAATCCACCTGTGTATTGTTGATAGGGCAGTTAGCCCAGATGCTCTAAAGCTAAAAGAGTGGGGGTGGAACTATGCGTGATATTAGGCTCTACAATGCATAATCCATTGGGGTGATTTTGAATTTCTGTATAGACAAGAAAAAAATCCTTAAATTTAAACTAATCCTATTTTTCTATCAAAGGGTGTATTGATCGCGGCAGGGTGCATGCGCTAGACGCGTAATGTTCTCCCCATGATATGGACTAAAGGGACTTACATGTTCTAATAACCTTTTGCGGGCCACAATAAATGGCCCCTCGGGCCGCCATTGGACAACCCTAGACTAGATCGTGTAAGTCAGCGTTTCTCTTCTGCCATCATTCGTTACGTTTTTGCTAATTGTAGATTTGAAGGTTCCTATTTCTCCATTTTCCCTTGTGAATTAGGGGTGGGTCGTAACTCTTCAATATCCTAGAAGGAAGAAAGACCCAAGTATAACGCGGTAAAAATGCATGTCTGATGCAAGCCATTGGTTCGTGAATGCATCAACAGTACTTCTTGATTCGAAGTTTCATGTACAGTTCAGTTCCTTCCCTTTCCTTCCTTCATGCTCAGTGGTCTTCGTGGTCTTTTAGTTTCTGTCCACGGATCTTCAGTGAGTGTCATGTGAGCATCAGGGAAGATATTAGATTAAAAAGTGGTCACAAAAATAATCACGAAGTTGTACAGCATTAGATGAGCTCAAGAAAACAATTAAGACCCCACAATAACAAAGAAGATTATTTGGTACAATTTATTAGTGTATTTCGCAACTACTTTATAATGGTTTTCTTCATTGCACAAGCAGACGTTTTGAAAACGAACGTTGGGAGTAAGTTTTTAAGAATGCAATAAAACAACATTCTAAACGAGTTGCAAACGCTATTTTTCATGTAACATTATAAAATTATTAGAAGGGATAAATGACTACTGAAACTAGAACTTCAGTAACGTTGAACTGTGTTGGGTGGCTGCGGGTATAGTGTTCAGCCAACTTAATGCATTCTTATAAGGAATTTTTCATTAACGCTGAATTTAAAATGTATATTTATTTGCCGACTTATAGTTAATTTTTATACCGTTTACAATTGATATTTTGAACGACTTTCATTAGTATAGATAATTAATAGAATATGTATCATAGGCTTGTGTGTATGTGTGTAGGAGGGGGTAAGAACCCTGAGCTCCGCCCCCCTTCCCCGAAACTTGAGTGCGCCCCTGGTTTGAAACAGTTGCAATCGTTTAAAGTTTTGGGAAAACATCTCAACTTTTTATATATTAAGACCGCACTTTCTTTATTAATTCTACATCTCTCAAACAGTAAATTTTAAGATTTTATTTCATGAGATTTCAGAACTGGAAACAGGATATTTAATCTCTTTTTATGGGTTCGCTAGGAATTCAGAATGTGAGTCAACCTTTCGTGAGATCCTGCTGCTGTCAGCACGCAAACTCTAGTCACACGGTCTCGCTGATTTATGTTTGATACAGCCCCAGCAAATAAACATTTCACTTTAGGTATCATACAATTTCTAGTGACTTATGGACTTTTTAAAAATATGAGGCAACCCTATTCACAGAGCGAGGAACCACCTATATTTAATAAGACACCACGAGTAGTAAACACATGGTTGTATATCCAGAAGAATGTTGGCAACAAAGTTAAAGCAAGACACGTGCAAAGCTTACTATGAACTACATAATCTGCGATTCTCGTGATCTTTGAATATAAGATAGATTGCGATATTGATAACACAAATATTCAAAATATGGGAGTAGTGTTTTAACCGATTTTGAAATGTAAGTGACGCGACTAATCAAAGCGAACCACGAAATAGTAAATGTGGAACCATGAAATTAGTTTCAATTTTCTTGCTCTTCACCTTTCCCCTCCGATTTTGTGTAAGGACTTTGACCTTGGCATCTTTGTTTGTTTTTAATTAAGTGCCCAGCCTCCTTTAGAAACTTAAATCACACACACACACACACACACACACACACACACACACGAAGATTATGTGTGTGTGTCTTATCACACGCATGAAAATATGATCATACACACGAAGTACGCCTTTAAAAATGGCACAAGTCGTATTTTCGTCGAATTTTCAAAACTTACAAACTTACAAAATATTTTTTCGTCGCTTTCCCTACTCCTAGAACACTTAAGATCAAGATGTTTCTTCTGAATAAAATTTGTTCTAAAAAAATGATCTTTAAAAGAAGTCACGCAAAGTTTTTTTTAAATATGACTATCGCGTAATTTTACGTGAAATAAATGCAATTTTAAAAACCCGATTTTATCCAAAACGGTCTCAACTTGATTCTTTAAACTTTTTGTACGGATAGCACTAAGTGCAATGAATGACGAATGATATTTTGAAGTTTATTTTATTTTTCAAAAATTACACAAATGTATTTTTTATATCTCTCTAAGGTCGTTAAAGTTTACATTATGGGCGTTTTCATACAATATTGCATTTGGGAGTACAAGTGCTGAAAATTATTTCTTATGAAGAAACTAAAGTTTTCTGTGAAAATGAGCTCAAAATTACTCTTTTTCAGAAACGTTCAAAATTTTCTGCTCCACATTTTTCGATGAAAATTTGCATTAAAGACCATGTTTTACTCTTCTACTATATTATTAAAAGTAATTTCAATTCTGCTCAGAGGGAAACGAAAAATTGAGAATGTGAAAAATGTTTTTTACGGGCCTAAAGGCTGGGAAGAGGATGCGGCAAAAAGCTAGCCTACACTATAAAGATTAGAAAACTATTGTGAGAAAGTGTATGCAATTGTAAAGAAACCATTAGTTTAATTTGTTTCTGCGCATTCTAACTGCGAAGAAACAAGAAAAGAAGACAAAACGTGAGAGTCTGACATTTTATCTCGTCCTTGCTACAGAATGTAAAAACTATGTATTCCACAATCACATTTTAAGGGTCTTGAATCAACTCATGCGTGGAGATGATATTTCAAGATTACATTTCCTGTTGCGAAAAGTAAGTCTCGTTTTTTAGAATCACGCATCATAACTCGAGAAATGTGGAAAATTCTGTGCCCAATTAGCCAACTTTTGAATGCCGCTTTCTAAAAAAAAGTATCCTGCTGTTCTACATGAATGAATGTGAATGCTTTACTCATATTATTCTCTATTTTCCAGCTTCACAGCATTTACGTCGTGCTCAGAATGATTCACCACAAACAGATTATTATCTAAAACACTACAAATGGACACGGCACTAACCAAGAAAAACTATTTTGTGACCTAAAATCCCAGTATATTAATCATCTCATGGAGATCTTATTTTAATGATTCAAAAATGCTATGTGTATATATTATAGTTCTGAGCCTACCAAGGATGACTATTATTGCACTGCTTTTCCTGGTAGTAGTATTTTTCTCCGAAATATAATTAAAGTCGAAAATATGGGGAATGTTACTCCTAATATTTGTCATATTTCCGACTTTAGATATATTTCGGTCAGAAATACTGCCACGTGAAAAAGCAGGTTTATTTGTGTATTGCTCCAACAGCTTGGATAAAGTTTTATGAACAACGATGAGCGTGTCATTTCGGACTTAGCCGGACGGTGACAATAGGCATAGGGCGCTGGTTAAAGTAAGGTGATTGTCCGAGTGTAAGAAGTCTTGGTTATATAGAAGAATTATGGCACAAAAACGCGTTGGATCTTATGCGTTGCTGGAAGTAGTTTTATGTAAATCGGAGACCGAAAGCCGGAGCCTCGCAGCCAACTCGGAAATGCTTAACGAACCGTCAACTGGGGTACATATATAGTGAGGTTAAGGCACTTGTTATGTGTAAAGAGAAATTTACGACTGACAGTGGAATACGTAACTTCATACGTTGTGTTTCACTACATTTAGAAACTTCCTGCTTGCAGTCTGATCCCAGTTGATCACATACTATCTCTGTCTATTCCACATCACCGAAATTAACTTCACCTATTCAAGCCCCGTCGTGGTGATTAATGTGCACTTCATCCTGTGAAAGTCCGGATATTTTTCAAACTATAATTTAGTTTCGAGTATTCTGTCTATTCAACACAGAAATATTTTATTCAGGCGCGTGCTTTTTTTTCATATAATGATTTTTTCCTCGAATTATTTTTTAAAGATAGTCTCGTGACCCCTGTTTTTGCCCTTGTTAAAGCAATTTTCCTTTAATTGTATTTACTTTCTTGTTAGCTATTTTCTGAAATTTAAACCGATACTTGGTGCAACGTATTATATCCTAGAGCATCCTTAGTAAATTATCGAAGACAGCAAAACATCACTTAGCATTGCCTGTCGGCGCACCCTCTCCCCATAATCCCTAGCGACCTCCGACGGCCGACTCGCCGACTGCTACCACACGGTGCCACACGAAGGCGGCGCGCCCTGGCGGAGAAGGTGGCAACTGGCAGTGGAGGCAGCTCCACTCCGCCCCACTCCACGCCGCACACTGGTTCAAAACACGAAAAAGGGGTCGAAGACATTTATAATACTACAAGTGTTTTTGTACGTTTAATATCTGAATTAATAATTCAACTATGAATGACGATTTAAGAGCTTTTCCTAACTGTAAATGCATGACAAAATGATACTACATAGATTCATATTGATAATAAAATTTCCTATGTAAGTTTTTAAATGTGATTTGGAATGATCTGGAATGATCATTGAAATGGTTTGATATGATTAATATTTCACAAACATGTTGCGATAATGCTGTTAATAAATACCGCGCAAAGGTGGTATAGTCCGCTCATTGTGTTATGAGACTAGAATTGTACTGCACCGAGATTGCCTTTCTACGCCACGCTACACAGTCGTCGATTGCTAGTCGATTCTTGTCTAGTAGTTCATTTGAAGTACTTCGCTGATGATGGTGACGGTCGAACGTTAGCAATCATGACTTCACGTCATCCGAGCACCGTAGAATCCATCATTCTCTGGCAGCAGACGTCGAGAATTAATAAAGGGAGGTCCTACATTTGACGGAAGAGGAAAGACATTAAATTGCATTCCTTCTTTCATGGTTCTAATGGAACTTGCGGTGTCATGTAATACGTATGGTTCTAATGAATGTTACGGTGTCATGTAATAGGAAGGCTGAACGCCACCATTATGACGTCTCTGTAGTGACGTGTAAGGTCCAAATTGGACGGCATCGTAACAGCTGATCAAATGTCAGCCGCAGCAAAGTAGAAACCACAGTAGAGTGCAATGCATGTAAGTGCGTGTAAGAATGTGTGTATGTAAGGGGAGAGGCGGGAATAAAATGAAGGAAAGGCCGCGCGTGGTCCGTTCTACGTGGCCGTTCGTGGGTAGTTGTTTGGCATTCGCCTGGAATTAATCGGAGAAAACCCGGAACACAATCAGAATACCCAACCGCTAGAATTCTCCTCCAGGTTTTGGCTGAATTCTACGTAGCTACTTAGCTAGGTAGTGTCGAAAAAATCCCACACTGTCGAGACTCAAATCCTAGTACATCTCGGTAAGAGCAGCTGCATTAGCAACAGTTGTCACTCTGAGTTAAATCAGTCGTATTTGAGGAAATTTAGTGGGTTTAGAACGAAGAAAGTAGCAGAAAGCTGAGGGAAATACCTAGGACGCAGTCTCTCCCGGCCAACCAACAATCCATTGGCTGCGGCCGCGAAGTCTACGCCTTCAGCTGTGAATTAACCGCGCGACAGAGTGGGCACTCAAAGGCAGCACCACTAGAGCCCTCACACAGGGGAACGCTACAGGGGAAGCAAGAAGGGATACACATGTCTTTCTCATTCTTCACATGGAATTACTTCTTTAAACATAAATAACGTTGCGAAAAAATTGATTATACAATAGTGAAAGTTCGATAGATTTTTGAAAAGACCTGGTCTCCTTTGCCTATTCGAAAAATAGTTACTGAATATGGTGAAATATCGAAAATCCTTTTGCGCTGTTTTTGACCCGTTGTGAACCACTGTGCTCCGCCCCGACAAGGTAGGGTCCAGCGCTATGTGAGTCAGTGGGGCGGCGGCGGTAGGAGGAGGGGGGCGTTGCCCAACCTCCGCCCGGCGACCGCCCTCGGCCTGACCTCTGCCCTCCGCCGTTGCGTCACCTTCTCCCTCCCTCGCGGTCGCCCGCCGCGCGCTCTCGGAGCGGCCGCGGGACAGCACGCGAGGCGCGCGCCTTCGCGCCAGCGACACGCTTCGCGGCGCCCGTGGCGGCAGGGATGGCAAAAAATCATGGATGTTTTAAAACATCGATGTTTTTCACCAGAAACATCGATACATTAACATCGATATTTTGCTTTCGATGTTTTCTTCACATCGATATTTTGTCGCAAAAACTATGTTTTTAATTATTTTTTTAATTAAAGGGGTTTTAGCACGTTGTAGAGTAGCAGCAATCCACAGCAATAACGTTGTTTTGCGCCATCCTCTTTACCACGCTGCCCACTTCGCCTGTCCAATCTGAGGAATTTTGGGAGCTGCTCGTGTTATGAATATATTGTCATAACACGAGCCCTCCATATATTGTCAGGCGTGGAATTGCTTGAATTAACAGTGAAACACAAAATCGATAACAAAACACAACGTTCTTTATTGTTAATTTTATTCTTTACATTCGCTAATAATTTTTACATACTATTAACATGCTGGTAACGTAACAATAAAATGTATCTCTTTTACGTACTGTAATTAAAACAGCTAGGAAAATAGCAAGTTTATTAGTCTATAATTAAAACATGGATGTTTTCTCGTCGGTGTTTTTGGCGACATCTAAAATCCTTTAGCGATATATCGAAACATCGATGTATCGATGTTTTGGTAAAATTTGCCATCACAACCCGTGGTGGCCACGCTGAACCAACGCCCACTGCATGCGGGCAGAGGAGGGAGGCTCGTCGTTTAGTTGAGGGTTGTCCAACTGGCGGCCAGCTGTGCCATTTATTGGGGCCTGCGATAGCGTATTAGTCAAACGTGAAAGTCCCTTTCATCCATATCAGGCGAGAACATTGTACGCCTAGGGGACGCGTCCTGCGGAAGTCAACACCCTATAAGTTTAAAAACAGTTTAAGATTAGGTTAAGAATTTTTTCTAGCAAATTCATAAATTCCAAATCCTTCCAACGTGATTCACTGCGATGTGCCTGGTATCACCTGGGATACCGCCTGATACATGTATGGTTCCATTCCTCCCCCCGTTTCAGAGCAGCCGGGCAAACTGCGAGGATCAGCAATACGGGGAAGTCAGGTTAAGTGGATCGCCGTGGAGTAATGAAAATGCGGCCCGCAACCATATTACAGGATTTATATGAGGCCCTTGTGACCTTTCAAGTTGGACTCACCCTTTCAGGTAATCTAGAATCTGTATCTTCTGCAATTCTCCATACACCATTCGTTATGAGATAATGCAATCTTCAATTATTCAGAAAAGGGGAAAGACAAAAATAATTGAAGATTTAAGAAAAATAAAATAGTTCACACAAAATTATTAAAAATATTAAATTTTTGCTAAGAGAAGCAACTAGACTCAAATTGATGGAATCTTGCAATATTGCGACCAATAGCCATGTTGATGAGACATGAAATAAAATTAAAATAAAATAAGGCCTCGCAGCTTTTTTGTTTCTTTGTTTTTTCGTGCATTTGAGTTTTTTTTTTTTTTGTTCATTTTAAGGTCCTTCGTAATTAATAGTGAATCTTGCTAGGTAAATCGATATAACGCACATTCGATGCTAAGGGGGGGAGGTTATGCTAGAGATCTGTGCTACAAATCCGATGAGGTCCCCCCACATCTCGATCTCGCGTCGCCTGTTCTACGTCACAATAGCAATCGTTTGCGCCGAAGGAGTTCGCTCAAGGAGGGAGCAGGTGGCTGTGACCGCCCTAGAAATTTCAAAGGAGGTCTTGGAGCCCTACATAATAAAATATTTTTTCTACTCCCACTCTATATTGCTATCATTTGATGCCTGCAACCCGTTGCATAATGATACTCATTACGATAAACATTTCATTACGATACAGGTTGTTGACCAATCAGAGAGAAGTTTACAAACCAATTATTGACAATTAATCATTGAGAATCGTTGTGATAAATGTTTCGTTAATATACACAAAAGTGAATATTAAAATTTCATTTAATTTTATATTTTGCTTGTCAGTTTTAATTTCATGTATTAGTAATTTTAACGTGGAATATTATTTGAAATATATTGGTTCGTCTTTTCACTTTCATTCTATCTGACTAGCGCAGAGGTACACAAAAGACATCTGCCACAGGGTAGGGATCTGTGCACTAGGAGGCCTTGACCAAATCCAGCATGATAAATGCCACGAAAGAATTGATTGATTGATTTTATCGTGTTTCCGGACGCGTCAACTGCTTTGGTCATTAGTCCCGTTAGTGTAGTGCATGTTTTTTCTCGGGAAATGGAGGTGATCTTCCCCCGCTGGATGGCGAGATCCGGCGCCGACCTACCGTCGGCTAGTGGGGTTTCCCCCTAAC
This sequence comes from Teleogryllus occipitalis, assembly GCA_011170035.1. Lineage (NCBI taxonomy): Eukaryota > Metazoa > Arthropoda > Insecta > Orthoptera > Gryllidae > Teleogryllus > Teleogryllus occipitalis. The sequence continues at coordinate 20,795 of BLKR01001162.1, read as the reverse complement.
CAGGACTCTCCCACCAGCGAGGCGCCGCCGAACAAGCTCTAAGCTTCCGATCGGTCTCCCAGAATATGTGGTAGTGTAGTGCATGTTAGTGTAAGTGTTTGTGTAAGGGGAGAGGATAGGACAAGGATGAGGAAGGACAGATCGCGCGCGGTCCGTGGCCCGTTTGGTAGGGTACTGCTCCGGCATTCGCCTGGTGTTGATCCGAGAAACCATGGAAAACTACCGATCAGAGCAGCCCGGCCGCTATAATTCTCCTCCAAACAGCGACTGAATTCGACCTAGCTGAAAAGCTAGTGTCGAAAATGCTGTCGCCATCAGGACTCGAACCTAGGACCTCCCGGTCAGAGGCGCAACAGTCTTCAACCGACGGATTGCCATGGAAGAGACACGACGGCGACCGAGCCGGGAGATGCAAAGAGCGGCAGTGAAGGAGGTGGTGCGTAGGAAGTGGAGGTTCAACCAAAGAGAAAATACATTAATGTACTCTAAATAAGTTGTTACTAACATACTAAACCTCTTTCCATTTGTGCCTGTCGTCACAATGAATTTCTTGTTTTGTGTACAATGCGTTTTCGAATATATGTGCAACTCAGACATACTTGGAGTACGGTTTTTCATAATCTCATGTTGTACGGTCAGTAAATTAAAGTGTTTAAATATTGTATTTAGCAACATTTTCTCGAGGTTGCATTGCGATAAATTTTAAGACTGTTCAGCCTTCATCACCATTCGCAACAACAGTTTTACCCGTTGCTGATTTAGCTCCATCGTTCTTTTTGCCAGCACATGAAAGCTTTGTTTGCTTTCGACTTTCTGATTTCTAATTTCAATAGTTTTCTTGATGGTATTTTTTTTCATGCTTATATAAACGGATAAACTTTGATTTCATCTGAAACGCAAAGAACGTTGTTAAATATATCACTTGTTACAGAATACGGAAAATGCAAACTTTGCCTAACTACTCTATCAAGGTAATTATGCGTCTCCTCCTCCATAACCAGTTTTCTACAGGCAAACTAATTAATTCAGTACGCATATTACATGTTTGCTATAACAATATCAAAATGTGTATCCACATATAGCCACTCTGATTTAAAGAGAATTCATTAAATACATTTATGATATTCTCATTTAAAATTACCGCAAAAATTAAAATAAATGAACAGTGACTATAAAAGTTGCCGATATTACATTAATACTGTGAAATAATTAAAATGTCGTGGAACAAAAATATCGTTACAATATTTATTGACTGTAATGAATGCAAATTCAATTAACGAATGCTCATATCATTCCCGATGTAGTAGGAATCAATTTTGTTAAACTAATCACGCGATGCAATCTTCAATGAAAAGCCAATTTAAAATTATCAACAGAACCTTTGAACTGTAGCAAAATTGTTTTCATTTTATGAGCAGAGCTCAGGTAATGAATACAACCATTCAGACAAAAACTTGTTTAAAATTTACTAATGATGTACGCGATATTTAAAGATAAACACTAAAGTGAATTTATAGAAAGAGAGTAAGCATTTTCGGTTCATTCAAGATCTTAATAACGTGTATCTACGGAATTAGCATTCTTAACGGTCGAATAATTGCTTCTTAGAGAGTTTGAATATATTATTCTTTATCATTTTTATGCTAATAAACATGAAGGTAATTTGATTATATTTTATGGATGTGCAATTAAATTCTCCTACATCAAGGTGTTGATACATGATTTGAAAACAATTACTTCTGTGTATCAATCATACGTTGTAATATTAGTTAAAAAAAGGGCTTCATTTGCTAACAGCCAAGACGCCACTGAAACACTAAATCATGCAGGCTACGACCTTCTTCAGAAAAATACGTGTGCAGTTATGGTAGGGTTAAATAGAAACAAAATTGCTTCATGAATCGTTTCTGCCCAGGAGATCCTAGGCATTGAGTCCCGGCGATGGGGGATTTTCAACATTAGCCACACGGGAAGGTTGAATTCAGCCACATTTGGGACGAGAATAATACGCACAGCTGTTCTAACTGATTGTTATCCGGGACAATACCTTTAACAAATAAGCAACGCTTGATTTTTCCTTCTTCACCACAGCTCTGACATCACATAGAAAGGGAGAAAACCTTGTTTAATACATTTCAAAAAGTCGTCTCTATTTCACTCAAATTTACTCTAAAACGACTCTTTTGAAAATTTATACGTGACATTATTTAAAGATCTAATTGTGAAGAAAAATATTTTGAATTCGATTAGAAAAATGTTTATCTTTATTATTGTATAGTTGTAGGAAGACGCCAAAAATCTTTTACAATTTTCTCATTTTCGAAAAGCCGTAGAAGAGAACGAAAAAAGAGCCTTCGCCAATATTTTTATACGTACTTGGCTCTATTCGAGAAACAAACTCAAAAATGCATGGATCATTTTTGAGACAACTTTGAAAATTGTGTTGAGGCTTCATGTAAAAATCTATTAACAATCAAAATATCAATTAAAAATTCAAGGAGCACCACATTAACCAGATTGTTCGGGGAATAAAGAATTTTGGTGAAAATCGGGCCCACAGTTTAGCCTCTAGCGTTATTCACAGACGGACTATCGTTTTACTGTTAAACCAATTTTCTGGTATCAAAAACCCACGAAATGTGGATTCTGATTACAAACCGTGTGCGAGGAAGTAATTTACTTCATATTGGAACAAGAAGTATCAAGTTTTACGGTATCAATGACCTACAATATGATTTCTTTCTGTCGAAAAAGAGCCATTTTGCTACCGCTTTACAAAACTTTTCCTATATTTCGAAGTAGTGAGAAAAAAGTAGTGATTAAATTAATTTAATTTATTTTCACACAGAAAATACGACCGAAAACTTCTGATTACTATCAAGTTAAAAATAGTTCAAATTTACTTCAAACGAGTATTTTTATAATGTTTTTATTACACTTGCTAGTACAATAAAATTTAGCATTGACCCTGTGTACAATACACAGTTACCCTTACACAGTACATATTTTGCGGGGCCGGTTTTCATAAGTGGGGTACATTATCCAACCATTTGCTGAGTGCTATCCCCAGCGAGACCCAGGATGCATATTCACAGAGAGTGGGTTTCGAAAATAGTTTTCTCTTCAGAAAGTTAGATGTTGCCGACTGAAAAAGTATTAATACTTTCCTTCAAAAAACAATTATCTTACTCCATTTGCTAACTCCTAGGTACTGCACTTATGATTTTCACACTTCAGTTAGTATGTTCGGAAATATTTACTGTCCTAGTTGCGTTGGGATTACTTTTAAGGTAACAGAAGCCACATGGGAGCGCATTATTCATCACATGCACGGATAGACAAAAATAGAACGCTGTTTTCATATTGACACCTCTGACTGTTGACCGTTTAACTTTCCCTTAGCAAATGTTTCAATTTTCACAGCCCCCTGGTGCGCTTACGCCAGACATTCATTTCCTCAAATCAGGAATGGCGACGTTTCCCATCGGCGCATACCACGCACATGCATATGCACATGTGCGAGCCAGAAGAGCGAAAGTTGTAGGCGGGTGCTGCCCCACAGAGGAGCCTTTATTAAGGAATTCGCACCTACTCTCTCCGCCTGCGGTAGTGCGCGGGGGGCGGGGGCGGGGGGCGGGGGCGGGGGGCGGCGGGCGGCAGGGGGCGGCTGGCGGCAGGGGGCGATGGGATGGGGGCAGGGGGCGATGGGATGGGGGCAGGGAGCGATGGGATGCGGGGCAGGGGGCGATGGGATGGGGGCAGGGGGCGATGGGATGGGGACAGGGGGCGATGGGATGGAGGCAGAGAGCGGGGGCCAGGGGGCGGGGGCAGCGGGCGGGGGGGCAGGGGGCGGGGAGCAGTGGGCGGAGGGGCGGGCGGCAGGGCGCGGGGTGCGAGGGGCGGGGGGGCGCAAGCGGGGGGGGGGGGGCGGCGGGCAGTAGGAGACGCCCGTGAAACATCCCCGGCGCACTCACTAAACTAACCTCTATTCCAGGTTCTCCTTTGCGAGTGTGAATGTTCGAGAAGCATAAAAGATGAACAGAACTTCAAACTTACAGATGTGACAGCCTCAGAATATCCAAAGATGGGAAGATGACAATGTCACTTAATGCCACACCAAGAAAAAGAAGAAGGTATCTTGCCCAAACGGAGAAAGAAACGAGTGTTGAAAATGTTTCTAATTCTGTCAGCCTTCATGCAGCTCGTTGCGTGTATTTTGCAAATGTACATTCCCGCCTGAGATATGGCATAATATTCTGGAGAAGCTCATCCTTTAGTGCCCAGACATTTAGATTGCAAAAGAAAATTATCCGAATAATGAAAAAATCACATCCACGTGATCCGTGCAAGCCTCTTTTCATTGAGCTTGGAATATTAGCATTGCCTTGCCTATTTATTTATGAGTCTGTAGTATTTGTCAAAACTGACTTACTGAACGGTGGGAACTTATTTTCATGTAATACTGATATTTATAGTTACAACACTCGACGTAGAAATCATGTTCATCAAGTGTCAGTATCAACAGCTCACTACAAGAAATCCACATACAATACATTTACGTTACTTTACAACGCTTTGCCAGATGAAATTAAACAATTAAAATTGGTACACAAATTTAAGTTAAAAGTAAAATCTTTTCTGCTGCAAAACTGTTTCTATACAATTAGAGACTATATTGATCGTCAAAACGAAAAATAATGTTTACTTTAACAAAACCAAGATATAGTATAATGAATTAGTTTACAAATGTAAACTTATTCATTATACTATATCTTGCTTTTTTAAATTTATACAATGCAAATGCATTGTATAAATTAAAATAAAGACTCATTATGCCTGTAACAAATAATGTACTTCCGGGTCAGTGACCCCCATCTCGATCGGGTTTTTGTCCAGTTTCCCTGATCCATTGAGCAAATGCTGAGATGGCCCCTTGATTTGCTTCTGGACGTAAATGTAGCTTCACTATGCACACGTTTTGTTGAACTTTCCTTTTGCTTGTAGTGGTAGTAGAACTTAGGGTGAGTTTCTATTTGTTAACAATACAGAAAAATCAAATCTGTTCGTTCCTTTACCGTTAAAAATAAGTTATCTATAATTTGGCAACAAAAATATCTAGTTTTTGAAATGTTTATCTCTCACTTTTTAAAATTTGTTTTTATTATTATTATTATTATTATTATTATTATTTTCAACTATTAATAGTTAAATTATTGGGAAACTCAAGAAATGAATCTCAAGAAAGGATTCTGAAACTCAAGAAAGCGTGCGCAGATGATTTTTTCCCCCATACGTCACATACAGTTTCGGACTAAATAAATAAATAAATAAATAAATGAGATGGGGTGTACGTCAAGGTTTTACTGATTTTGTATTTGGCCAAGTAAAATAGCTAAAAATTGAAAGTCTTATTGAGGACTGAAATTGTGAAAGAAGAAATAGTTAATGGGCACACGAACTATACCATGAGATCATTCCTCGTACAAACTAACTCTCCTATAAAACTAACCTTTATACACTCACTTTAACGTACGTCGATGTCATTAATTTTTTCCAGGAAACATGAATTTCCAAGAAATATATCAATGGCGTTCCTCATTTAATTATTTCTTGAAGATCAAACATTTGTAATAAAATCACTAATTTTTTTAAAAACTATAATATAATTAAGTTAGAGAAAGTAGTGGATAAAAAAAATAAAACAAATAATTATGTCCATTAAACATTCTCTCATATTAAAGTAATATAATTTTACACTTAAATTACACAACAATTAAACAGAAGAATGTTTGAATTTAAAGAATCAATTACGATCTTTCTCTATCCACATATCTGAACAATTGTTTATTTCAAGAACGTCATTTCAAACAGATTTACTACAGCAATTGACAATGCGAGTGGATAAAGAGGGGTATAATTGCAAGAGTGATATGCTCAAGAAAACGAGCTACGATAGGAGCGAGTTTTCTTATACACCACAAGGGCAATTATATCCCTTTATCCACATGTTACGTTCAATATTTTTTCGTTTCCATTTAAGAATAAATTTAAATTTTGAAACATTCGAGCATATCTTTACCACACGAGGTATAGATTTGATGACATCTTATTGCTTCTGAAAAAGGTCTATTTTCGTGGGCCATGCACTGTGAAGGTATGATAGCTCCAGTGAATTAAAAATAAAGAAATGTCAAATGGAAGGCAATGAACTTATTCCAGATGAAATACTAGAAGAAGATGGCAAAGCGATTAAAACATAACTTCTCAGGAAAAGTTAAGACCGATGTGAGAGAGAATACAAAATGTATAAACATTGAAATGTAAAAAAAGACACATGTCTGATACAGTTTTGCTGGCGTACTTTTTAGAAGGGTAAACACAATTGATGTTTACATTTGTAATGCTAATATCAAATGTTTTTCATGTAACACATTTAATTTATTCATGTTAAATATATTATGTTGTTCCATTAGAGTCAACTAGCTTAACGTATACTCCACCAATTTAGTTGTATTTATTCATTGTTTATAAGTAGTCGATGTAGGTAGGTAATCTATTATGCACATTTTTGTTCATGTTTCATGGTCGACAGGAAATACATTAGCCACGTCTGTGTTATGGTGTCATAATTAAACGATTTTGATTCTTTTCTGAATTTTGATTGGTTGTTGTAGTTTTAATTGCAAGAATGCTATTATCATAGAAATAATAAACTATTTTTCATGAAATTAATGAGCATATTTAGTTAACTAAACAAACAATTTATTAATTTTATCGAACATGCACAAAAAATTTCACTTTTACACTAGGAGGGTAGCTTAAAAACTGTCAAGTCTAAAATGTTCATTAAATATTTCGAGTTTGTGTTGGGAATTAAATATCTGCAAGTTTTTATCGATGTTATTAGGCTGGTTGTTGTGAATACAATGCAACCTCGTAATACTGCTATTATGACGCTATGAGTTATTACGTGTTGCACATAATTTGCTACAACCAAAAGAGTAAAATAATAAATATTTAAAATTTGTTTGTGTATTTGATAATGTATTTTGCATGATTGTTAAATGAAATATGAATAATAACACAATTTACTAATGTGTTATCAAGTTATTAGAGAACAGAAAAACTTACAATATTAAGAATGATGAGTATATTGAGGTAGCATTAGTGCAAAAAGCATTGCTACTCAAATGTCCAGCCGACACTTCTTCTAAACAGTCACGAAGTTTAGTTTTTTATCAGTGGAATCTTCACAGAGACCAGGTTCTAAACTCAGAACAATTTGATAAAACTTCAAATGATTTCATTTCTCCAGTTCTTCCCAAATCTCTTCAGCAGTAAATCCTCAATATCACTCTTCTTTCCCTCACTAAGACGCTGGTACTAATCGCGCACTTTTTCTTGATACTCCACAGCGGGGGGGTGCGGGGAGAGGCGGGTTCTGTCTACGTCACGACAGTGCAGGGCTGTCAACTTTATTGACAGAAAACTCGGCGTAATAACTAGTCTTGGACTAGATAGCTATGAGAAACAACGAAAGATTTTTTTAAATTCTAAAGAAATAATTAATAGTTATAGAAATAATTGAGTAACAAGAAGGAACATGGTACGCACAAGTCGATAGAAAGAGAGACCGAAAACTAGTAAGTCCGCATTGGAAAGGAAGAAGGTGGGCAGCACTGCAAACTGAGCCGTGACGTTCCGAGTGGAGCTCATATTTTCTACCGGGCCGTGCTATGCTGGGCTGAGCGAGGACTAGGGAGCTCGGGGATCATGAAAAAGTGCGAGCATAGTAGATGGTACAGTCAATGGTTCTCGTATGAAGAGCCTTGCTTGCCCTAGGACTGAATAGTTCAATCATTTGCTCCATTTTATGAGATGTAGGGCATTTCATATCGCTTGTTGTTTTTCGCAACATTATTCTCATTTCCCTGATCCCTTACATTTCTTATAATATTTGCTCAAATTCTTTTAGTTCTTCACTATCCATTATTTTCCTAATAAATGAATATTCCAACTAGTTAATTCCGTGATTATAATTTGGCGTTAAAATTTTCGAATTCCTCCTTACACTCTTTTCTATTATTCCAAAACTTCTATTAGCTAGCAGAAATGATTGTTCCCTTATAGGAGAAAAAGTTTGATATTCTTCAGATGACGAGTGACATTGTTTAGGAGACAGAACACCGTGTCATGACCAAATGCATGTCCCTGACCGCCGCACCCATATGCAAAAAAGCCTTAAACTCTCAGTTTTGGGGCAACATGAAAAATAGAGCTAAGAACAAAATACGATTGGTTCCAACCGTAAAGAAATAACCACATGATTTAAAGCTTCAATTACACAGGGATACGATGTGATTTGTAGTGATTTCATCATACAGAATTAGAGAGCGCATAAAAATCGTCATGAAAAAAGTCAAACATACTTTTGTTCACGAATGTATTCCAATTAAGTCTTTTCAGTGAATTTCAAACAAATATTTTATTAAATCTTCTGAATAATAATTTATTTGCATTTACGTATCTCGATTTCTGAACGTGATTCTCAACATATTATTGGACTAGAATATGATACTTTCATACTGTAAAGATGTTTGAGTGTTACTTAATGGATATTTTCAAGGAGTGATGTTGTTTCCGGTCTTCAAAGAGACTACCCAAACTTTCACATGTTAATTCCAATGTTTTCACATTGAGGTTAGTAACAAATTAATTTTGTTTGTTCACTGTATGGAACCAGGGAGTCGAACTTTGCAATGCGCTGCACTTTGTAATGCGCATTCTAAAAAACAGTAGTTTGAATGCCCGATCCTTGGCATATACTTCACTTGTTCGTCCTATTTTAGAGTACGGAGCGGCCTGCTGGGACCCGCACAGAAAAAAGCAAATCGAGGCGTTAGATAAAATTCAAAAACGGGCCGGAAAGTTTGTAAATCATGGACGCGTTGATGGACGAGATGAATGGGAACCCTTATCTAAGAGACGGGAACGGACGCGTTTATGCGTAATGTACAAGACATACAAAGGGGACTCAGCATGGGCAGACCTCAGTAAAAGATTACAGAAACCTGATTATAAAAGTAGAGGAGACCATCCCTGGAAAATACGATGTAGAAAGCAAAGAACTGATGTAGGCAAGTTCTCCTTTGTGAATCGTACTATAGTAGATTGGAACAAACTACCTGCAAAAGCACTAGAGACTCTTCCTTCTAATGTAGTGAAATTTAAAAATATACTTAATTCTATGTAGGTCATCATTAATAATACTGGGACTTTTAATTATCATTATTATTATTATTATTGTTATTATTATTATTATTATTATTATTATTATTATTATTATTATTATTATTATTATTATTATTATTATTATTATTAGTTTCATTATTATAATCGTTAGTATTATTAATAATATGGTCATGTCTCTTATACAGTGAAGTGAAGTGAAGTGAAGTGTGGTGGGGGCATGGAAGGGGAGGGGAGTGTAGTGTAGTGCAGCGCAGTGAAATGAAGTGAAGTGAAGTGGAGTGAAGTGTTAGAAAAGCTATAAGTCAACATATAGATAACTCAAAATTAATTATAACTAGGATATTAATCTCTAATTCTAATTGTAATTATATTTGTAAATATTCGTAATAGTTTTTTAATTGCCGTATATCTAGTTGTAATAATGTTTGCCACCGAGCATTAGCTTAAAGCGAGCTTTAATAAATCTATCTATCTATCTAACAGGTCACATCACTCGCGGAATGCTGAGTTAACGAAGTGTGTTAGGGAGAGAACGACGGATTGAATGATGTTGGAGTTAAATACTAAGGAAGTGAATGATTGGAATGCAGTTGAATGATCAATGAATGTATAGATACGTACACTCCATGAAATTCATTGTTATTCATGGAAAATTGAAAGTCAGAGTATATTTAATTAAGTTATCAAAATATGATAATTGTGTTACATGAAAATATTAATGTCGCGGAATCCTCAAGATATGTTTCATTTAAAAGTAATATTAGCATTGTTTTGAAGAAATTCGTTTTTTTAGTTTTTTATGTTTTTTGTTTGTTACTGATCTATCAAACTAATACTTATAAAGAGCCCATGTACATTACGCATCCCTACAGTACTTCCTAAAGATTTGACAGTTGTCAATGACAAGATAGTTTGTGAAAGAAGTAGAACTTGCAAAAGAAATGATGTAGAACTTTCAAAGAAGTAGAAGTTTTAAGCTCTACATTCAAAATTCAAAATTTATTGCTTATTTATCTTTGAAAATCGATTTTATTACATGGGAGTTTTTTTGTTTTTTTTTCTCCCTTTCAAAATTCAAAACTTAAGTAGTATATGATTTAGTGTAGAGATCACAGAATTTTGAAAATGTGCACACAATTCACTTTTCCCCATAGCCCGTCATACGCAGTTTTTAACTGTTTTTTGACGTAAATAAATAAATAAATAAATAAATAAATAAATAAATAAATAAATAAATAAATAAATAAATAAATAAATAAAAGACCAAAACAAGTATATCTTCCTTATTTAATCATTAATGATTTGCGGCTCTAGACTGAATTATAATTCAGTAGCTTGTTCTCTTTTTCAATTATATTAATCTCAAATTACAATCAGAAGCTCTCACACTTCTCACAACGCTCTTTATCTTATCTCGCAAACACGCAAAGCAACGAACGGAAAAATATTTATTTAAATACTAATCATTGACACTGTACTGAGCTTAATCTCCTGGGAATGCTGTTTGATACTAATCCACGCACCCAAAAAGGCAACACCATACACTCATTCCAGCAGAGAACACTAACATTAGTGCTATTCAGAAAAGGAGCACAAACCTAGCGACTGTCTGCGAACACAAAGGGCTCGTGCAACGCGGTCTCTTATATAAAGACAAAACGTTTATATAAGTTCAAGGAATAAGTTCGAACAAAGAATGCAGCGTTGGAAACAGGCGGCAGTGTTTAACAGGTTGGCGGCGTATTTCGTGCTTGCGGAAACCCCGGGGTGAACCGCGGGAGCTTATCTGGTCCATCTCAGGGAAGCCTTTTGTTTCGAGAGCCCGCCTTCTCGCCCTCGCTCCCTAATGCACTCGCGGCCATTGACTAATTCGAAGTAGCCCTGCGGTAGCTGGCGCGGTGTTGCCAGGCTTTTGGAAAGCCCCCAGCCCTACCTTACTTTCAAAATCTTAGTATTTTTATGCTATCATATTCTGGTGCTCTGCTTTTTTATCCATGTGCAAAAACGAAGGAGAATTCTGTTTTTCACTGTGAACTTTCGTCTCAAACTCATACGTTTTGAATTCTCACACTCAACAGGTTTTTTATGATAGAAGAGTCAGACGACCTAGATTCAATCAGGGCGTGATAGGCCGTTTTCATTACTTAAATATTTCTGATACTCATATAGCAAAAAATTGTAATAATCTGAACTCCTAAAATGTATATACTAACTGAACCCATGCGATTACATCGCACGAAAGAAAGAGAAGAAGGTAGAACAGTTTCTATCGAGAAGAACTTTTATATCCTATAAGGAAAACCGAAAAGCCCAAAAATATTTTATGTCATTCAGTACTTATTCTCCAAGGCTAATGAAATGAAGGACGTTAATCTACGAAATCGCAGAACAATACAATCTATACTGACTGTGAACATAAAGTTGAACACGATCCTGATAATGCAGTTGAAATGTTTTATATTTACCACGATCTAAACATGTTACTGAAGTCTAGCAGGAAATCCTACAATTCACCTTTAACTTAAAAATGTAATGCATCACATTTCATTGCAATCACAGTTAATTTTTTTATAAAGGAACTCATGTGTCATACAATCGTTTATTTCAGAAACTCGTCAAACGCCAAATTCCTCATTTCGAGAACACTGAGAAAGTGTGTCCCAGTTTTTATGATTTCAAAATATTTTTAATATTAAAGCAGTTGATAAATGAATATTTTTTCATTAAGCGATGTGTCGATCCTCATGGAACAATATTCCGCCTCTAACGCGTTTTGTAAATTTTGGCGTTTGACGGGTTTCTGAAATAAGCGATTCAATTGCTTAACATTGATTTCGTATTCACTCATCTCAATCATTCATCTCTCTCAATCCTTGCAATATTACGCGCACATCTTTGCATTTAAAAAACACTCAATTTTCGAACTTCATTGTACTAAACACTGAAGTCAATAAGAAAAAACTGATAAAGTAAAAGAATATTGTGGGGACACACATCTTTAAGAGTACGGAGGTTGGGCTTCAACTACCATGTTAGTTTCTACACTGAGATGAGTGGAATGTAATTGGTTTTGAATTGACAAAATGAACAAATTACGGAGGTAAGGGTTCATTCTATTAATTATAAATAATAATTAATTTTTGTGTTGATTAGCTTATTAACTTAATATAATTCTTGTTAACAGCAACTAGGATTAGGTAACTACTTTTCATTTAGACAAAAAATCACGAAATTTGGTTGAGTAGAATGCTTAAATTCCTTTCTAAACGAAAGCCCTTAGTATTTTAAATACACAAAGTTTACAGAAAAGGGAAGCTGTACTACCAAACTACTCTTTTTGCCTAAAACAAAGTGTTTTATAAATAACACATTAGGGAATCTTTGTAATGATAAAAATTGATAAAATAACCCTAAGAATGTTCTAATCCAATCTACAGCTAATGATAAACTAGAACAGGTAGGTTTAATGGAAGGAAACTATTTAGAAGAATTATTTTGAATGGCGAAGAGTGAATTGTATCATAAGCAAATATATTTCCTTAGACTGAGATTTATTTTTAAAACTGTTACATGATCTCCGTCTTTAAAAGATGAGATCTAGCAATTTAAGATTCCAAATAAATAAAATTAAAAGAGGCATTTACCAAAATGAGTACTAAAAGATTTCAAAATATCTAATTTTGTAGATTACCCGTGAAGAACGTATGGTGTATCAACATTGCACAAAGCGTTTGGTCTCGAAACGTAGTGTTTAAGGGGAAATGCAGAAATTCTGCAATCAAAAAAGTGTTTTGGTAGTTTATTTTTCATAAACCTTCATAATTTTCTTTTTAAATTTCCGATTGAAATATGTTGATATAATTCTTACAAGTATTTTTGTATAATTTATATGTGAAGTCCTCCTTTCGTTGGGTTTAGATGCTGACTCCAATCATTTTGGATGCTATTACACGAGGCAGCGCATAAATACTAAGACTGAGGCAGAAAGTAAGTTGAAAACTGTATGTTGCTAACCAACATAAAAAATATGTCTAAAGGAATAAAAATGATTATTCTGTTAAGGCAAGTTCTCGAGCTGGCGTATTCTGAGGGTTGCACCTTAAAAGCTCATTTCCCGAAAGTTTATATTTTTAATATTAAATGTACCTTTTTTCAACTTACACTTATTATAGGAAACTAAAAAAATTAGTTGTTAATAAAATTTTCCTACATTAACGTAAACAATTTTTTTTCTGACTAACGTAATAATACTCATTCTGCAGAACTTTATTTACTAGAAAAGTGGTACAAAATGAATATGAGAATATTTTTATCTACAAAAAATGTAAACATTTTTTCAAAACAGTTTTTTCAGTGTTATCATGATTGATACATCTGCAACCTGTAACACTTTCATAAGCATAACTTCAATAGATTCTGAAAATTAGACTCAAACATTTAATATTGTCAGGATATTCCCAGGTCCCCGAATCTGGGAGTGCCATTTTCGATTTGAACACGAGCAATGTCGAAACAGAGAGTAAAGCGCTCCGTGTGGAGTGGGGTTGCACTTACGCTTCTTAGCCATGGAAGACCGCTGGGGACGGAAGAAGATGAAAGTGACGGTGGAAATCATCAAACATCCCCAAAACTTAAATGCTGATCAAAGCAGGACTGGCAACATCTCTTCGTGCGGTACCTGCTGTACGGGCGGTCTCCTTCTCCTAACCCGCCCAGTGGGCCCGTTGCCTGATTGGCCGATGCTTTTGCTGATCGTCCGACCAACCGGCAGAAAGGTGGAGATAAACCTTGTTCTATATAAACTCGTACGCAGTCTCCAAATACTTCGCCCTGAGGAAGGTTGAAGTTTGACGGTCAAGGCGTTGGCAACTATGCCTAGGACGCGGCGTCTCCCGGACAGCCAAATTTATATTTCTCATGCCGTGGAATGCTACTCTTTCGTTCCTGCCAAGTTTAGATGCGTTTTTTAAAAATATTATTAATAATGTAAATTTGCGATTTAACCGCGAAATTCTTTCGTTTCACACTTCATTTGTCAAAACTGGTTGGAAGTGGCAGCAGCTAACAGTGTCTGTACATAAATATTACATATTATTGATATACGGACGGATAGCCGTCATTTTCAGTCGTAAAAGAAAATAGCGCGAGTCAAGGGACGCTGTTTATCTAGACACGACCTCCCGAAGACAAAAGCGAGCAACGAGTGGACCGGAGATTGGATAGGCATAGCCAGTCGAGCTAAGGACGAGATACGCGGTCAAGGCGGACAGGTAAATAAACAACAAAACTCTGTATTCTGTGGCCCACAGGATACGGATAAAAACGTGACGCGCATAAACGAACGGTTAAAACTCAAGAATCCCAAAATAGGTTTGGCTTTCCATTATTTCTCTCACTAAATCGTAAATGAAAATGTAAAACACCAAATGACTTGCATATTTCTCGTCACCTCTTCAAATTTAAATCTGCACAACTTTCATTGCAAACATGCGTGGATCCCAGAGCTAAACCGTGGATAAAAGAATGTTCTACTGCGCATGAGTTAAACATTTGACAGGCGACTATGCCTCGTCCATAAACTCCGGTTGCAGCACACCAACTCGCAAAATCGTTAATCGGAAGTCGCATGGAGAAAAATTGGTAACGTGGGTAAGCGACTTTTTCCCTTCGTTTTGCGAGGCAAGCTCGGTCCTCTAGATTTTTCACTAAGCAGTACAGCATTGGTCCGTCTAACAACATTTAGAGGGGAGTTGGGAGAAGAATTAGAGACTTTACTGAGCATCACAAGAAAAGTAACATTAATTTTAATAATGATACATAATGCATTATTTACCATTTGGACTGTATAAATGTGTATAAACAACCTGTAACAAGTATTGTACTGCAGCCTCCGGGTCAATGACCCCCATCTCGATCAGGTTTTTCGTCCAGTTTCCCTGATCCAATGAGCAAATGCTGAGATGGCCCCTTGTTTTGCTTCTGGACATAAATGTAACTTCATTTTCTGTGCACGTCTTCTAGAATTCATTGGGAAACATATTTATTCAAATTATCGTTTCCATGTTGTTGCGGCAGGAAGTATAATTCCTTGACGGAGGACATCATGGATAAGAGCGCAAAATTTATTGCTTATTTATCCTTGAAAATAGATCTTATTACATGAGAGCTTTTTTTTAATTTTCAAAATTCATGTAGTATATGACTTAGTGTAGGGATCAGAGAATTTTGAAAATGTGCACAGAATTCACTTCTCCCCATAGCACGTCATACGAAGTTTCAACTGTTTTTTGACGTAAAATAAAAAACAAATAAATGAATGCGAGTGGGGGTGGGCGGGTGGTGGGACCGCCGCTAACCTAGATCGCGCGCGTTTCCCGGTCGCGTGTGGCAAGCGGTAAGCCAGGCCAGGCGGGTGGGCGTGGAGGGGCGGAGCCGGGAGGGTGGAGTTGGGCGGATCCGCGAGGAGGGGGCGGGGTTGCAAGGACGGGCTGGGAAACGGGGGCGTCACGTCTCCTCGTCTCTTGTGGTTGCCTGATCATTTGCGCTAAAAGACTACTCAACTCCATCCCATTATGGAGAATCTTGCCGTCAGACCCTTGCTGTCAGCCCCTTGAATTGAATTGAATTGAATGGAATTGTTGAATTGAATGGAATTGAATTGATGCCTTATTTTACGTGGCGAGACTCAGGCCATGTGGCCTGTCTTCCGTCTGACCACGCAAATTTCGCTAGGGGAGAAAGAAGTTATTACTCAGGCAATTTGAATTTAGCTCAGAAGCTTCATTTAGGCTTGAGGATCTTTCACATGCAGTACATCTACTAACATGGGACAGCCGACTTTACTTCCCTCCGAAGGAAGGGGTACGAAGGATTTTTTCGCCCTCAAAACTCCACAGCATCGACCGGGTTTGAACCTGCAAACATGGATATAACAGTCCAATACGCTAATAGTTACACCATCGACGACGGCTCCTTGCCGTCGGCGTCTTGCCGTCGGCGCCTTGCCTTCAGCGCCTTGCCGTCCGCCCCTTGCCGTCCGCCCCTTGCCGTCCGCCCCTTGCCGTCCGCCCCTTGCCGTCCGCCCCTTGCCGTCCGCCCCTTGCCGTCCGCCCCTTGCCGTCCGCCCCTTGCCGTCCGCCCCTTGCTGCCTGCGTGACTGACTGAGTGACTTGCCGTATGCAACTGACACGAACGGGCATGGAGCATGAACGAATCTGACTGAATGAAAATATCTACTATTCACTGTTCTCGATGCATCTGACCTTTCCGAACGATGCAGTCGAGTTAATGGGTTGCTTGCATCAGCCTGCTCATAGGACGCAGGTTTATGCAACGGTTGCGAGGACCCCACACTTCATAATAATCCTTATGCTTATCTGACAATTATCTGCGAGCTGCGATCAAAGTTTTGTTTTAAATATTAACTTGCTTTCCAGACATTTTATTTTCACTCTATCGTGTGGTTATGTGCTTCCAGTTATAATTTACGTAGAACTTCTCTTAGTGTACATTGCTCCTGACCTGTTAGAGCACAATCAACTGGTATGAAACGCCAGAGAAGCAGACAAGAAATTAATTCCGTAATATTCAAATTATTCAGAACTGCTTCGTCAGATAATGGTCCTATGTCCTCAGTTTCTCACTTAAGTGGTGTCAATAAATCGTAGAAATATCTAAAGAAGTCTACTCATAATCAATATTTTTATCTACAAATATTCTGGGTTGAAAGGAATAGCGTGGAAGAGCTCACAAGACACTTCATTGCAGATATTTTCCAAGAGGAGCTCACATTACCCGATTTCCAATTTTGTCTAATTGTCGGGAACTTCTGAAGCGGTATAGTTGAAAAGCACGGCCACCTATCTTTCACGGCTCCTTATCGGTTTAAAGAACCTGCATCCCTTTTGTGCAGCTCTCTTATCGAGCGATGGACGTTATCCCGAACGAACAACACGAGGGAGTTACCGTGGGAGTTGAGAGATGATAACAGATGTACCGTCAGGTGTGGGATACCCTTTTTGTCTCCAAAATTATCTCGTAGATTATTAGGGAAAAAATAGGATTTTGTGTGTGTGTGTGTGTGCGTGTGTGCGTGTGTGCGTGTGTGCGCGTGTGCGCGTGTGCGCGTGTGCGCGCGTGCGCGTGTGCGCGTGTGCGCGTGTGCGCGCGTGCGCGCGTGCGCGTGTGCGCGTGTGCGCGTGCGCGCGTGCGTGTGCGTGTGCGTGTGCGTGTGTGTGTGTGTGTGTGTGTAGGGGGGGAATCGCTGACAGTAAAGACGCTATTTACGTGTTCTGTATATCCATCCACCTACCTTAATGTTCCTCCATTTCTTCTCCTTTCATGTTTCAAAGAGCATTTCTACTCGAAATATTCGTTGCACTTCCGGAGAAACCATTCGACAAACAGTTACAAGAATTACGATGTGGACTTTACTTTTATGTTCTTGAGACGCAGAGTGGAACGAACAACATGTGTTTGAGCTAATTTCTTTGAACGTAAGGAAGTAAGGTTAACGGTTTGCAACAGTTTAAAAATGCTGTATTAGGTACTTCGCAAATTCACACATGTTTGTATTAGATCTGGTAAATCATCTTGAAATGACAAGCTTTTTTGGCTTCATAAGAAACATGGGGACAAAAAATGGAAATAAGTTTTCTACAAGAATACAACAAGATTATGTAACAAATTCTTGTTTTTAGTCTCTAAAATGTATTTTCCCTACTGAATAGTAATGTAAATATTATTCAATCTTGAAATCAACTATTGGACTAAATAAATTACGACAGATCATCTATGTTCACTTTCAAATAGTTCAAATGGTCTTCCTTACGAATTTAATTCGATATTGCCATGAATTAACAAAACGTGTCGCCCAAAACGTGACTTACTCTCCGGCTCATCTTTAATTACATAGGGTAACAATAGGATATTACATAGCATCGCATTTCCTGCAAAACTAACTCCTTTCAATATTACAAACTTGGATTTCAGCAAAAAGTTATATATTTACACAAAGAAAATATTTAACGTTCAAGAAATTTTAATTCTATGAATAATTTATAAAACAAAAATCTACAAAATTTACAAAAGGTATCACGACGTTTAGCGTTTACAATCGAAATATGATAATTTAATTTAACAGAACATTTTTTTCGAGTTTAAATATTTGTTACTCTTCTTTTTTATAATCTCTAGCACAAATAGTGACTATTCTCGCTCATTCGATGAACTTATCTTCGGAAAGTACAATATGTATTCTTCAAATATCGCCAATTCATCACTACGCTGGCCAACATCGCAACGCATTACTCCCTACAAGAGTGAAAGTTGAATCCCAGCATCTTCCGTCCTTCGGTTAATCCCAACCAACCGCCATTCGTCGCTCCGCAGGCGGTAGCTTTCAATGTCAACGAGGGTCGTGCATCCGCTCTTAGTCCTAACGGCTACTTAATCGATCCGTCGGCGACTGTTCTTCCGCTCGAAGAAGGGCACCAAGGTCGATAGCGCAATATTCTTTATCTCATTTTCCCATGTCGTAAGATCTCCACCCGTAAATCAGGGGAATGAGTTATGAAACGTTTTACTAGCTCCTCCTGTCTACCCACTGAAATGGATAATGGGAAACATTCGAGCACGAAAAAACAGAGGTTAGGTAAAGGAACACTTTGCCAACAGTGCAAAATTTTCTTAGTTTATATGTGTGTTCGTATCAAAGAGAATGCATATGACGCCGGAATTAGGCGAGAAAAGCATTTCATTTTACTTTATGTACTAGCTTTTCATTCTTTATGTCTTGGTAAATGAGAAACAGATGTTACACTCAATATTTTAAGGTACAAATATGAATATTTTCTGTTTTAATGCGTAAGTGCATTCAACTGTGAGGGCTGTAACCAGTCCCAAATTTTATATTGTCAGGATTTGGAGAAACCTTTTACAATCCCCTTGTGCGTAAGCATTGTGAGTGGCTGGCATCAGGGATTTCTTTATGGTCCACAAACGGCAAACAATACTGTGAATGGTACCGAAGTCCGCGAATGAAAATAACAGAGTTAAAATAAGTAAAACAGTTTAAGTGAAGAATCCGAAATACAAATACACGAAATATTTCCTACTCCTTGACTGACAAAATTTGACTACTGTTCTGTGTTGTCTTGCTAAATAATCGATGAGATATGAGATAGTAATTAGAACTCTCGCATTCCTGACCACCAACTCAGCGAGATATTCACCCAATTAATCTCGCTGGGAGGCTACCTTGACTTTTCGCGCTGTAACTGTGTGTTTAGTGGTCTTACTTCAGAGCAGTGAAGCAACAACGACTCTCACGGACCATCATGAGCATTCCGACTGGTGCCGACACATTCTTCGCCCAGGATAATGAACCCTTGAGCCCATTCTGCATTTCCTCCACGGTCAGTGGTCGCTGTGGAAGACAAAGCGCAGATCACTCCGAGATAAGCAGTGGTACGCGAGGAGTCCGACAGAATGCTCGCATCGGTTCCTTGCATTAGGCTCAGATGGACTCAAAACGTTGCTTCAAACCACACATATAACGAAAATGTACGCCCCTTCATGACACAACGATGGATTTGTTTTTCATTTTGATACATTAAAATGAAAAAAATAATTGCAGGTGAAGAGAAAATTAATATGTGCATAAGAAAGCAAAATCTGGTTATCTACTTTAGAGATTCTGACTGACATGATGAAGATTTGAAATTCCTTCAGGATACTGACAAGGACGTTGCTCGTGTCAAATGTCCACTTTCCGAAGGTGTACATTACAACAATCAAATATGAAACATGTAACTTTACAACCTATTTGTTTGGTGATTTAAATGTTTTGTAACAGTGAAATTGACATTTCGTGGAACTGGATGCTTAGAGGGATTTCTAAGCTGTGATAGGGAGGAGTTTCTTCCGCTGCCCCACTTCAGTCGTAGGAAAAAATGTTTGTACGTGAGATAAAAAAATATTTTATTTCTTTCCGTTACTTAACTAAGAATAAAATGGTATCATTTCCGAGTATTTTTATTAATAAATGTGAAGTAAGCACAATAATATAAATAAGAGATATCGCATTTCATAATTTTAATAAAGTATAAAAACGTTAATAAAATATGAGAAATTCGAATGCATAAAAGGTATTCCTACACCCAGTTTTGACATTAATTTATTGTATTGTAATAAAATATTTAGTTTTGTGACATCAACTCAGTAATCAAGTCAATCTTCATGTCCATGTCCAGAATCCATTTTTTTCAACATTAATTTTCGCAGCACTTCTTAAAGAGTTGTAGAGTAGTTGTACTAGAAGTAGTAGTAGAGACGTCAATTTCGTGAAATCTTCTCGTCTCTCTGAATCATCTAATAAAGAAGGACTTCTACTACACTTCACTCCAAAACCAACAAAAACTTGGGTATCATTTGTTCTCGACGAGTGTATGGTAGATACTACAATACTTACACAAGAACGCGTTATATCACATATTCCTTATGTAAAAATTAATATAATTTTAAAAAATTTGAACATTAGAAGC